>OFHU01003760.1:0-157500 GCA_900245905.1 Lacerta viridis | reverse complement strand
TTTATTTCTTTTTCCCCTTCAGCAGACAAATTCCTTGCAATAAATGATTTATCCATTTCAATATGAACTGTAACATATCCCCAATAGGCAACGTTTATTTTGAGGTGCAACGCTTGCATTTTGCCACAGTTATGGTTTGCAATACTTAATGAGCTGGATACTTTTCCAAGTGGTATACCTGCATCCTCTGTAAACCTTAAAAACTCATGTGGCACTGTGGTCTAAACCACAGAGCATCTTGGGCTTGCTGATCATAAGGTCAGAAGTTCGAATCTGTGCGACAGGGTGAGCTCCTTTTGCTCTGTCCCAGCTCCTGCCAACCTAGAAGTTTGAAAGCATGCCAGTGCAAGTAGACAAATAGGTACTGCTGCAGCAGGAAGGTAAACAGCGTTTCCATCTGCTCTGGCACTTGTCATGGCATTCCGTTGCGCCAGAGGCGGTTTAGTCATGCTGGCCACCATGACCCAGAAAGCTGTCTACGGACAAACACCAGCTCCCTCAGCCTGAAAGCAGAGGCGAGCGCCACACCCCATATTTGAGATTGACTGTCCAAGGGTCCTTTGCCTTTTTTTACATTTACCTTTTTCTCCCTGTATCTTATGGTGAAATCTTTGGCCACTAAACATTCACATCAATGGGCCAAGTGCAAGAGCACATTGACCTCTCTTACGTTTCAGTATCTGTTCCGTTCTACACAAAGGTAGGCACTGCTTTACAAAATACCTCTACGCATTTGGATGCTGCCACCTTCACAGTTACTCTCAAACCCTTATGAGCAGACATGCTGGTGAAATTCTCCCCCAATCCTTCTCTAGCTCGCCTTCAAAACTAACCCGGAGAAGAATTTTCAGCTTTCCCCATGCATACATTTTTTCCTCCTCCCACACCCCTCCCACCCTTAAATTTGGGTGTGTGTGTGGAACTTTCTCAGCCTGCGGTCCACATTCCCTTCTGCATGGGGGCTAGGGGGCACATAGCAGTGATGGTGAAGGTCAGTGACAAAAATTAGGTGACCATTTCCCTGATGGGAACCTTTAAAGCTGAAGCCACTATTTCTTTTCTGTAACTGAGTTCTTAAAGAATACCTAAAGGAAATATTTAAGTCCTGAACTCTATGGTTATAACAGCAGTCCACTTTTTTTTTTTTTTAAGTGCCTTGCTTCCATCTCACAAACTGTGGGATACACATTTAAATATAAACTGGATGAAGGAGGAGAGCTGTCGCTGCTCAAGACTGTTGGGGGCACTTTCTTAAAATGGGCTGCAGAAGAAATGTCAAACTTTTTTTTCCCTAAAGCCATCATTTGTCTCGAGATAAAAAAAAAATCATAAGATTACATTAATCAGGTGGTTCCTCCCAGAGGCACCTTTTCCTTTTAACATGTAGAAGTCTTTCAGTCTCTCCCCATGCCATCTTCCTCAATGCCTGGAATCCCTAAGGTGGGAGAAAATTGCATACTATTTGCCTTCTTCGTTTCCGCTTGATCTCCCAATACGCCAAAGGGACGTAAAGAAAAGTGCATCACTTAGAGAGGGGCAGCTATTTGTCCTCTCCTCATTGTTGTGTGTGCAATTTGTGACCTCTTTCCTCTTCATGGGTATGGGGGACAGGAGAGCCAGTCATGTCTCCTGGAGTGTGGCAATGGAGAGAAAGCATCCATATAATATCATAAAATCTGCACGGTCTAATCCATAGATGCCAGCCCACTTTAGTCCATGGCTACAAAGATAGATGCTGGCTAAGTCAGTAGAGCATGAGACTCTTAATCTCAGGGTTTGAGTCCCATGGTGGGCAAAAGATTCCCGCATTGCAGGGGGTTGGACTTCATGAGTCAATCAATCAGCACCTTTATTGGCATATATAAAACGAAAACAAAATCATACAAACCACCTGTATATATGATAACTCTACAACATACAAGGCAAAAAGGAGAGGAGGAGAAGAAAGTAAGGAATCCTCAGCAGTCATGGTTAGATAGGCCAGATGTACTAGCTTTAATTTCATAGATCCTATTCAAATAATGAGCCATCACTCTAGTGAGTTCAGGGGAGTCATCCCTCAGCAGAAGCTGGACCGTGAGTTGTTTGTTGGGGAGGGCCCTGAGCCACATAAAGGATATCGATGGGCCAAAATAAAAAAAAAATGTTAGAGAGAGGGCAATCCAATATCATGTGGTCCATAGAGTCCGCACTTTCTGACCACAAGGGCAGAGTCTGTTCTGGTAGGGGATGCCTTTGAGCCTTCTGAATAGCACGGAAGACGGAAAGGCATTTGAGCAGGCCAGCATAAGTACTCTACTTTATAATGGTGTAACCAAATCATAGAAGTAGTTAGGCATCAGTCCATGATGCGACGGCCGCCCCAGAAAGGCAGGAGAGCATACCGAGGGCTGAGAAGGGTGGAGTTTTTGGAATTCATTATCTAGCAACCTCTGCTTAATAAGTGCAAAAAATATGTGATTCCTCAAATGACAAGAGGCAACCCACTGAAAAGCCTAGTTGCCTAAGTTTAGATGACTTGATGAGTCTCTTGGTTCCTTCCAACTCTACAATTCTATGATTCTATCATTTTTTAGGGAGAAGGTGTAGGAGGTGGAGCTGTGATCTGGTTCACTGGAGGGTAGAGACCTGTCACTGAGCTCACACATTAGCTTAATGACAGGGAACGTTCAGTCTGACTCCACTAGTGTCCCCAGAGCAATTGTGCAGTGGGGAGAAAGTAATTGTAGGTGCTACCTGGGAGGCACAAATCCTATCCACTCTTTATTTTGCTCCTCAGGTAGAGGCTTCACTTTCATTTCCGCATGAAGTAAATGAAGACTGCAATCCTAGCCCCGTGGACCTGGGAAGCAAACCCCATTGAATCCAACCCGACTGACTTGTGATAAGACACGGTTAGGATTGTACTGTAAGATGCTAGAGCTTCACTACACAGAGAACACAAACATTCCCTCTCTCCTTCTGCAGCACTACGTCTACAGTATTTCTCCAGGCTGTGGGCTGAAGTAACGTCTAAGCCAAGGGTTTCACAGTTCAGGCTCCTAAAACTGCACGTTTCCAAAACTAGAAAAGAGGTGGCGGTAGCCTTAATTAATGTGAGTGGAAGCCCTGGATTTTTAGCTATATAAGATAACAAGACACAGTCATAGTTGTACAACATCCTGAGGATCCCTAAAAAGGATTAATCCACAAAGAATCCTACTTTGTGCTGGGGAGAATGATGGGGGCAAATGGCTCCGAGGTCACTTTCAACCCTATTATTTTATGATTACACTAGAGCTTTTCTCTCAAACCCTTTAGCCCATGTACATGATCAAAAGCCCATTGGAAATGCTACAAGGTCTCCCCAAAGGGACTCTAGTGGCCTTTGGCACAGGCACACCAGCCTGAAATGGATGACTTTAAGCCTATAATAATGGTTGTCCTCACGTCTCCTTTGCTACTCCCTTACTTTTGTTGGCTCATCGTAATGAGATACGAGAAGAATAATTTGCTTTATACCCAAATCAAACACACTGCCCTGGCAGAATAGAATAGGTTCACAACCAACAAATTTACACTGGTGTATGGTTTACTTGGGAAACATTTGCATGACATTAATACATTAGCATAATGTGACTTTCAAAGTCCACCTTGCCCGGATGCCCATATTCCAGCTGGAGCTACAACTAAAACTAACAGGAGAAAAATGATAAGAACACTATTCTTATTCAGGACTAAGTATTCAGTATTTGGTGGGGGCAAGGTATATGCCTCCATTTTTTTTAACCATATCCTGATGAATTTATGCATTGAGGTTGCAGCAGATGTAGTCATAAGCAACCTAAGGAAAGCCCCGCCTGCTGACTTAAACCAATGGCCCATCTAGTCCAGCATCCTTGTCCCATGCCTATGAGAAGCCCATTCATGAATGTAGTCATATCACACTGAAGTCATCATATGGCAATCATGGGAGGGTGAAAGGTTGTTTTCTGCTGCTCCAGAGAAGCGGACACGGGGCAATGGATTCAAACTACAAGAAAGAAGATTCCACCTAAACATTAGGAAGAACTTCCTGACAGTAAGAGCTGTTCGACAGTGGAATTTGCTACCAAGGAGTGTGGTGGAGTCTCCTTCTTTGGAGGTCTTTAAGCGGAGGCTTGACAGCCATCTGTCAGGAATGCTTTGATGGTGTTTCCTGCTTGGCAGGGGGTTGGACTGGATGGCCCTTGTGGTCTCTTCCAACTCTATGATTCTATGATTCTATGTGTCTGTGTGGATGTATTGTGTTGAACCCGGTGGAATGAATCACAGCAATAGTTTTACTTGCGAAGGAAATGTAGCAATATCGATAAAGAAAGGATATTGATGTATTTGATGCAAACATTCCAGCTAAAAATTCAATTAGGATCTTTCTGATTGATAGTGATGATGGTGGTTATGACAACGACAGCAGCAGCAGCAGCAACAACAAGATTACTTGTACCCCACTCATCTGTCTGGGTTGCCCCAGTCACTCTGGACAGCTTCCAACTAATATAGAAGCATAAACAAACATTCATAGAATCATAGAATCATAGAGTTGGAAGAGACCACAAGGGCCATCTAGTCCAACCCCCTGCCAAGCAGGAAACACCATCAAAGCATTCCTGACAGATGGCTGTCAAGCCTCCGCTTAAAGACCTCCAAAGAAGGAGACTCCACCACACTCCTTGGCAGCAAATTCCACTGTCGAACAGCTCTCACTGTCAGGAAGTTCTTCCTAATGTTTAGGTGGAATCTTCTTTCTTGTAGTTTGAATCCATTGCCCGTGTCCGCTTCTCTGGAGCAGCAGAAAACAACCTTTCACCCTCCTCTATATGACATCCTTTTATATATTTGAACATGGCTATCATATCACCCCTTAACCTTCTCTTCTCCAGGCTAAACATACCCAGCTCCCTAAGCCGTTCCTCATAAGGCATCGTTTCCAGGCCTTTGACCATTTTGGTTGCCCTCCTCTGGACACGTTCCAGCTTGTCAGTATCCTTCTTGAACTGTGGTGCCCAGAACTGGACACAGTATTCCAGGTGAGGTCTGACCAGAGCGGAATACAGTGGTACTATTACTTCCCTTGATCTAGACGCTATACTCCTATTGATGCAGCCCAGAATTGCATTGGCTTTTTTAGCTGCTGCATCACACTGTTGACTCATGTCAAGTTTATGGTCTACCAAGACTCCTAGATCCTTTTCACATGTACTGCTCTCAAGCCAGGTGTCACCCATCCTGTATTTGTGCCTTTCATTTTTTTTTTGCCCAAGTGTAGTACTTTACATTTCTCCCTGTTAAAATTCATCTTGTTTGCTTTGGCCCAGTTCTCTAATCTGTTAAGGTCATTTTGAAGTGTGATCCTGTCCTCTGGGGTATTAGCCACCCCTCCCAATTTGGTGTCATCTGCAAACTTAATCAGGATGCTCTCAAGCCCATCATCCAAGTCATTGATAAAGATGTTGAATTAAAAACTTCCCAACGGTGGTACAATGAAGATGGACTTCTCACAATGTAGCTGCTACTACAGAAGTTGCTCACAAAGCCACAAACTTCCAAGCTTCTCTTCTTGCTTTTATTCCACTACATGAAATGAAGCAGGATTAAAATTTCCAGAGATCAGCGTTCTCTGTAACCCAATTACTTTCCATTACTTTTCTTGTTTTATTCCTAGACTTGCTAATCAAAAAGGTGCAGAATAATTCTGCCAGCATCTATCTTCCCTATTCAAATTTTCCCCAAAATAAGCTTTGATATGCTTTTAAAAAAAAAAAAAAAAAAGGAACAGCGACGTTTGATCTAGACTGCCATCAAGTTTGTTTTTAATTAAAATGCTCAGTGTTTAAGAATAACCTTGCTTGTTATCTATAAAGGATCCTTGCAGCTCACACTAGACCTATCAAGAGATGCAAAGATTCATGTTGGTTTTGCACATTATAAATAATAATAAAAATCATGCCTAGTAAACCAGGATAAGATATAATGGGAGAACAAAGTGGTTTGTCTAGTCACGGTAGAGCATCTTGTTTAGGCAGAAGGTCCCAGATTCAAACTTTGGCAATATCCAGCTAGGGGTGGGAATGTCCCCTGGCTGATTTCCTGAAGAACTGCTGCCAGTCAGTGTAGACAACATTGCATTAGATGGATCAATGTTCTGACCTAATATAAAGTAGCTTTTGTGTTCCACATGTTCTCTCCATTAACAGAGAACAGACTAGATACTTTTTTTCCCCTTATGTGAACCTCTTTGAGAGTAATTGACATAAATAAACAAAGGATGCAAG
The DNA here is from genome assembly GCA_900245905.1 of Lacerta viridis. Lineage (NCBI taxonomy): Eukaryota > Metazoa > Chordata > Lepidosauria > Squamata > Lacertidae > Lacerta > Lacerta viridis. The sequence continues at coordinate 151,207 of OFHU01003760.1, read as the reverse complement.
GCTTTGGAGGGAAGGTTAAGCATTCATGTCTTTTATTTCTCATGTGAAGCCATAGAGGAAATTGTGACTCAGTTTCGTTCACACCAGAAAATCAAGTCACCATTGATACAGGATGGACTTGAATCAGTTAAGTTAAACCATAGAACCACAGATTGGTAGAGTTGGAAGGGACCACAAGGGTCATCTAGTCCAACCCCCTGCAATGCAGGACTCTTTTGAGAGCCAGTGTGGTGTAGTGGTTAAGAGCGGTAGACTCGTAATCTGGGGAACCGGGTTCGCATCTCCGCTCCTCCACATGCAGCTGCTGGGTGACCTTGGGCTAGTCACACTTCTTTGAAGTCTCTCAGCCCCACTCACCTCACAGAGTGTTTGTTGTGGGGGAGGAAGGGAAAGGAGAATGTTAGCCGCTTTGAGACTCCTTCGGGTAGTGATAAAGCGGGATATCAAATCCAAACTCTTATTCTTCTTCTTCTTTTGCCCAACATGAGGCTCAAACCCACAACCCTGAGACTAAGAGTCTCATGCTCTACTGACTGAGCTATCCCAGCTCTAAGTGCTGGAGATGCAATGAGGCTGAGGGTACGTTCTGTCATATGTGGTGGACAAAAGGGTAAAAGAGTACTAGGAAATAATTTATAATGAATTGAAAAAAAATGTTTTAAAAGTACTCCCCCCCCCCCAAAAAAAAACAGAGTCCTTTTGTTGGGGATAATTCAGATGGAAATTCCCAGGTGTCAACAAAGGCTATTTATGTATGCAACTACTGTGGCCCGTGTTTTGTTAACCCCAAAATGGAAAAGAGTGAGGTCCCAACTGAAGAAGAATGGCAACTTAAACTGATGGAATACACAAAGCTGGAAGATTTAACTTATAGAATAAGAGAACAAGAAGAATATACATTTAAAGAGGATTGGAAAATGTTTAATAAATATATGGGTGAAAATTGTGTACATTTGAAAATGTTGGCAGCATTAAGATAAATTCAACGGTGCAAATAAGTTTGGGTGGATGTAAAAGTGGAATACTGAATGGCTTAGTTTATACAAATAATAATAATAATAATCCTTCCAGTAGCACCTTAGAGACCAATTAAGTTTGTTCTTGGTATGAGCTTTCGTGTGCATGCACACTTCTTCAGATACATGAAAGCTCATACCAAGAACAAACTTAGTTGGTCTCTAAGGTGCTACTGGAAGGATTTTTTTTTATTTTGTTTTTTGACTATGGCAGACCAAACACCATATCAATTATGGTGCTGGAGGAGACTCTTGAGAGTCCCATGGACTGCAAGAAGATCAAACCTATCCATTCTGAAGGAAATCAGCCCTGAGTGCTCACTGGAAGTACTTTGGCCACCTCATGAGAAGAGAAGACTCCCTAGAAAAGACCCTGATGTTGGGAAAGATGGAGGGCACAAGGAGAAGGGGACGACAGAGGATGAGATGGTTGGACAGTGTTCTCGAAGTGACTAGCATGAGTTTGGCCAAACTGCGGGAGGCAGTGAAAGATAGGCGTGCCTGGCGTGCTCTGGTCCATGGGGTCACGAAGAGTCGGACACGACTGAACGACTGAACAACAACAACATGGCAGACCAACATGGCTAACTACCTGTAACTGGCTTAGTTTATGTAAAATATGCAGGTATCTATGGCACGTAAATTGAACCATGGAAAGAGAAGAAGGGAAGTCATTGGTATTTTAAGGTTGTTCAAATGAACTAAAATGTAAAATAGAAAAACTTAATAAAAATTATACAAAAAAGAAAGAAAGAAAGATACAGGATGGGCAAAAAGGAGGACCTTTTCACATATCACATAACGAACTATGGAATCCACTGCCAGAAGATGTGACGTTGGTCAGAGGACTGAATTGCTTTAAAAGGACATTAGATACTAAAGATGCATCTAGCATATTTTCACCAGTCATGCTAGATCATGTTTCTCTGAAGTGGTATACTTGTAAAAAGCACTTCATAGTACAAATAACTAGGGAGGTTCTATTCATCCTCCGCTTATGAACTTTGCATCCTATAATTGCTTTCCATGCAATGAGTAAGAGAGACACAGAACAAGGCTCCCCCCCCCCACCGTGGTGGCACGTACTCTATGAAACACCTTGCCCAGGAAATACCTTGTTATGAAACAGCTCTGTTCTCCTTCCAGCTGATAAAAACTGAGGTTCCCCGCAAGGTGTCTGCTGCTTGCTGCTGCTTCTTGATCTGTTGTGATGTTTTAAAATATCCTGTTTACCTTCCTGTACTTAGTCAACCATTTATTTGTTAAGGCAAGATGCATTTTTCCCCCTCTGTAGAATTCAGTCACAATCATTGTGGCCATCATAATCCAAACCTATTTGGTGTCTCTCAGATTTCCTCAGATGTTTTGTCTGAGGAGGAATCTCAGAATTCACCTCCAATTTCTCTTGAGGCCAGTTTCCAATGTCAGCTCTACTGTAGTTCTACCTCTCGTTACTTTTTAAACTTCTGCTTCAATGTATTTCCCCCCTGCACCACACCAAGTCATCACAGCCTGTTAAATTTATTTTTGCATGAACTCTCGCTGAGCCTTCTCCCCACAGTAATTCTCTGCATCTTTCCGGGTAAACAAAAGAAAAGGTGGAAAACCAAAGTAAAATATCTCCCATAAACTGATAAAATAATATTATAGAGAAACAAGTCCTATTGTTCTTGAAATGAGCACACAAAACTACCTGTCACCTGTTGATAGTGAACAGAGATCTCAGTCCTAATTCTTTTAAAAAACAAAAACTTGCCACGGCACCAAAGGCTGTAAGAGAGGCAGATCTCCCAAGAGGCACTGTGTCTCCGACAGGCTGCCATCCATTTCATCCCATGACTGGCACCAGTTAGGGTGTGTGGAAAGTACAGACCTTCCTCTCTCTGTGTGTGTCACTGTTTCTGACAGTCCCAGCTGCTAAATCTTTAAGGAGAAAGAATATGGTGTTAAGGGGACAAGATTTTGTGGACTGAGAAACTGTTGAGGGCTTGTGGGGAAGGCTGGGTGATCTTCCAAACAGATCTGAAATAATAAAATAATAACATAATAATAATAATAATAATAATAATAATAATAATAATAATAACAACAAACAATTCAATAGAAAAATAGGCTTCTACGCAATTTACAAAGCATGAAAACCCCTTACACAATGGTTAAAATATAAACATCTATAATTAAAATGTGCAATAAAACAATCCCATTAAAATAAACATCCATAATTGAAAGTAAGCTATAAAACAACCCCACTAAAACATTAAAATACAGTAAACATCAATAATTAAAATACACAATAAAACAATCCCATTGAAACAATACTGCAACTAAATCAGGATTCTCAGGTCAAGTGACGAAGGGGATGCCTTGTAAACAGGTGCATCCTCAAAAGCCCACAGAATGCCAATGCAGATGGGGTTCCCTCATATATCAGAGTTAATTTCATAAAACCAACTCATATATCAGAGTTAATTTCATAAAACCAATGCTAGCAGTGAAAATACCCACCTCTGCATTGCCGTAACCCAATATCATTCAGATTGCAACAAAACTAACTGGGTTCCATTTCTTTACCTTAACATCTTCGCAGGGCAATGTAAGTAAGCAAGCAGATGTATTCCCTGTGCCATTTCCAAGTCTGAACTATGGAATCCACTGCCACAAGAGGTAGGGCTGACCACCAACTTGGATGAATTTAAAAGAGGTTTAGGCACATTCATGGAGCATAAAGCTATCGATGGCTACCAGCCATGAAGGCTTTGCTGTGGCTCCACAGCTGGAGGCAGATAGCCTCTGAATACCAGTCTCTTGGAGCCACGGGTAGGAAGAGTGCTGTTGCACTCAAGTCCTGCTTGCAGGCTTCCCACAGCCATCTGGCTGGCCTATGTGAGAAGAAGATGCTGGAAGATGGACTTTTTTTTTTTTATTTGATAATTTTTATTAATTCATTTTGTTCAACAAAAAAAGAAAAAGGAAAATAACAAAGTATTACAAGCGCTGCCATACAACACTACTCAACAAAATTTAACATCCCACATAAACATATCTGAGTCATATTATTTCTATCTTAAGGGGAAAAAGAAAAGAAAAGAAAAGAATATATATATATATATATATATATATATATATATATATATATATCAAAAAATAAAAATAAAAATAAAAAAAAAATTTAGAGAAGGAAAAAAAAAAAAAAAACAACCAGCCAAACATATAATTAGATAGTCCATATATCCACTTGCTTATACATACCTTTATATACTTAGACTCTCTTACCTACAGATACATAACAGGCTTAACTTAACAAAACTTTAAATTCACAAATCCGACTTCCTGTCAAGTCCCCATGCATCTACCTCTCTTATTGTTGAATGTAAATCAAACAGTTCGAGTTCGTTCAAATATTTTCCAATACATTCCACCATGTCATATATCTATCTTTCCTCGACTCTTTGCCTTTCCTTTAGCACTCAAAAGCTGGCATGGATGTAAAATTATTATTATACTTTTGGGCATATTTCTTGTATATATCCCATTTTTCAGCAAATTTTTGTTTGGATTTTTCTCTGATATTATTAGTTAATAGGGCTAATTCGGCGAATTCTTGTAGTTTGCTCTGCCAATCTGAAATTTTTGGAAGTTCTTGTTCTTTCCAGCTTTTTGCCACCAAGATTCTGGCCGCCGCAATTGCGTAGAGAAATACTTCTTTTGATTTATTTGGGATTTCTTTTCCCACCATGCTTAATAAGAATATCTCCGGTTTTTTTGTAAAAGATACTCCCATCATTTTTTTTAAAAAATAACTAAGGAGAGGGAGAGGAGAGGAGGCTGAGGGAACCCCCCACAAGGGAGGGTGTTTGAAAAAGGGTAAGAGGCTGCCAACTTGGCAGGCAAGGGCTGACATAATTGGGCTCCTGAGCCCCACAGGGGTGCCACAGAAAGAAGGTCAAGGGAGCCACGGACTCAAAATGGTTGAAAACCTCTAGTATATGGTATTTCACAGTCTAAAAGCCTTCATTCCCTTTCATACATTTTGCACTGTCAGGATCACCTTCCCAGGATCACAACATCTTGATTTACCTCTCACTTGCTCTCCTGATCACCATCAACCAAAATCTCCATCTACTGCCTTAACATTACTACACATTTGATTGAAAAAGCTCCAGAGAAGCCCCACTGCTTTATAAATAAATAAATAAATAATAATAATAATAATAATAATTTATTTATACCTCACCCATCTGGCTGGGTTTCCCCAGCCACTCTGGCGGCTTCCAACAAAATATTAAACTACAATAGTCCGTCAAACATTAAAAGCTTCCCTAAAGGGGAGACTTTCTCCAAAACATGCATACACCCCATTTAAGAGAGTCTTGTGACACCTTAAACATCAAGGCCTTACTGTGGCATGTGCTTTTCTGGACCAATGCAGCCTTTAGTCTATGAAAGGTTATAGCAACTCTGTTTGCCTTTAAGGCACCACAAGACTCTTAGTCTGTTACAGCAAACTCGTCAAAGAGCCTCATAGCATAAGCTTTCAGGGACCAGAGTCCCCGTTAAGCCTGTTAATCTTTCATGTCCCACAAGCCTCTTTGTTGCATTTACTGCAACCGACTTACAGTTGCGATCTTGTATACACTTGCTTGGCAGCCAGCCCCAGGAAGTGCAATGGGGCTTCCTTTCCTCTCGCAGGCTCAGGCTTGTAGCACAAACTTTCACTGGCAAGAGCAACCTTTCATAACCCCACAAGTGTTTCTTCTACCACAATTACACCACTCTCATTCTCATGTGGCCACAACACACTCTTTTTTTTTTTTTTTAATGTGCAGGTGTGTGTTTCAATTTCAAATCTGCTTATAGATGCCCTCTCCCTTTCCCCAACCCCTCTGCCACACCAACACCCCTCTGGGGAAATTAAGAAACCACATTTTCACCATGCAAACAAGGGCCCCTACTTAATAATAATAATAAAATTTTTGTCCCAGCCACTCTGGGCGGCTTCCAACAGAATATTAAAATACAACAGTCTATTAAACATTAAAAAGCTTCCCTACTTTACTTTACTCATGTGATGTGCAGAGATGCCCCTAACCTATTCCCACCTAGAGAGCCTGTTAACCCATTCCTACCTAAAGAGCCCCCTAACCTATTCCTGCCTGGAAAGCTCCCTAACCTATTTTCGCCTAGAGAGCCCCTTAACCCATTCCCACCTAGTTTGCCTAAATAACCCCCTAACCTATTCCTGCCTAGAAAGCCCCCTAACCTCTTCCAGTTACATCCGGGGACTGCACCCCCCCGTCCCGCCAAAAAGCCCCCTTTCAAGTCTCCTTCACCCAAGAAGCTGCCCTTGACACAGCGCCCCCTACTGCGGCTCCAGAATTGCCCGCCTCTTACCTGCTCCCCTCCGGCTCTCTCTACGCCTCTCGCTCAAAAGCAGGTCACCTACTGACAACACGGCGTCATGACGCACTGACGTCCGCTCCGCGACTCCGGCTCCTACCTCTTACCACCACTGGCCACTTTCATCTACGCACGCGCCCTCCTCGGGCACGTGGGGGTGTGTGTGTGTTGCTGCCGCTGTTGTCGCGGGCGTTGGAAGGCGAGCGTGCGCAGAGAAGAGGAGGCGGAGCTGCCGGGTCTTCATGCCAAAGAGGTACGCATTAAACTGAGATGGTTCTGCGTGAGTACGCCGGTTCTGATTAGACGCCTCCATGCGCCGGATAAATATTTGCCCAGGAATTTGTGTCGACTTTTAAGGACAGCTTTCTCCAACCTGATGTTTTGGACGACTCTTGAGCGGATGCCCCCATACATCCGGAGGGCGCAAGGTTGGAAAAGGGAATAAGAGGAGGTTAGGTTAGATGGATGCTTAATAAGAATATCTCCGGTTTTTTTGTAAAAGATACTCCCATCATTTTTTTTAATTCCTGATAGATCTCCCCCCAAAAGACTTTAACTTTTTCACACCTCCACCACATGTGAATCATATCCCCATTATTTGCACCACATCTCCAACACACGTTTGCCATGTTTTTGTACATTTTTGACAGTCTACTGGGAGTGAGGTACCAGCGGTGATTCATTTTTAACATATTTTCTCTTATGTTATAATTGGCTGAGAATTTCAAATTGACCCTCCACAGAGTTTCCCAATCCTTAAACATAATTGGGTGACCAACATCCTGTGCCCATTTTATCATTGAGTCTTTAACGGTCTCTTCCATTACTTCATAATCAAGAAGCAGTTTATACATTCGCGAAATTAATTTGGTCTTGTTATTTATCAGTTCATTTTCAAATCTAGTGGGCTCCTTTTCGAAGCCCACCAGTTTGTCTTTCTTATAAACTTCATTGATTTGGAAGTAATCTAACCAGCTGAAAAGGTATTTTTTGACCTCTTCATAGTTTCTCAGCTTAATTTGTTCCTCCCCTCCTGTCAGTAACATATTATATGTTATCCATTTCTTATTTATATTATTTATTTTTTTAACCGCGATGACCTCAAACGGGGAAATCCATCTTGGTGTTTTAGGTTCCAGATATCTTTTATATTTTGTCCATACTGAGAATATAGCCTTTCTTATTACATGGTTTGAAAAACTTTGATGGACTTTTATTTTACCATAATTAAGGTAGGCATGCCAACCGAAACGGTTGTCATAACCTTCCAAATCTAGAACATCCCAATTCTGTAATGTGCACCATTCCTTCAGCCAGAGTAAACAAGAGGCTTCGTAATAGAGCTTCAGATCTGGAAGACCGTATCCACCTCTATCTACGGTATCAATTAGTATCTTATGCTTCACTCTGGGTCTTTTGCCACTCCATAAAAATTTTGAGATTTCTCTTTGCCACTTTTCGATGTTACTAACCTTCTCTATAACTGGGAGTGTTTGAAACAGGAAAAGAAGCTTCGGTAAAACATTCATTTTGATTACTGAGATGCGGCCTAAGAATGATAGGTTTAATCTATTCCAGATCTCTAATTGTTTTTTAATCTCGTTCCAAGATTTGGAATAGTTGTCGTTATAAAGATTAATGATGGACTTTTTGTGTGATCCAGCAGGAATGCTCTTATAATTCAATCCAATGTGAGCAGGGTCAAACTTCCCCATTCATACCCACTTTATTGTTCAATCTGTGTTCCTTTCTCTCCCTCCCCACCTCCCTTTCCTTCTCTCTGTATGTACAGATGGTTTCAAGATGAAAGAAAACCACCGCTCAGCGCTTCCTTCCTTTGCCTCTTCTAGCTGGAGATGCCAGGAAGGGGACTTGATGAATCCTGAAAAGGAACGCATTACAAAAGGAAAGGAAGCACATATTTCCTATATAAATTATTGTCATGCAAATGATCCTCTTGTTTCCTAAATAGTGCCCTGATTGTCAAAAAGGAGAGAAACCACAGCAGACTCAAGGGGAATACACTGAAACCAACATGTAAACAAGGATATAAAAGATAGATCAAAACCCTTTATAAGTTACACAGGATCTAATAACTGGAGGGACTGGGCTCATTACAGACAGAAGAGGAAATAACAAAGGGATAATGGGAACAGCAGGGGAGGGAAACACACACCCACACCCATCCCTTTGAATAACACAAGGCACTAAACAAATAAAATGATTGCATGCTATAGACTGCAAACAATGATGTGATAAAAAGGGGATTCTCTGAAGGTTTATCAGAAGAATGAGATACAACGGGGGGGGGGAGGAACAGAGCTGAAATATTAAATAATTGCTCGTCATCTGTCAACGGAAATGGGAAAGGAAGGAGAAGATACTTTGCAGATGTCCAAAAATGGCTCCTTCAGGAAGTTTAGGAATGTGGAAGTGATGAAAGCCTGGTTCTAAGGAATTTTGTGGTGACAGGTTCTGAAAAGAATAGTTAGGTACCAGTTGCATGGGATGTGCAATGTCTTGAGACCTGGGGGAGCACGTTGAGCAAGGATATGAGAAGAGCAAATGTCCCGAATTTTATACAGGCATGTAAAATCCACTGCATATCAAGGTCAGCACCAGAGGTAGGCATTGCAGGGCTCCTGTCAAGGCCCTCACTCCTTCTAGGAAGTGTGAGTGTAGTGGTTAAGAGCGGTAGACTCGTAATCTGCAGCTGCTGGGTGACCTTGGGCTAGTCACACTTCTTGGAAGTCTCTCAGCCCCACTCACCTCACAGAGTGTTTGTTGTGGGGGAGGAAGGGAAAGGAGAATGTTAGCCGCTTTGAGACTCCTTCGGGTAGTGATAAAGTGGGATATCAAATCCAAACTCTTCTTCTTCTTCTTCTTCTTCTTCTTCTTCTTCTTCTTCTTCTTCTTCTTCTTCTTCTCCACTGCTACTTTAGAATCTCCTTGCTTGCAGTTCTACCTCCTTTCTTTCACGGCCTGTTCACCTGTCCTCTCCAAGTCTGAGTGACAGTGAAGCCGCCACTACTTCTCTCTGGGAAGCCATTGGAGCAATTGGTTTCTCAAGTTTTTGGCGTTCTTCCTGCCTTTGTTAAATTTTTCAAATTCTGTTTTGAATTCTTAGCTTAGCCCTGCTGAGAACCTTTTTGGCGGAGGAGCCGCAATTGCATTATCTAAATGAGATGAAATATTTATCAATAAATGGGATATTGGAGTGCAGGAAATTCCCCTCTGAGTAGTGCAGATGTTCCTTTGACTGAAACGGCATGAACAAAACTAATGTTTACACTGGGAAAGGTATGGAGAATGCAGGTAAATAGAGTGGTGTTTTCTGCCCCTCCCTCTTTTGCTCTTATAAGACTACAACTTGGGGGTGAGGGCCATCCAATTAAATTGGCTGGCCATGGACAGAGCAGACCAAATAAAGTGTTTTTTCACACCACACGTCACTGCTATGTTGTGTTGTTATGGCTACAAGCTTTGATGGTTTTAAAGGTAGGGTTAGACATGGAGACTTACAGAAGCTTAAAGATTCCTGAATGCTCTGAGGAATTTTCCAGTTTTACATCCGTGTGGTTTAACAATCAATTTCTCTTCCTGGGGGACTCCGGGAATTGCAGCTCTGTGAGGGAAAAGTGGTCTCCTAACAACTTTAGTGCCCTTAACAAACTATAGTTTCTAGGATTCTTTGGGAGGGGGACCATGATTCTTAAAGAGGCATCAAAGGGCTTTAAATGTAAAGTGCAGATGTGACAAGAGAAAGTTCAGGCAGCAAAGGAAGATGCAAGTCAGAACTTGGTCCGCCTAACTCAGTATTGTCAACACTACCTGGCAGCAGCAATTCTCCAGGATTTCAGGGAGGGAGTCTTCCCCTGCACCACCCAGAGATGCCAGGAATTGAACCCAAGACATTCTGCATGTGTAAAGCAGATGCTGTACCACTGTCACAGCTTGGAAATATATTTGCTTGAGATAGTGGAAAGAAGAAGAAGAGTTTGGATTTGATATCCCGCTTTATCACTACCCGAAGGAGTCTCAAAGCGGCTAACATTCTCCTTTCCCTTCCTCCCCCACAACAAACACTCTGTGAGGTGAGTGGGGCTGAGAGACTTCAAAGAAGTGTGACTAGCCCAAGGTCACCCAGCAGCTGCATGTGGAGGAGTGGAGACGTGAACCCGGTTCCCCAGATTACGAGTCTACCGCTCTTAACCAGTACACCACACTGGCTCTCGAAAGCCACTGCCTACTCCAGTGTCATGCTGCCAGGTAACGCTTACCTTCCCCCCTCTCTGTAGATAACAGCACGAAGTGAAAGCAGTCTTTTGCAGCAACAGAGAGGTTTATTGAACACAGCGCAACATAGCTGTCAACCCTCCCTGCTGTTCCCCACTGCTATAATAAGGAAATTTCCCTCAAAAAAAGGGAAAGGTTGACAGCTATGCAGCACAAACATTCAGCGTCCATTCTCATCCTGCAGGTGCGCCCAATTGAGTTCCTCCCACTTCCTTCTAGTTACCTCCGTCTTCCCATCTCATCACCATGTGAACCCTCCACCCCTGAGCCTTCTGAGAGGCTACCTGTAACGAAACGGATCTAAGTTAAGGGAGTTTCAGAAACCCACAGTGTTTTATGAGTTAATGGGCACCCCAGTTTGAGTGGCAGGTATCTCATGGGAGGCGGGACATTCCGCTCTTTAAAAGGAGGGAGCAGCCGTTAGAGAGGGGAGTGGTGACTGGAAGAAGGAGGGCGTGGGGCCAGGATAGTGGTGGGTAGGTTAGGATAGGTTGAAGATGTGTATATGATGCTGAAAGAAAGAGTTTACACTGTTATGAAACTAAGCTTATAAACGATTGCATTACTGAAACCGTTATGTTCTGAAAGAAATAAAGACTTCTTATTGTTGAGCTAAGAAAATATCGTCGTTCATTTGGTCCAGCGAGTTATGTATGCTCATGAGGAGGTGAACTCAGGGAAAGGACAAAACTGACCTGCAGGGTGATAGTTTGTGTCTTGGAGTTCCCTCAGGAGGGGCTAGCGGGCGGAAACCCTGGTATTGCCACAGAGTTGCTAAGAGGGCTTAGCTAACTGATATAGTGAGGGATCTAATGAAAGAGAGACCCCGAACTGTAGGCAAAGAAGAGTTTAACCCCTGAAGCCCAGAGCAGAGGATATAACCGGCCACGGCCGCTGGACAGGAAAACTCCCGTTACTAAGAGATTCCCAGATTATTAATAAAAGGGAATTGACATAACAGACGGACCTCAGAGGGACAGGTGGGGTGGATTGAAATTTGACCCAGAACACCTGATTAGAAATTCATTTAGTAACAAGGGGGGAGTGTGATATCCATACACCTGGCTCTCAGGCTCATAGGATGCATACTTTCTAGTGAGAGAGATTCAACCAGCTCTCTCTCTCTTCCTGTTCCTCTCCCCTTGGTTTCTCTTCTCCCAGCTCAGCCCAGCTGTCACTTCCCGAAATGTGTCCTTCCACAAACCACTGCTCTAGGCCGATACTATCCTTCTGCTCCAGAGGAGCTTCAGGATTAGGCCCTTGAGCAGAGGGAGACAGGGGCTCCCACCATTCATCCTCAGACCAATACCCTTCAGTCTGGTTCCTGAAATCCAGGCATTTCTGGAGTAGATGGAACTATGGCCTCACCCAGTGTAAGGCTGAGCACAGAGGGCAGGATTCACATCACCAGCTCCATCAGCAAAAGTGCTAAGAAAGGGCTTCTACTTGCACAACAGGGGTTTCCCCACTCTCCTCACCCCACTGCACCCTGGAAATTGGCTCAGGGACACCAGGGAAACCCACAGAACAGCAGATGGGGAAAAGAGAGAGGAAATAGTTCCATCTGGCAAGCTGTAATGTTTGCACAGATGGAACAATTGAAAGAGAGCAATTTTGAATTCCACCCAGTATATCGTCATGTTCAAGGTCTTTTTCCTTGGCAATTTTTGTAATGTATGTATGCATTTATTTGCCTATGCATTTGCCAAGGCATGCAATACAATCATGGCAGGTGCAGTGGAAGCACATAATTAAGATATTGCTACACACCACCCCAATCTCTAAGAAGTGTGAGATTGCAGGGGTCCAGGCTGTTACTCGGGGTTTGTGATTAGCTTGGAAATTAGGCACAGAGGAGGCTGCAGTGTCTTTATGGCATATGGTTTATTTATACATATGTACAACCTGAGTCTACTGTAGAGGGATTTTCAGGATTTACATCTCAAGGTGATTCTTTGTTCCTCTCTTAGGAGCAGCAGGATTAGGTCTACAAACAGAAGAACTAGACCCGCTACTTGTCCCTTTGTTATAGCATGCTCCAGTCAGCCCGCCAAGAATCCTGCTCATTCCCTCTTCTCCCGTTTTTCAAACGTCTTGCAAAATGACACCATTTTCCTTCAGCCTACGTCACCCATACTTGGAATCCTAAAACCTGGCCTTGTCTCTGTTCAACATCCCCTTGTGGGAGGAGGGGCTCAAACTCCTCTGCTGTCAGGGCCCAGGGTAACTGTTTTCTTAATCGCATATCACCTTCTTTTATACTAAAGGATGGCTCTTCTCGCCAGTCAGTTCCTTTCCGGGAAACAGTCTGCATTTTAACACTGTTGATTGTAACATTTGCCAGCTCATCTTCGTTCTCAAAGTGCTGATCAAACCCTAGCACCCAGGAATCTAGAGGGGGCAGGGCACCCATAAAACGGAAGAATATTTTGCCAGAGGAAAAGAAAAGAGAACTGAATTGAACAGAGATTTGTGTGTGTACAGCATTATCCACAAAAAGTGAGGAAATGAGAATCACAAATAACATAGGAAGAACCTGGTGGATCAGGCCACTGGCCCATCTAGTCCAGAACAGATGCCACAATGCTAAAAGCACATGCTCAGGTCCCCAGCTGCTATACTACAGAGGTATGTGCACCATCAACAGGTCTTCATCCCCAGATCTGAGTAATTAGAGTGTGATATAGCAAGAGAGGGGGCTTCCCAGGTACCCTGGTCCATAAGTGGTTCATACGCTGGTTCATACACTGTTATTAAATCATCATCATAATAATAATAATATTTATTATTTGTACCCCGCCCATCTGGCTGGATTTCCCCAGCCACTCTGGGCGGCTTCCAACAGAAATCAAATACAAAAATATCAACACATTAAAAACTTCCCTAAAAAGGGCTGCCTTCAGGTTTTTTCTGAATGTCAGGTAGTTGTTTATTTCCCTGACCTGTGATGGGAGGGCGTTCCACAGGGCGGGCGCCACTACCGAGAAGGCCCTCTGCCTGGTTCCCTGTAGTTTTGCTTCTCGCAGTGAGGGAACCGACAGAAGGCCCTCGGCGCTGGATCTCAGTGTCCGGGCTGAATGATGGGGGTGGAGACGCTCCTTCAGGTATACAGGACCGAGGCCGTTTAGCTTCAGAGCTTAAGATAATCTGCAGTTGTTGATGTTGTTACATTTATACCCCAAATTCCCTCCAGGGAGCTCAAGGTGACATGTTTGGTTACCCCCCCCTCCACTTTGTCCTCTAAACAACCCTGTGAGGTAGGTGTGGTTGAGAGACAAGGCCACTTGGTGAACTTCATGGTTTTGTCAGGTCTCCCATGACAGGCTCCATAAAGGACTGCTGCTGCTGCTGCTGCTGCTGCCCAGGACTGACCTGCTGGACGCCTGAAGGGCCCTGCCCCGCCTCTCTCCACCTGGCTTGGGGTGGGGCCTGACAGGTTCCATAAAGGACTGCTGCTGCTGTTGCTCGACAGAGAGGGATATATATATATATATATATATATATATATATATATATATATATATATATATATATATATCTGTCATTTTAAATTGTTATTGATATTAATGTTGTATTTTTAGTTTTAGATTTTATGATTTATGTGGAAATTGTTTTCCATTTGGTTGTGTACCTTTTGATGTGTTTTATTTATTGTTTATGACTTTTGTTATGTTGGTAATAATAATAATAATAATAATAATAATAATAATAATAATAATAATAATTTATTTATACCCCACCCATCTGGCTGGGCCTCCCCAGCCACTCTGGGCGGCTTCCAACACAATATTAAAATACAATAATTCATCAGATATTAAAAAAAAATAAATAAAAATTCCTTCCAGTAGCACCTTAGAGACCAACTAAGTTTGTTCTTGGTATGAGCTTTGTGTGCATGCACACTTCTTCAGATACATGCACACGAAAGCTCATACCAAGAACAAACTTAGTTGGTCTCTAAGGTGCTACTGGAAGGAATTGTTTATTTTATTTTGTTTTGACTATGGCAGACCAACACGGCTACCTACCTGTCATCAGATATTAAAAGCTTCCGTAAACAGGGCTGCCTTGAGATGTCTTCTAAAAGTCTGGTAGGTAGTTGATGTTCTCTTTGACATCTGGTGGATGTAAATCTTGTCATGTTGTAAGCCGCCTTGAGCATTGTTTTAACTATGGAAAGGCGGCATACAAATAAAATGATGATGATGAGGTTCTAGTCTAACACTCTAACCGCTACATCTGATGGCATATGAGGAAGGCAGAAGTGGGACAAATTCAGAGCCGATCTCGGTATCTAACCTAGTTTTGAGCCCAGATCCTCAGGACAGACTGCTCATGGGCAGAGGCCTCTGGTGCATGATAGCTGAACTGATTATTTCACTGGCTCGGTGGCATATTGGTCACCTCTGTGTTTGCCTGATGAAGCAGAAGATCCTTTCTGCAATTCCCACTGGGTTTCCTGCATCCCTCAAGGTTCTGTTCCGCTGCTCATGCCATCCAGTGTATGTATGCAGCCTACTGAGGATATCATGAAACGCTGAAATGAGTAATCTCAGTCATTTGCTGGCTGATAACACAGAGATATATATCCTTTTGCCTCGTGGCTCCTGGCAGCTCTCGGCTGTGCTCCTAGCGGAATGCCTAAATGATACAGCCAATGGAATGTGTCAAAGCTGCTACATACTAGGGATGGACAAATTAGTTTATTTCCATTCTGTGTCAGTTTCATACGAATTTAATAAGTCTGCCTCATCCTGTTTACTGTGGCCTTTTCATGTTCAAATTATACACATTTTTTAAGTGTGTGTTCCCCTAAAATGCATACTGTGTACATTAGTGTGCAGTCTGTTGGTTAACTGTGTTCTGATTCATGTAGAAATCCAGATAATCTGAATGAGGCTGGTTCACTTTTAAATATGAAGCACTGGAAATTCTTCTGTTTCTCTGCATTATACTCATTCTGGAAAAAGACAAAAGAGATGCCAGTTGAATGATATGATGATACTGGATGAGTATTGTTGTCTTATTTCTTCTGTCCTGCTTGGCAGACGGGTAGGAAGTCAGGTATAGAGAGTCTTGGCTTTGTCCTTCAAAATGACATTACAGTGACTGCTTAGGAATAGGCATTTCCAAAGATCCTTATGCTGATGAACAGCACATGAACTGGCTGACCTGGCCACAGTAAACAGGAGAGAAGCTTTCCTTCTGTCTTTTGAACTTGTGGTGGGTTCACCTCTAAGCTTCAGGTCATTCAGAATGGGGGCAGCTACTTGTTGATTTCAAAAGAGTGCTATTTGTTGGAAGTGGTGGGAGACTGAGCCCAGTTGATCCTTCCAGGTTTCCATTGTGTATGTAAGAATGTGGGGGTTGTGACACACTGGAGCCATCTACTTATGGGGTCCCCAGTGTGCATCCCATGGGCACCATGAGGAATCTTCTAGTGCAACCCCCATGCATTGCAGGAATCTCAACAAAGATTGAGATTGAGGAGGTGCCCTCAGCCATAGCCTTTCACACATTCCAAGGCCCCCTGCCTTTCTCAATTTTTAAATTATTTTAGGGGGCTTTTTTTACTTGGTTTCTTTGAGGGGATACCTTTGTGTGGGAGGGTTGCCTCCTTTTTGGTCTCTGTGTTGTTGGTTTTTTTTTGGGGGGGGGGGTATTGCAGATACTCTATGCAAAAGATCCTTACTTAGCTCCACACAGTGACTTGCCTATCCCATGCTGTCTTTCAAGGGCAGGTTGGGTGGATCACCACGTCATACATGTGGAGGAAAACCTTAAACATGTAGCAGAGTTCAGCAGAATTCCCAAAAACAGAAAATATTTCATCCAGCAGAACTTTACTTGTGCTGAAGGCAAATAGGCATAATGGTCACAAATCCAGTACGTTCAGGATTGGGCACAGTCCATAAGAAATCCACTTGAAGCACTTACAAAACTTATAACAAGACTAAACCTTAACACTAAGCATACCATGTACAGAACACCACACCAGAAGGAAGAGGGACAGAAAGAAAAAGTGAAACCCAGGCTCCTTCTGGCCTTTATTTATAGTCAGCATGACCTTAATTGGAAAAGATAAGAGAACCAGTTCAAACCAGCTTCCCAGAAGGTATAACCCAAACAATCATGAAGCTGCCTTCATACAGAGAAGCTTCCAGTAGCTTCCAGAACCCTCTTGAATTAAGCAGAACAGGAAAGATCTCCACACATCAGATCAATACTTTCTGCACTAAGAAATGCAAACTGACACACCACTCCAAGAAAAACCAAGTCATGGATGTTTTAGCTGAGATTATTGCATCACAATCCCTTGGATTAGATGACCCTTGGGGTCACTTCCAACTCTATGGTTCTCTTTTGAGGCAGGGGCTGGCCTTAACTGGAGCTTCATGAAGCTGGATCCCATGGGGTAGAACTTCCCATTCTTGGGGGAAGAAGCAGAGGTACCCCGTGCATCTTCTTCTTTCCCCCATATGGGGTGGGGTGAGACATAACTCATCCCCCATCAGCACATGACCAGTGGATGCCACTCATTAACCAAACACTACTTAAGAAGAAAAGCTTCTGGTACAGAGGTGATGGCTCACAAGGGTGTTGCTCTCTTTCTATAAACTGGGCTCTGTGGACTCCCTCTCTTGGTTGATCACAGCTTCCGATAGCCAATCACCTAGAACCACCTTTGGGAAGGGACTGCATGGCTTGAGCATGCTGTTTAATGGCCATCAATGTTCTTACATTCCAATCATCTCTGAAACTCTGTTGCATGGAGATGTGAAATGACTTTGGTGGGAGAACAGCAGCTGCAGCAGCAGCTTGGGATGTCAGTTTGTAAAGACGACCGACAAGAGAAAAATGGAAACAAGATGGAGAAAATGTCTTTAAACCTACAGTCAAATATATGGCTCCAGTGGAGAAAATAAACATGGCACAGGCTTTGAGTGCTGCCGGAGTATAATATAAATCTTAGGGGGAGGTATTACTGCTAGCTAAGGCTCTAGTTATATCTCAGCCAGGCCATTTTCGACAGCATTTGTCACAATACCTCAGCAAGAACATAATTGCCCTTGAGCCTGCAAAGAGCAGAACAGCAAGACTAATATCCTTTGAGATGTGTCATAGAGGAAGGTTAAAGGAGTGCTCTTTATTGTGCCCAAAAAGAGAGACTTTCCAATATACCCACTGAAGCCACTCCGTCTTGGCTAGAGTGAAGAATGTGAAAGCAAAGCTTTGTGTGGTGGGTGGGGAAGGAGACTTGGTGGTATGTTTTTAAAGGCAGTTCCTTTGTATTTCTTTTTCCTTAAAAAAGGAGGGAAAAGAACCACTCGGTATATTTTAAAACTTGAAATGCTTCTATGGAGAGACACAGTTTGAAATGCAAAGCAACAGAAGCTGTGGAAAGTTGCGGGAAACGGATGTGGCTCTGTGGTAGACCATAAGAGGAGGGCAACCAAAATGGTCAAAGGCCTGGAAATGATGCCTTATGAGGAACGGCTTAGGGAGCTGGGTATATCATATAGAGGAGGGAGAAAGGTTGTTTTCTGTTGCTCCAGAGAAGCGGACACGGGGCAATGGATTCAAACTACAAGAAAGAAGATTCCACCTAAACATTAGGAAGAACTTCCTGACAGTAAGAGCTGTTGGACAGTGGAATTTGCTGCCAAGGAGTGTGGTGGAGTCTCCTTCTTTGGAGGTCTTTAAGCAGAGGCTTGACAGCCATCTGTCAGGAATGCTTTGATGGTGTTTCCTGCTTGGCAGGGGGTTGGACTGGATGGCCCTTGTGGTCTCTTCCAACTCTAGGATTCTATGATAAGAGAGCTGGTTCTGGAGGAAGAACTGTGAGGGGAGAGACTTTGTCAGGCAAGGCCTCCTTCCACTTGCCTTGCTCCACCCTCTAGTCTCTGCTTCTCAATTTGTATTGTATTATTTTATGTACTGTGGCTTGCCGTTGTTTTATTGATTATAGTTTAGAAATTATTTATTGTAACTGTTGAGTGGATTTCTGTTTAACTTTTATATGTTGATATTATTATTTTATACTGTTCTAATGATTGTTGAATGTTACCTTTTCGATGTAGGTTGCTTATTTTAAAGTTTTGTTTTATTATCACGTTTTTGTATTGCATTAGATTGTTGTAAAATGTACATTTTTTGTTTCTTCAGCTTGTAAGCCGCCTTGAGTATTGTAAGATAGAAAGATGGTATACAAATTAAAAATGATGATGATGATCCACTTTGCAGAAGGCCCCAGGTTTAATCCCTGGCTGGAAATATCCTCAGCCTGAAATCCTGGGGAGACACATACTGGCCAGTGAAAACAGTACTCAGCTAGATGGATGGAGGGTCTGACTCAATATAGGACCTTTGGGGATGAGGTCAACCCGTTAGAAGGCTACAGTGCCTGTGGTGGGTGTAGAGACCAAAGCAAGAGAGACGTGAGGCAGATGAAGACGTCCAGTTGCTACAAATACACCATGGTGTTTCTTCTCTCTGTGCTCCTCCCAGCAGTCATTCCTTCTGTGGTCACTGCTATGGATGCATGACCTGACTTTCTGTCTCCAGACGCTATGGTTGCCTGCAAAAGGATTGCCACATGGTGGGCTTCATGTTGCCAGCCTCCATGTCACGTTTTCAGACATCTTTGTAATGCAGAGTTGGTCTGCCAACACACAAGGTGCTTGAAACCAGTTCTGCATAGAGCATATCCTTGGGGATCCTGCGATCTTCCATTTGTGGAATGTGAAACACAAGAGCAGTCAAGTACAACATCCCTAGAGTGGACATAGAAGTGGGTGTCTGGACCAGCCAGTCGGAACTTCCTGTTTCCCCTGGGCTGGGACAGACTTCCTCTACATGTGACTAGAGGTGGGCATGACCTCACCTGTGCAGGTAACAAAAGCATAGGACTGGCCGCCATCTCTCTCTCTGTGTGACTACATTCGTCGAGGAAGCAACATCTGCTTAGCCAAAGGAGGACAAAGGAACTATCTCCTTATGGAATAGTCTCCAAGTGTATGTTACTTTTCTAAGCTAAGTCTGCCTTCTGGGATCCTATTGTGAACAGAATGTGTGAGTAAATTATTTTTATACTTTTATAGAAGACTGTGTTATGTCTTATCTTTTATGAGGGAATAAGGGGAAAATACCAGGACAGTTGTTATAGATGCACTAGCGAGCCCGAGCAAACGCATCCACTGTGTAAGTTTAAAAGGGGAATGTTACTCTGCTAAATTGAGGAACTTGTTAACACAAGTTGGAAAGGCTATAATTAAACAATATACCCTCTCCTGCATCCCTGAACATTCCCACACCATTCTGTGGACATGACCAAGCCAGCATTGACGTAGCTGAGACAGGAGTAAGAACATGCTGTGACTGTCGGCTCGGGAGAGGCACATCTTGGTTTGAGACCCTGTCCTGCCACGTGAGGCCCAAAATCCTCCTGATGCAGTGCATGTGGAAAGCATTGAGGAGTCACTCCTGACAGTTCTAAGTTGCCCACAACTCACCTCCATAAAGCAGTCTGCTCAACACACAAGGAAGAAGATTTGATATCCCGGTAACATTCCCCTTTCCCTTCCTCCCCCACAAACAAACACTCTGTGAGGTGAGTGGGGCTGAGAGACTTCAAAGAAGTGTGACTAGCCCAAGGTCACCCAGCAGCTGCATGTGGAGGAGCGGAGACACGAACCCGGTTCCCCAGATTATGAGTCTACCACTCTTAACCACTACACCACACTTCCTCTTGGTATTGGACATTCACATCACACTCTTCCATATCTTTTTGGAGGTGCAAGCCACTGCCGTAGCTTCCTTGCCAATACGCTTGAACAGCTCAGTGTTGATGGAGAGGTGGTTTTAAACCACAGCTGCCAAAACTCCACCCAGGGTCCACCAGATTTCCTTTCTTTTTTTAAAAAAAATATTTTTATTAAAGATTTTCAAAGGTAGTACAATGTCTCTCAAGTTTTTCCATATAACATTTTTATATTCACAAGCAGTCCTCCTCTGCCACCGAGCACTTCTGACTGAGAGGGTCTCTCTCTGCATCTTGAGGCGCCATCTCTCCCCAGGTTTCAGGGCTTGTCCTGCCTCTGTTTCAAAGAGCTCACTTTCTTTGGGCAGAGACTCTTGCAGGTCTTCCTGGAGGGTTTGCCAGGTCCTCCTTGTCCATTGTCCTTTGCCATTCCTGAGTAAGGCCACCTTCTGGGAGCTACAGACCCTCTTCAGAAAAGGAGTTATCTAATGTGGGCATGACACACTGTTTCCAATACCGTCTGATGCACCACAGAGAAACAAGTAAGGATACTAAAAATTGCCAGAGTTTCAAAATACACTGGGTTGTGGTGGGCTGCAGCAGATACCTGACGTACTGCTCTAAGATCTTTTTAAAAAACTGCTTGTAGCCAACATGCCAGACACCTAGAGGAGCAGAGTTTCTAGGAAGGGGTTTCCCGAACCTGACATTTACTTCTCTCCCCACCCAGCCCTCTACCCGAAACAGATGAATTCACACAAGATGCCGTGCCAAAAATATATCTTTAACAGCAGCAGTCGGTCAATCAATTCTCTTCTTTCTTGCGTGCTGCCTTGAGAATGCTTACTAAACTATTCTGAGAGATCTAGGGGCTATTGATCCAAGGTGGACATATAAACAAAACCACAGGAATGCTGGTAGATTTGACTATTCCCCTCAGTGTTGTTGGGTTGTTGTTGTTTTTTTTTAAAAAAAAAATCTAACCAAGCGAAAGACTAAAAAAGAAAGTCTCCTGCGCTTGGCCAGCCATACTATCTTTCCCCAGCTCATCTTTGAAAGCACTGGGGTAAATTGAAAGAATGAAAGCAGATCTATAACTTGAGTGATGCTCATTTGGAAATCTAACACATGCAGGCACGCAATGGATAAACACTTTGGCTGCAACAACCATACAGAGCTGCATTTCCAGTTATGCTAGTTATTCTTTTTTTTTTCTGTAGAAATCCAATTTTTGCAGTGTACTTTAAAATAAAAATAAAAATCAATGGATCACAATTTGCTCAAGACAACAAACCTGCCAACTCTGCTTATTTGGCTGTGTATGAAGTTCGCTCTCCAACCCTGGCCTGTAGCACAGGGTTTGGAGTCATTCTGTCCCCGTCAGTTCCAGCAACTCAGTAGCCTCCATAAAACAAAGAGGAAGAAGTGGTAAGAATCTGGTCCAGAGTTCATTTGTGGAGCACCCAACTTTGGCTTGAGAGACAACACCCTCCACCCCCACCCACCACCACCCCCGCAAGTATGTTTCCCTACAGAAGAGAAACAGTATGGTGCAATGGTTAGACGGCTGGACTAGGACCTAGATCCTCAGTTATCTGTAAAACTTACTGGGTGTCTTTAGGTTTATCACTATCTCTCAGTCTAACCTACCTCACAGGGTTGTTGTGAGGATCAAATGGAGAGTGGGGCAAGCATGTATGTACTATTGAGCTTTTTGGGGTGATGTGGTGTGTGGTGTTTGTGTGTGTGTGCAATAGTTATGTCACCACCACTGGGCAAAAGTTCCATCTGCTCCATTGTCCTCTTTTTTTGGGGGGGGGCTTTGATTAGCAAGGTTTTGCAAGCAATTCTGGGAAATACAAGGTCCCTAAATGAAGTCAACATCCCTCACCTAATCTTTGAGCTCAACATCTGATCCTCAGTGACATGCATATGTTTGCTTATTTCCAGTCCGTAACAGTTTCTCTCTCTCTCTCTCTTTGCTCAGAAATTCATTCCGATCCATTTCTACATTGATCATTTGATCTGGGAAGGAAATGTAGCAGAAGCCACTATGAGAAAGAGATGCTGGATTAGACTGGCTATTGGCTGATACAGCCCACTCTTCCTTTGTCCTTAAAATGCCCTAAAAATGTGTGTTTTGCTAAGAAATGCATTGCATTGTTCCAAGAAGCATGAAATCTGTGGGAGAACTAAAGTCCAACTTGCACATTGTTCCAACAGGTGTAGATCAGGATGTTTCGTATAAGGGGTTGCAAAGACTGAGTCCCTCAATCATTCTTAGTTTGCTGTGACTGATGACCTTTTTCTCTATGAGCCATCCCAGTGCCCATCACCATATCCTGCAGCAGGGGGTTAGGAACCATGCAGCCCTCCAGATGTTGTTGGACTCCAGCCCCCAATCATCCCAGCTGTCAGGGGCTGGTGGAGGGCCACAGGTTCCCCATCCCTGTCTTACAACAGTGAAACCCTTAAACAGGGCCGTCTTAGAGGGATCGGCTGCCGTGGCGCGGCGATCCCTCGGCGCCCCCGGCGTGCCGCCTCCCCGCCCACCTCCCTCCCGCGCTGGCCGCCCCTTGGGAGGGGGGGTGGCCGAGTGTGGGATGAGGGGCATGGCGCTGGAGCGGCGCGGGGTTTTGTGTCCCCTTCCAGCACTCCAGCTGGGGCTCCGGGAGGCAAGGGCGGCTGGCTTTCAGCCCGCCTGCCCATGGGGGCGGGTGCGGGTTGGGGAGGGGGCGGCCGGTATGCCGGTGGGCTCGTGGGGGCGCCCCTGGGGGGCCTGGCGCCCTGCTGCAGCGCGCCACCAGCCCCTATGGACGAGATGGCCCTGCCCTTAAAGCTAATTCTGAGGATGTGAATAAGTGTGCCATTTCCCCAGTCCTCAACCTACCATCTAATGTTTCCATTGGACATCCTCATGTTCTAGTATTTTGTGACAGAGGGAGAGAAACATTTCCCTCTTCCTCTGTTCTTTCTGCACATCCAACTAATGGATGTTGACTGTTTATAAACCTCCAATGAAGGAGAGTCCACCACCATCAACCTCTGTGATTGAGGGGGCCTGGGGCCGCGTGACAGTGCGCTGTGGGGACATGCCCCATGGCATGCACGCATGCTATCAGCATGCCCCGCACACACCACAAAGCATGCTGACGTCATGCACGCATGCCACAGGGCATGCTGGCATGCATGTGGATGCCCCATGGCATGCGATCACATGCAGAAGGTTTTTTTTGTGGGGGCAGCCCTCTGATTTGTGAACTAAATGGATCTGTCATATAACACAGTAATCTGTCTTAGAACTGTGCACAAATTGCTTCTTGAAATCAGGGCCGTCCTACCCACAGATGCTAGGGGGTGGGGCACCCAGGCACTTGGGCACCGGGCTCTCAGGGGCGCCAGGCCGAGAGTCCATGCCTGGGAATTGAGTCCAGGGAAGAGCCCATCCATCGGTCGGAGTGCCCCAGTGGGCTCTTCTGCTGTGGGCGACCGAGCCAGCGAGATGCTGAGGCGGCCAGCTGGCTCCGTCCTCCTGTGTGCCTGGGACTGGGCAACCTGGGGGGTGGAGCGCTGGGCTGATCTTTGCACTCCGGTGCTACCTATGCTTAAGACAGCCCTGATTGAAATCATCCACCCTGTTCATGGACAGAGAATTTGAAAGGACCACTTCTCCATTTTCCCCAGGACAGGGGAGAATCTCTTCACCAGTATCTCAGGTGCGGGACTCACCTCTAGCAGTTCTGGTGGCACCATTTCTTTCCATTTCTTTCTTTTGAATCCTTCGCAGACCTAGTGCCATTCTGGGATACTGGGTACAGTGGCATAGAGGGGAGGGATGCACAGGGGTGTTTTTCCTTGGTGCAAAAATATTAGGGGCACAAAACACCCAGTGCTGCCTCAATACAGCTGCACATTTCCGTTGCTGGGCTCCGTTGAGAACAGGTTCTCCATACGAACCAGGATGTGATCTCTCCAGACAGTGGAATGACCGTTCTCTTATTATCTTTGGGACTACGATTTCCTGGGTGATGTGGTTGCCACTAGGAAGTTGAATGTGCATTTGCATGGTCAGGCAAAGTCCCCCCAATCCCCAGGCAGCCCCTGAGTGGAATAACGACACAAGACAACGTGCTATGGGATTAAAATTAGGCCACAACTTTAGATGCCTCCCCCCAAGACCCCTTTAATGGGAACCCTGATATCAAGACGCCATGGGGGCATGGGGTCACCGCCCCACGCCCCCCCTTATGAAGATGACTAAAGGATTCCGCCCAAGGCCTGCAACCGCCAAAGTTGTGATGTATTGCTACGGGAAAGGCGAAACCTGCCAATGCAGGGAAATTCCTTTCCGGCCCTTCAACAGCGACCTTGTCATAGCAGCGCCTGCGTGCCTGTGTGGCTGTGGAAAATAAGTGGTTAAACCTGCAAAGTAAATGTCAATTGAGGGAGTGGAGGGTGGGGAAGCTCTGGAGCACGACTGGTGCTCCCAAGTATGTAAAACCTTCTATTGTGTGGGCCTGTGTTCCCTCCCCTTACCTGGCCAATCCCCCTGGCGACACCTCCCCCAGGCGGGATCGGGCAGCTGACTGTGCAGGCAGAGACCACAGGTATCCAGCCTGGGAAGGTGAAGCCAGCCCAAACTACCAGGAGCTGCTCCGGGATGCAGGCAGCTGTGCGCGACCACGCAAAATGCACACCCTGTTTGATGAGGGAAACGGTCATTGTACTCTGTCCATTTACATTCCTCCCACCCCTGCATCTGGCCCCAGGCACTGGCAACCTATGCTACGCCACTGTGTGTGTGTGTGTGTGTGTGTTTGTGCATGCTTGGGGCTGGCAGGGAATGAAAAATTATGTAACATGGCCTCTAACTTGGCCCCAGCTATTCATATGAGACTCTCTTTTTTGAGGGGGGGGGTAAATGCCAGCTTAATCAGCAGTGGGTGGGGGCGCCTTAGCTTCCTCTCTGAAGAATCCCCTGTGCTTGCCAACAATAGCAACTTCAACACTGGGGAAGAGAAGGGGAAGAGAAAGCTCAGAGTCCCTTTGATAAGAATTACTTAGCAATGGGGGCGAACCAGCTGTCTGACACCTCAAAGCTCCTCGCATCAGCTAATGCCTTCCCTGAAGCCTTTGCTGGGTCTGCTTGATAAGGGCACTTGAAATGCTGAAAGCTGTGATCTTGTTTAAAAGGGTCAAATAGAGCCACCTTTAGTAACATTTTCAATGCTTGGATTACTGCCTCTGAAGAGAGAAGTAAATGCCACTTACCAATATGTTTTCCACTTCTTCCTAAGGTGTGGATAACAGTTATTCTCCCCCCCTCACCCCACTTTGACGCCCTTCCACTTTTTCAGAGTAATCTGTTGAATGCAGAAGCAATTTTGTATTTAAAGGTGCTACTGCTGTGTGTGTGTGTGTGTGTGTGTGTGTGTGTGATTCAGTGTGTCAAAGAGAGAAAAGTTGGAGAAGTAAATATTATGTCACTGTTCATTTGGACCACCATTTCACGGAATGAAAGAGAATCGAAATGAAAACAGGGCTTTTTTTTCAGCCAGAACTCACCAGAACTCGGTTCCAGCACCTCTCAGGTGGGCATCATTGCCGTGGAGAACAGCCTTTACCAAAGGTGTCATGGGCTTTGAAGACACTTGAACTCAGGACGCAAGGGAGAAACGTGCTAAGAGGAAGGCACGCTTGGCAAATCCACACCGTGGATTGAGTAGAATTGCTGTGATCACATAGCAATAGAAGACTGGAAAGACTTTCATGATAGGAAGGGGGTTTCCCAGGATTTCCAGCCTATGAGTTGGTCGGGCCATGCTTTGGGGGAGACAATGTCATGGCTAGTGCGTGTCTAGCCTATTAGCAGCTTGGCTAGTGAGGATGTTCCCTCCAGTCTGAAAACACTGACTATAGCAGGGTTAGTTGAAGCATTTGAAAGATCAAATCATGACTCTGCACTCATTTCCACCGAAGGACAACTAATGCGTTCCAAGAGGTTAATGTAATATTTCTCAGACTTTTTGCTCATTTGGTAAGTCTTGTAATGAAACCAACATATATATATATATATATATATATATATATATATATATATATCTCAGTTCAATCGTGTATTTTTTGCAATTTGGAGCTCCCAGACTGTTATCTTGTACACCTCATTTAACCGCAATTAAACTTTTCATGCCTTTGTGTTCAATAATATATTAATGGACAGTTTAATAGATGCTCTGCCATTACAATCTGCAATGCAAATTTTTCATACCATTCATGAGGACGATACCCTGGGGTAGGATGGGGAGGGACAGAAATTGCCACCTTAACAATGTGGTTGGCTTCAAGACTGCTCCAGAAAAGGTAGTATAATTTTGATGGCAAACACTAGCTTCTCTTTGTATCACAGCTTATGGTTGCATTGATGATAAATATTACTAACTGTTCATGGAATCTATCCTACGGCCTTTGCCTGCTTAATGAACACACACACACACACACACACACACACAATCTAGACATTTTTTTCTGTGTGGAGAGAGGCCACAGCTGATTGAGCGGACAAGACCAATAGTGGGTCCAATGGTCAAGAAGCCAGTTTCTGCATTTGCTGTAGAGGGAAGTGAGAGGCAGATGGGGCTCATCAACCTAGGAAGGTAGCCCATCTAGTAGAAGGAAAACTCTGATCTTACACCTCCGCTGCATTTCAGGGACATCTTCAGGAGAAGAAAAGGCTAAGGACTAAACTCTAAACAACTCTGGAATGGAATCCCTAATGGCACCTTGTACACTTCCTTGCGGCAACTCCTGCAACCAAGCTGGTGTCAAACGTATTGTTCTGCTTTCCATTGGATCAAACCAGTGAAGTCAAGAGAGGGGATTTTGTTGTCTGGCCAACCCAGGACCTCCAGACACACTGCCCAGGCTTGCGCCCCAAGGAGGTCACTTCGGTGCTGCTTACACAGTGTTTTGACTTTGCCCCCAGAGGCACACTCCACTGTCTCTTGAGACAAACAGATACCAACTACATTTTTAGACTCTTCACTCTATGGAGTGAGGGATAAATCAGCTTCCTATCCCCAGTGACTCAGGTTTATTTACTTATTTATTTATTTATTCTAAAAAAGAAGCCTGCACAACCATACATGAGAAGCGGACACGGGGCAATGGATTCAAACTACAAGAAAGAAGATTCCACCTAAACATTAGGAAGAACTTCCTGACAGTAAGAGCTGTTCGACAGTGGAATTTGCTGCCAAGGAGTGTGGTGGAGTCTCCTTCTTTGGAGGTCTTTAAGCGGAGGCTTGACAGCCATCTGTCAGGAATGCTTTGATGGTGTTTCCTGCTTGGCAGGGGGTTGGACTGGATGGCCCTTGTGGTCTCTTCCAACTCTATGATTCTATGATTCTATGTCTCTTTTTCTTACACTAAAATGGATGTGGGAGAGACAACTTTCACTTAAATGCCCTAATAACAAGTCTATGAAATTCCATTGATGGGAGAAGATGTGAGGTTGAATAAAAGCCTCCCATCTATTTCCCCTTTAAGTTTCCCTTCTTGCCTTCATTCCCCCTCTCCCTGCTTACAGTATATATTGTTTTGTCTTGCACCTTCTTTGAGCGTGTTTCCCTGGTTCGGATATGCCCTCGAAATCCAGTAATGCTTCCTTGCTTGCCTGGAAGGAGTGTGCACAGAAACTAGCCTGCTGCAGAAAAGTGAAATTCACATCCATTGCTCCACCTACTTTTGTCACTAGCCCCGCCCACCACTGGTAGGTGGCCCCCAAGAATGTTGCCTTGAAGCAACTGTGGCCCCAGAGCTGAGAGGTGTTCTTCAACCCAGCCATACAGGTGTTTCTGGGCTGATTCTGGATTTAAACAATTCAAGTAAAATCACTTCTGTGCCTCTGATCACTTGAGAGAGACCGTTGATAGACCCTTAGGTCAATTTCCACATCTCACCCAGGTGCTAGGCTTTGGAATCCACCATGCTGTGCAGCAGGCAGATCACAGAGTGTTGGAAAATTAAGCCACAGTCCTGTCTTTATTGAAAAAGACAACTGCGCAGAACATGACATGACTGATTCTTCCTCTTCCCAGCCAGCTACAGCTTACCTGAGAACCCCCAGGCAGGGTTTGCCCTGGTTTTGTCAAGCAAAAGAATATGTGTTCCTAGTCACCTGCAATCTGGAAATAGACACCACTTCAAAGTCCCCCTCCTTACCACCTGGAAGAGCAAAAAAAGTTGAGGCGATAGCCATATTGATTTGGCAAGAACAACTGGATATAAGTACACAAGAAGAGCCCATCTTTCTTGGGCTCCATGGTCACTGCAGATGGTGACAGCAATCATGAAATTAAAAGACGCCTGCTTCTTGGGAGAAAAGTGATGACAAACCTAGACAGCATCTTAAAAAGCAGAGACATCACCTTGCCGACAAAGGTCCGTATAGTTAAAGCTATGGTTTTCCCAGTAGTGATGTATGGAAGTGAGAGCTGGACCATAAAGAAGACTGATCGCCGAAGAATTGATGCTTTTGAATTATGGTGCTGGAGGAGACTCTTGAGAGTCCCATGGACTGCAAGAAGATCAAACCTATCCATTCTGAAGGAAATCAGCCCTGAGTGCTCACTGGAAGGACAGATCCTGAAGCTGAGGCTCCAATACTTTGGCCACCTCATGAGAAGAGAAGACTTCCTGGAAAAGACCCTGATGTTGGGAAAGATAGAGGGCACAACAGAGGACGAGATGGTTGGACAGTGTTCTCGAGGCTACCAAACTGCAGGAGGCAGTGGAAACAGGAGTGCCTGGTGTGCTCTGGTCCTTGGGGTCACGAAGAGTTGGATGTGACTAAATGACTAAACAACAACAACAAAGAGTGGTCAAAGGTTGTGGAAGATCGGAGTTGTAGTCTAACACCATATGAAGAGTTGTAGGTTTCCCTTACTCCTCAGGGAACACGTACATTACCAGCCTTTGTAGCTCCTGATGTCCTACGCAGCGGGGTGATTTATGCAAAAAGTTATTCCTTGAAAAAACTGTTCCAGTTTGCAACCTGGTACTTTATTCACTCATGCATATACCAAAGAGTTTTCTTTATCTTGTTTTTCTCATCAAAGTGATCAAGGTGAGTTAGAAGCTCAGGAAAAAAACAAACAGCCATACTTTGTATAAATTTGCACATTATTCAATGCAGAGCAACATTCTTTAAAAAACAAACAAAAAAACAACAACAAAAAAGATGTTGTTTTAGGGTATGCATGAAAAGATATTGAGTGTGTAATATTTCTAAAATGTGAACTGCAACTCCCATATGGCTCCTTTGAACAAATCATTGATTTTTGCCAATTGACTAATTGATTTCAGGCAATTAGTCAGTGATGGTAACATATAATTACTTAATTAGCTAACTAACCGATATTACCTTGCAGGCATTCCCTGGTGTACTATTAAGCCTTTGATGTGAATCTCTAGACAAAATTTGCTCAAAAAAAGTTTGCATAATCTGATGTGGTTTTTCATTTAAAAAACACATAGCAAGAGAAAAGGGGGAAAGATAAAACAGGCAATCACCGTGAAACAATTTACTTTTATTGATTGTTTATTGTCTGGAGGGTTTCCATTTTACAATCCCTTGAGCTAATTATCTATTATTTATCTGCATCCTCCTCTTCGACCCAGAAGCTCAGACCCAGAAGCTCAAGTCACAGTTTGTGTGCCTTGCAACAGGCCTGAGTTGTGATTAATGATTCAGTCAGTTGCAACCAGCCACAAATGGTGACCCTGAAGATAGCTTTCATAGAAGGGAGACATTGACCCAACAGAGTCCAGAGCTTCAGAAAGCCCTATTACCCTAAGCAGGGATTTGCTTCAGCCCCCATATAAAATTGCTGAGAATTTAAAGGCCAAGTGCCCTAAGTCAGAGCATGGCTAACCCCAAATTTGAGGCCCTTATATACCCACCACAGCAATATTTTCTCTTCTCCATTGGAAAGAATGCTCAGCTGATGTTGTCTAATCTCAAAAACAAATAAGGATGAATGTTCAATAAACAGATTGCATGGGAGAAAGCTTGCTCTCTTCCTATGGCTTCAACAGAGAACCCAGCCCTGCTATTGGGTAAGGTGCAGTGACCTGCTTCAGGTGGCATCAGAAATATGAGACTTAAAAATTCCACCCGAATGTGTAACCAAGTGTCGGCCTTGGAAGTAGCAAAGTGGCATCATCTGGCTTCCATTTCAGGCAGCAAAAATATATTTTGGGCTTCAATCTGCACAGGCAGATTCCAGCTGCCGCACCAGTCACAGCTGGTAAAAGGCAATTCTAGCCATTGAGGCTACCTGGACCCACAGTGAAAAAGCTGACTCCAGAAGTACTGTACCCCAGCCTGCAAACCTGCTCTTTCAGCGAGAGTGCAAACCCATCCAGGGTAGGCAACTGACCAATTTCTCATACACAGGAATCACTCACTCACAATGACTCCATCTTGCCTAGATTCAATCTCAACTTGCTTTTCTCATCCATCCCACTGCTGCACCCAAGCACTGCCCCAGAGACTCCACAGCCACTTCTGATTCAGATATGGAGAAACAGAGCTGCGTGTCTCCATCGTACTGATGGCACCTTGCTCCAAAACTCCTAATGGCCACTCCCAGTGGCTTCAAATAGAAATGAAATAGCAATGGAGATACAACAGTGCCCGGTGGCACCCCATGATGTTGTGGGATGTGAAACACGAGAGCAGTCAAGTACAACATTGCTAGAGTGGACATGAAGGTTCTCTCAGTCCTCCAGCCGGAACTTCCGGTTCTCCTGGGCTGGGACAAACTTCCTCTGTGTAACTGGAGATGGGTGTAGCCTCACCTGTGCAGGTTAACACAAAAGCACAGGGGCCAGACTCCATCTTCCTCTTTTGGATCAGCTGCTCAACAGAGCAACATCTAGTTAGGGCAAAGATGCTAGCAAAGAGAGGAGAAAGGGGCTTTCTCCCGTATGGAGATAGTCTCCACATGTATACTATTTTCTAAGCTAAGAGTCTGCCTTCTGGGATCTTATTGTGAACAGGACGTCTGTAAGTAAACTCTTTTTATGCTTTTATAGAAGACTGTGTCGTGTCTTATTTTGAGAGGGATTAAAGGGGGAAATACCAGGACAATTATTATAGAGACTCTAGCGAGTCTGAGCAAGCTATCCGCTGTGTGTGTTTAAAAGGGGAATGGAAAACTCTGCTAAATTCTGGGATTTGTTAACTCAAGTTGGAATAGGATATAATAAACAATATATCCTCTCCTGCATCCCTAAACATTCCCACAGATGTAATAGAAGTCTTCCTATGCTAATCTCCGGACTCGGTCCTGGATGTAGAACCGGAACGACCGGAACCTAGTGCTCCCAAACCCCTTTTCCCAGAGCTGTTCCAAGAGGTCAATATCACCAAAGCTGAAGACAGATCAAAAAGCCCAAGGAGACCAGCTGTCTATATTTGGCCATTGAGAGAGTTAATACTGGCTAGGAACAGGAAAGAGATTGGTTAATGTACTATTTTGTCTGCACCCGCTAAAGTTTTCCTACATTCTCTCAGGGCAACTATAATTGTAGCACCGAAAATAATTGGTACATTACTCACAGGTCCCCGTTGGGATTGGCTTCTCTTAATGCAGTTCTGTGCCATGCATACTTTTAATAGCAAACACACACACAAACACACACTGGCATACACTGTATTTTTTAAAAAGGCAAACCAAAATAGATATCTACTGAGAGAGAAGTGAATGCACTAAGTGGAACAGGGCTGGTAAAAATAAATGCTTCAAGCTGAAAATAATTCTTGGTTGGAAGATTATGCCCTCATTTAAGGGAGTAGATAAAGAGAACCAGTCTTCTGGAGGTATATTTTTTGTTATCTTTAATAATAATAATAATAATAATAATAATAATAATAACAACAACAACAACAACAACAATAACAACAACAACAACAATAATAATACATTTTTATATAAAATAATAGTTTTTTTAAAAAAAGTTAACTGGCATTCTGGAAGCATTACCATGCATTTCTGATTTGAATTCAATGATTGTAGCAAAGAATTTCAATTTCAACTTGAATTCAATTTGGAATTACATCACCAAACTCTAAAAATCTGCAAATCTCTTGGTCTTTCCTATATACTTGTGCCCGGTATACATGCTGTATGTAGGGGGAAAATAAAAAAAAAAGCTAGGAGCGTTTTTTTTTTGTTTTTTTTTTAACAATTTATCCAGTTTTGCAGGTTGTAGCTTTTTGTCTTCATAGTGCTTCAAAAAAACAATGCATTCAAACACAGCATTTTAGGGATATTAAACTTACACCTTTAACAACCTTGTGCTCCAAGGAGAAAATGAAATACATAAATAAATAATAAAATGTCATAATTATCATTCCATTGCTATTCCAGAACAACAGCAGTCATCAAACCAATTTTTTCTTCTATGGCAAAATTATCCAATGCCTGTGAAAGATACTGAATATAGTGGTACCTCTGGTTAAGAACTTAATTCGTTCCGGAGGTCCGTTCTTAAGCTGAAACCGTTCTTATCCTGAGGTGTGCTTTTGCTAATGGGGCCTCTCGCTGCATGCGCACCTCTGGCACCCGATTTCCGTTCGCATCCTGGGGCAAAGTTCACAACCAGGAGCAGCTACTTCCGGGTTAGCGGAGCTTGTAACCTGAAGCGTTCGTAACCAGAAGCATTCGTAACCAGAGGTACCACTGTATGGTTCTGCCATATTTTCATTGTGTGGAAGCTAATCTGTGCAATTTCCTGCATGTTGTGTAACGTTCAGGATGTGTGATTTGAGCAACCTCCGTCTCACACCTTTCCACCTTCATCAGCCTTTTCCCCACATCAGGTTACCCAAAACAGTGAATCTGAGAAGTTATCCTGTTTAGTCTCATAATCTCAGGTTTGTTTTTGTTTTTGTTTTAAATCCCAACCTTGCAAGGAATGACTAGAGCATTCTATGCACATGATAAGAAGAAGAAGAAGAAGAAGAAGAAGAAGAAGAAGAAGAAGAAGAAGAAGAGGAGGAGGAGGAGGAGGAGGAGGAGGAGGAGGAGGAGGAGGAGTTTGGATTTGATATCCCGCTTTATCACTACCCGAAGGAGTCTCAAAGTGGCTAACAATCTCCTTTCCCTTCCTCCCCCACAACAAACACTCTGTGAGGTGAGTGAGGCTGAGAGACTTCAGAGAAGTGTGACTAGCCCAAGGTCACCCAGCAGCTGCATGTGGAGGAGTGGAGACGCAAACCCAGTTCACCAGATTATGAGTCCACTGCTCTTAACCACTACACCACACATACAACATTTACTGGTTTAAAGACAATGGAAGGGTATTACCAGCAGCGGAGGAAGCCGCTTGGGTGCCTGAGGCGACGTGCCCAGGGGTGGGGCGAGCCACCCATAGGGGCGGGATGCACCACGGGGCCGCTGGAATCTGCCTGCCTCCTCCCACTCAGCCACCCTACAGCTGGGGGGGGGAGGCAGCAGGAAGACCTTTTGGACAGCGCGGAGCCTCTGCGCACCCAAGCTACCACGTCTCTCCAAGGAGGCCACGTCTCTCACGCTGCAGGCCCCGCGGTGAGTGCCGCCCAGCATTTTGTCACCCCCCCCTCAGGGGTGACACATGGGGCTGACCACACCCACCGCACCCCCCCTTCCTCCACCCCTGCGTATGATTACAGCCACACAAAAAATCTCACTCTAAATACAGCTCATCCTTGGATGTGGGATAATTCCATAGGTCTTCAATAAGCAGTGAAATATGATCAGTGGTGTGGACTATTCAGCACAGTTTTCCCATTACCACCACCACCACCCAAAACCAACAACTATAGTGCAATAGATGTTACCTCTGGAAGGACTATATGTGATGGCAGCCACAAGGAAAGTAAATCATGTATTCCATTATTCATTAACTGTAACCCAGGCTCCTCAATTTCTTTTTTTAAAAATATCATTTTTATTGTTTTTATATAAATACATTGAGAAAATTTTTCACATTTATCTTTCCATTCATTTAACATTTTGGCCTTTTAGGGCCGTGACTTCCCTCAAACCCTCCACATGATTTTCTAATATCTATTACTTTATACTATACTTCTTAACTCAATCATTGCTTTAAATCATCATATCCAACTTAATCACTATAATTTCATATTTACAATGACATTTCTTCGATAATCTACAAAGCTTCTTGCAGTCCTATCAACGTATTTGATTGAATACCATTGTCTTTTAAATAATTCGTAAATTTAGTCCAGTCTTTGATGAATTTCTGGTCCCGCTGTTCTCAGATCCTTCCCGTCATTTTATCCAATTCTGCATACTCCAGTAATTTCACTGTCCAATCTTCCTTTGTCGGTGTTTCTCCTTGTTTCCATTTTTGTGCTATTAAGATTCTCGCCGCAGTCACTGCATAGTGGAAAAGTTGGGAATTTTTCAATCTCAAGCTAAATTCCAGTGCAATTTGGGATGGTTAAATGTCCCAGAACAAAGCCACGTGTGTTGTGTTAGAAAAACGTCATTCCCTGGTTCAGTATCTGTCTGGAAAAAGGCATTTTTAAAAATAAAACATTCATACTTTCTTGGGCTAAGGTACATCCTTGGAAGGCACAGAAGCCAAAGATTTATTGGGTTATGATTTCACCCCCAGATTCCTTTTGGTTTCCAAAAAGAAAATTTTGCCTAGGCACAATTTTCCCAAATAAAATATATTTGTGTATGTAGCTTTTGCAAACGTATTCATTTTTATCAACACATTGTCTTAGTATATTCATTTCCGTACGTATTACTTGGCTAGCGAACTGCATTGCAAAATTCGGAGAGGTGTGAATTTCGAAGAATGGCTGCCTTTAGGTTCACGCATTGCTTCGTTACAGAAATGTATAGAAATACTTTATTGTCACTGTACCACTTGTTGTGATGGCCTGGGAGTCAGACTCTGATGCTGAACCTGAGGGATCCCAGCCTGCACAGGATTCCCCGCCTCCAGAACCAGCTGAGCCGGGGCCAGGGCTTGAGCCTGAAGGATCCCCACCTGTGCTGGATCCCCAGGTGCAGGCATCAGCAGAGTCTGCTCTGGCTCCTGATGGGAGGGAGGACCCATTGCCTGCAGGTGCTCCACTCCCAGCCTCTTCAGAGGAAGCTGAGGCAGCCCCTGGGTCCAGTAACCCACCAGCCTCTCCTGAGCTGCAGAGGCTCAGGGCAGAGAGGCGAAGAGAGCTAAGTGCTTACAGGAGGAGTGCTCGCCTCCAGGCCCGGAGGAGAGGCGAGTCTCCGGAGGATCGGGGCCGCCCTAAGCATAGGGCCAGATAAAAGCCAGCCAGACCCAGCCCAAGTTGCGTGAGCAACTTAGTTGCAAGCGTATGCTCAACCTGCAACCTCGTGCCTGCACCTGCCTTGGACCTTGACCTGCTCCCTGCCTCGCTCCCCACCAGACTGACCTCCTTTGGACCCCTAGACCCAGGACTAGACTTGGACCTCGCTTCACGGACAAACCCCTGGGGCCAGCACACTTGTTTACAGTGAGATTAAGTGCAAACTGGGTAGATTTGCCTTTAAATGGGAACTGAACCATTTCTCTGCCCCGTCCCTACTCTTCATATGCTCTGCGAAGAAAGAAAAACACCACTAGCCACATTGCACTTTGCAGAGTTCACGGTTCGAAAGCGGTTGCAAGCCGAAAGAGGTTGAGTTGAAAATAAGTTCTCACACTTTTGACCCCCTTGTCAAAAAAAAAAAAAAATGTTAGGCGGCTCTTTAGGAAAATAAAAAGAAGCCATCATCATGCTTTGGGTTATAGGCAAGAGAGGATAACTTCATATTGCAAAGCCACAGGGAGTTCAAGAGGAATTATGAAAGGGAATGAGTGAGGGTCAAAGCTCTTCAAGAGCATATCAGCATAGCTCAAATAAGGATTTAACACATTACAGATTGAAGGGCGAACTACCGTCCTGCAGATGTCATTTGTCTGTGGTTACCAAGATAGTGCAATTTGTAGGGAAGTCACAAAGGGAGAGGTGAAAAGTGCAAGGCACAGATATGGGGGCAAGGCCTCAGATAGATCGCCAAGTCTTCCTTGCATTCCCCTCTCCCCTCTCAGCCTCTCTATTAGAAGCAGTCGTCCATGGTGAGCCGCAATACAATTTTAAGAGCCAGCTTCTATTATGAGCAAAAAAAGTAGCCATGAATCAACGTGACAGGAAAACAAGCGCTTAGCATGATGGAGTTAACAGGGAAATAGAAACTCTGTTATTGCATGACCCTCCGAGCTCAAGATAACTTCCGAACTGGACCATTCTTCTTTCAGAACTCCCCAGGGATTAGCAGATAGGAGATCCCTATCCATCTTCTCATGTGGCTTGGAGCCATTTCATTCCTTCACTCTTGTCACAGGGAGGCCAGCAGAAGGAGGAAGCCTTGCACATAACATATTAATGCCAAATATCCACTCCGGAGTTATCTAGAAACAGCCAGTGTGTTTGAAGCCCAGCAAAGCTTTTGCTTTATGGAACTGTATGCAAGATCTACTTGAGGAATTTGACTTCTGTGGATTCTGGTGTGGACTGATGCTGTCTGCATCTCTCAGACATAGTTTCTCATATATTTTTGTATTCACTTTTGCCGAATATACAACTTTCTGCAAAGCAGTTTTCACCATGATATTTTTGCCACGGCATACATTTTATTTAATTTGTAGAAATTGGGAGAGATGAAATGTATAGATATTGCAAAATATTAATCTCTTAGACCAGCGGTTCCCAAAGTTTGTGGTACAACCCCCTTGGGGCAGCGGGAACAGCTAGTGGGACACTAAGAAGTAAGGGGGTGTTGAGGGGTTGCTGAAGGTAAAAGGTAAAGGTAAAGGGACCCCTGACCATTAGGTCCAGTTGTGGAGAACTCTGGGGTTGCGGCGCTCATCTCGCTCTATAGGCCGAGGGAGCCTATAGAGCGAGATGACAAACCAGAGCAGTGCACAGAAACGCCATTTACCTTCCCGCCAGAGCAGTACCTATTTATCTACTTACACTTTGACGTGCTTTCAAACTGCTAAGTGGGCAGGATCTGGGACCGAGCAACAGTAGCTCACCCTGTAGTGGGGATTCAAACTGCCAACTTTCTGATCGGCAAGCCCTAGGCTCTGTGGTTTAACCCACAGCGCCACCGGCATCCCTCCACTGAAGGTACAAATGGCTATAAAACTTTGAAAAGGTGGTGACACAGGCTCAAACACACTATTCTGAATAATGCAATTTAAAGGGTAGGGGTCACTGGCGATGAGTTTATGGAACCAATTGGGCAGTGGCCCCAAAAGATTTGAGAACCACTATCTTAGTCCTTTCATTAAATCATTGGTGTATATTTTATGGTTTGCAGTCTGGAAAATTGTAATGATATCGTCATGGCCTTTGGCTAGTACAATAAACCTATCGATTGGTTGAACTTCCATTGTTAAAATGTTGGCATAAGAACTGTATTGTGAAATCAGAAACCTATCTCCCCCTGCTGAAAATCTTTTTGTTCGCCTCTCAGTTTTTTATCAGTTTGAAATTTGTTGTATACTGTGTATGGTTTCTCTCTCTCTCCAGTAATCATTTCCAGCTGTTCATAGCTGTCTAACATCTCCAGGTGTGCCAATCTGATGCATTGCCAAAGGCGCTCAGCCACTATCCCCCACAACCAATTCCTTTACTACTGATTAACGGTTTCATTCAAAAAGTTTGATGAGAGAGAACAACCTCGTTCCAGAGATGCTTCCAAAATGATCCACAGCACCCTGTTTGAGTTCCCATTTAGCTTATCCTGTTTCTGTGCTGCTTATGCTCTCCCCCTCCCATCTTCTCCTGAAAATCTGTAGATGCAGGGCCAACCCACTCATGAGGCAGGGGGTAGCAGAGGATGCCCCCACCTGCCCTCCACTGCTAGTGGAGAAGCAATGACAGCATTGGCACTGATTTCCATCAAGATTTCTCCAAATTCTCACCGGATCCTGCCATTGCCTATTTGCAGTACCACCGCACAAGCTAGGTAAAGGGTGCTTTGTTGCATAGCTGTCAACTTTTCCCTTTTTTAAAGGTAAATTCTCTTATTCCGAATAGGATTTCTCGCAAGCAAAGGGAAAAGTTGACAGCTATGCTTTGGCGTGGTGGCAAGGTGGCAACTCTCTCTCTCTCTCTCTCTCTCTCTCATTTTCATTGTTACACCATTAATATCCTCCATTATAAAAACATGTTCAACGATTTCCCTTCTCCTTCTCCCATGATTCTTTAATTTTCCCCACAGTTCCTGCATATTCTTATATATCCATTTAGTTCAATTTATCCCCTTATTTTTCCTTTGTTATCCATTGTACTGTTGAAGTTTACCTTAAACCTACTAGCGTTTTCACTTGTTTACGGTCATTTTCCAAATGCTCCACAATGATCTCCCACTCCTCTTTATATACTCGATCTTCTTGCTCTCTTATTTTGCTTGTTAGACCTGCTAACTCTGCATAGTCTATCATTTTTAAGTTGCCAATCTTCCTTATTGGGGGACCTCCCTTGCCCTCCATTTCAGGGTGGCAACTGTAACCTTGCCTCAAGAGGAACCCTTGCAGAGATGTACAGATGTTAGTTCAGTAGTGGGTGCTTGGAAGGGGGGAAGGCATTTACCTAACCTCCACACCGGGGGGGGGGGTAACTGCTGTGAGGAAGATTGGCAGTGGGAGAGCAAGGCAGCAAGGATGTCAATACTGTTGGGATTTCATTCCTCCCATTGCTGATGTGTGATTGTTCTCATCACATGTCTGTGTTGACATTCCACACTGTTGGAGTCATGAGAACGGAAATTTCAGTGAGACTGTTGTGTTGTGTTGTGTTGTGTTGTTAAGCTTTTCAATTTTCTATTCTCTCTCGGACGAGAAGGAGAGAGGAGCGATGATTTCTCTGTCCAGTAACACTCGATCTTGTACATAATAAATTAGCTTTGAACTCTGCTATGTTTGTTTGTGCATACAGGTGAAACTCGAAAAATTAGAATATCGTGGAAAAGTCCATTTATGTAAGCAATTGTTTTCATTAGCTACTGGAGTTTAATATATGAGATAGACTCATGACATGCAAAGCGAGATATGTCAAGCCTTTGTTTGTTATAATTGTGATGATTATGGCATACAGCTGATGAAAACCCCAAAGTTGAGATTGTTAATTTGGGGTTCTCATCAGCTGTATGCCATAATCATCACAATTATAACAAATAAAGGCTTGACATATCTCGCTTTGCATGTCATGAGTCTATCTCATATATTAGTTTCACCTTTTAAGTTGAATTACTGAAAGAAATGAACCTTTCCACGATATTCTAATTTTTTGAGTTTCACCTGTATATCTTAGGATAAATGACGCAGTAGTGACTCGGGAGAGAAGAGTGAAGAAACATCCTGAGGGGCGCTTCGGAGGGAAAGAAGCAGTTCCCTGGCATTTTCCTAACAAATGCCGTGCAAAGGCACCAGCAGAGCCAATATAGTGCTTCTGCCAGTAAATTTGCATAGCAACAACCTCCCTGACACCTTGCGCACCCTCCCAGTGTCCCTTTTGGTAAGCAGCAATGACTCTGAAGTGAGGACAGGTAATCAACCACCAGAGCAGATGTTGCCTTACAATCAATACCCCGATTGGCCTTTAGAGGCATGAGCTTCTTATAGGTGGTTTTCTCTTTCTTTCTTTCTTTCTTTCTTTCTTTCTTTCTTTCTTTCTTTCTTTCTTTCTTTCTTTCTTTCTTTCTATGGCTTTTTACTTTTGAAGGTAGGCTTCTCAAGAACTTGCCAATATTTTAGTCAATGAATGCAAATACAATAGAGCAAGCCCTAGGCATATTATTTTTATTTATTTTTTAGTATTGTATGCAATTTCATAGTTTTTATTCCTAGTCACTAAAATGAAGCTGCATACCAATTAGGCATAATTCCTGAACTCAGTGATATTTGCTCCTGGACAAGCATACAGGAGATTGCAGTGTTAGAAATCAGACTGCTTCTATTTAGATTCTGTTTTTTGTCGTTTAGTCGTGTCCGACTCTTCGTGACCCCATGGTTTATGTCTATTCTGCATTCTCTCACAAACAAACAAACAAACAAACAAACACATCTCTTCACCATAAACTCTTTGGCCATTGAACTGTCTGACTTCCTCTGCTCTATTAGGGTAAAGAGACATTCATGATATTTTTATTTTTTTATTTTTGTAGCTTGAACTTGAGGCCTCTGTTCTAGACCATGGATGGGGAACCTCAGTCTTAGAAGCTAAATGTACCTCATGGGAATGGCCCCCAGGAATCTCCCTGCTGTATGTTTGGCTCAGCTGCTTTTCCCTGGCTGCAGCGTGCCCTGCCGTGGGTCAGTAGGCATGTGTGTGTTTGTGAATAAACCTCTGGCTTTTGCAAGGCTGACATGTAGTCTACCAAGGTTGGCGCCTCATACATTGCTCAGATCACTTTTGCCTCTGTCTGTGCTGGCCCTTGGAAGGCTCTTTATGGGGGAATGTGGACCTCAAGCTGCAAAAATGGTTTTAGACAAAGTATGTCTTTGGGTCCTGGTACCCATGCAGGACCAGACTAGATGTGACATAAGAGCACAGCAACTTTCTTTATTCCCGAATAAAAAGATGAGGTATTGGGTTGATCAAGCAGAGGTCTTCTTATGTTCTTATGATGAGTAAAATTTAGTAGACCTCAAATAAATTTCCTATATACCAAGGGGCAACCATTGTGGTGCAATTCAGAAGTTGGTGGACAACATCTCCCATCATCCATGATGGTTAACCATGCTGGCTAGGATTGATACTGACAAGCTGGAACGTGTCCAGAAGAGGGCAACCAAAATGGTCAAAGGCCTGGAAACAATGCCTTATGAGGAACGGCTTAGGGAGCTGGGTATGTTTAGCCTGGAGAAGAGAAGGTTAAGGGGTGATATGATAGCCATGTTCAAATATATCAAAGGATGTCATATAGAGGAGGGAGAAAGGTTGTTTTCTGCTGCTCCAGAGAAGCGGACACGGAGCAATGGATTCAAACTACAAGAAAGAAGATTCCACCTAAACATTAGGAAGAACTTCCTGACAGTGAGAGCTGTTCGGCAGTGGAATTTGCTACCAAGGAGTGTGGTGGAGTCTCCTTCTTTGGAGGTCTTTAAGCGGAGGCTTGACAGCCATCTGTCAGGAATGCTTTGATGGTGTTTCCTGCTTGGCAGGGGGTTGGACTGGATGGCCCTTGTGGTCTCTTCCAACTCTAGGATTCTAGGATTCTATGATTCTGTGATGGGAGTTGGAGTCCAACTACATCTGGAGAGAAGCCCATTGGCTACCCATACCTTAGGGTGTGGCAAGAGCAGCTCTGCCAGGCCTCTGAGACATTGGGTTAAAAAGCCCAAACAGAGCCCAGGGTCTCTTCTGAGAATTCATTGAAAGTGTCCTTTATTTGGCTCTCGCTTTTATCAAGCAGGGCGGTCCTTCCCAGCCATTTCGCCCCATCACCACCCCATTAATCATGGATTTAAGTCTCCAGCTCTTCCTTTCATGCAACATGTTGCATATGTGTGCGTCTTTTAAGCAGGCATGATTAATAGCTAAAGCGGAGGGATAAGAAGGATAAACGCTGGTATATATTGTTCGTTTCATTACCTGTCAGGGACAGAACTAATAGGTTGAAGTTGCATTGGAAATGATGTCTACATGGTACGATGCAGACTTTAATGGAAGCCGGTTTCCATCTAATGAGCGAGCAGGAAGAAATCATTTACATACAACGAAGAGGGAGACTGAGGGAGACCGCAGGTGTCCAGAAAGAAAGAAAAGAAAAGAAAAGGCAGGAGGGAGGGAGAGAGAGATGACATTCCGGGTAATATTTGAGAATAGGAGTTGTACAGTATGCCAAGAACTGCCTGACATTTAGGGAGGGCATGAAAAAAAATCAGCTGCAACATTCAAACATGCCTGGAGCAAAAATGTTTATATATACAAATATATATCCCATATTCATGAGGCATGAGGTGCATCCATCCATTCAAACAGAAATACGTGTGGAGACTCAGAGGTGGATTGATTCTGACCATCTTATTCCCCGAAGCCATATTTGGAGGAGGAAGAGAAAGAAATAGCGGACTTTAAACAGGTCACGGCTTCCATGAAGGCACATGGCATCCAAGGTATGCTCTTATGGTGTGTGGAGGGGTAATTATAAATAGGGATGGATGAATCGGTTTTATTTCTCGCTCTGTATCTGTTTCACTACTATTCCTTGCATAAGTCACGGATGAGAAAACGGTGATCCTCTGGATATCGAGTGAACAAAAACTTTCCACCAGTCCCAGTCAGCATGGCCAACTGTCCGGGATGATGGGAGTTGTAGTTCAGCAACTTCTGTAGAGCCAAAGACCCCAAAATTCTTGCCATAGGTCCCTTCACCCCATTGCCATGATTTGCAATATTTATTTTAAAAACATCAATTCACACAAAAATGCACAACTGTACTCCAACACACCTAGTCCATGGCTACAGAATCCCTGAGAAATGGCCACCCAGCCTACATTTCAAAACTTCTAGTAATGGGCAGTTGGTCACTTTCACTGTTCAACAGCTTGTACCATCAGGATGTTTCCCTAAATATTTGGATAAAAGCCTCTTTCTTGTAATTTGGAACCGTTTTCTCTCAAAATAGGTTTTTTCAGACTAGCTGCAATTTCCAAACCATTCAGAAGGGTAGCCTCCTGCAGAGAGAACTGTGGAAGTCCAATCTGGAAGTTGCAAAAGCCCTCATCACTGCGTCAAAGCTGTCCTTTTCCAGGAATAGTCATATCTGGCATAGAAGTCAAACCTGGGGGAAAAAAAGCACTCTCAGCCACCGAGAACACCTGAATCTCTAGTCACAGTAATGGATCTAAGAGTACTCCCAAACTACATACCTGCTTCCTCAGAGAGTGTACAGCCCCATTTAGAACCAGCAACCTATTATTTTCCTGTGCTTAGGAACCACTCACCCACCGGACTTCCACCTTACCAAGATTCATTGGCCATCATCAAGCTCATCACTGACTCCAGACCTGGCCTTGCTTTATTCAAATGTAGACTTTGCACCAAATCTCCAAACAACTGCTCCTAACAGTGTCACACTCGGGGAAAAGAAGGTTTCCTGAGGGACCACCACTGGTGAAGGAATGCGGGTGCGGGTGTGTGTGGTGCGCACCGGGTGTCAGCCGTGAGGGTGGGTGACATCATCGCAGCCCCCACCGCCGCTCGCTGCTAGGGCGCCCCGTACCCAAGGCTCACTGCATGGGCAGCAGGCCGCAAGGGAGGATGCTGCAGTGGGCGGCTAGCGGAGCCCCTCCCGACGCTTGCTGTGTGGGCAGCAGGCGGCTAGGGAGGCTCCCCGCACAGGTGGCTATAAGCACCCCCCCCTCACTGTGTGGCCGGCGGGCGGCTAAGGATGCTCACTATGTGGGTCCCACCCCCACAGGCTGGCTAGCTCTGCCACTGCACCACTCTGGGTGCCAGGTCAGGTACCTCTGCCCCAGGGACCCCACAGCACAAATGCCAAGGGGCGAAGAGAGAGTCTCCCCATACCATTTTTTGTAAGTTGTCCTGCAAGTAGGAGCAGAGTCGCTGATGTACAGTGCGACCAATTTCCATCTCACAGACTTGTCTAGGACCATGTTGGTCCACTCTAGGCAACAGCTGGAAATTAAACAATTCAATGTATAAAATTATCTTCCTCTCATCAAAGGAGACGTTTGTTGTTGTTTAATTGTTTAGTAGTATCCGACTCTTCGTGACCCCATGGACCAGAGCATGCCATGCACTCCTGTCTTCCACTAACTCCTGCAGTTTTGTCAGACTCATGTTGGTAGCTTCAAGTACACTGTCCAACCATCTCATCCTCTGTTGTCCCCTTCTCCTTGTGCCCTCCATCTTTCCCAACATCAGGGTCTTTTCCAGGGAGTCTTCTCTTCTCATGAGGTGGCCAAAGTATTGGAGCCTCAGCTTCAGGATCTGTCCTTCCAGTGAGCACTTCAGAATGGATAGGTTTGATCTTCTTGCAGTCCATGGGACTCTCAAGAGTCTCCTCCAGCACCATCAAAATTCAATCAATTCATCAATTCTTCG
Organism: Lacerta viridis; assembly: GCA_900245905.1. Lineage (NCBI taxonomy): Eukaryota > Metazoa > Chordata > Lepidosauria > Squamata > Lacertidae > Lacerta > Lacerta viridis. Next base: position 106,569 of record OFHU01003760.1, on the reverse strand, counting down.
GCAATCAGCCTTCTTTATGGTCCAGCTCTCACTTCCATACATCACTACTGGGAAAACCATAGCTTTAACTATATGGACCTTTGTCGGCAAGGTGATGTCTCTGCTTTTTAAGATGCTGTCTAGGTTTGTCATTGCTTTTCTCTCCCAAGAAGCAGGCGTCTTTTAATTTCATGACTGCTGTCACCATCTGCAGTGATCATGGAGCCCAAGAAAGTAAAATCTCTCACTGCCTCCATTTCTTCCCCTTCTATTTGCCAGGAGCTGAAGGGACCAGTGGCCATGATCTTACAACAATACCGTTTTTGAACTATTCTGATGGCATTTTAGATATTTAATGTAATTTAATCTGCTATTCTGTTTCATGTGGTTTAGAATTCAACACTGAAATTGTTGTTGATAAAATGCTTTCAGCTGAAGTGAATTTTCAAAACGCTGGAGAAATTTAAAGAAATGCTGAAAGATTTTCAATTAGATGTGAGCAATATACCGGGGGTTATTCTCTGTTACTCTTGGGAGCAGTTCCAGAAACAGAACAAGTCCCAATTGAGATTAGCTGGGGAGATGCAAGGCCACCAAACTGCGGCAACTTCTGGCAGCAGCGATGCAAAAGAGGCATCAAGGTAATTTTAAGATCAGTAGACTATATGGGGAACATCGTTTCAAAAATACCACAACAGCATGAGATCCAGACTAAAAGCTAAAATTTCTTCATCCATCTGTCACTAATTAAAATGAATGTCAAAGAACATATGGCCACAGAAAGATCAGGAGCTGAAAAAGAACGTTAAGAAATGCGACAATACATGTACCAAAATTGCACGCTTTTTTGTAAGTGCCAGACGGGAGCTTTGGAAACGAGAAGGGGAAACTGCATTGAGCAAAACATCAAACAGACCTTTAGAGACATGGTAACTGTTATCTGCCTTCTTATTATGACAACAAAAAGTATATGCCTGATTAAGTCATAGGACCCTGAGTGGTCTGTGTAAATAAAAGTACTGTTAAACAGAAAGAGGAAACCCCCCTCAAAGACTTGAACAGTGGACCTCAGGTTACATTACCTTCGTGTAACATAACTTTCGGGTTGCAAATGCGGGAAACCCGGAAATGTCTACTTCCGGGTTTCGCTGTGTGCGCATGCCCAGAAGCGCTCTATCATGCCACGTGTGTGTGCAGAAGTGGCGCCTCAAGATGCGGACTTTTTGGGGTACGTATGGACCCCCAGAATGAATTAAGTTTGTATCCGGAGGGTCCACTGTATTAACTTCTGTGGGACAAATGAAAAAGGCTGCAATTGACAAGGGCAAGCATGACTAGTAAACTGTCCTGCTCAAACTCATTATATCTGAAATTTCCTGAATTCTAATATGACACCTTTCCAAATAATCGTAAGAGTTGGAAGGGACCCCAAGGGTGGGCTAGTCCAACTCTCTGCAATGAAGGAATCACAACTGAAAAATCCCTGACAGATGTCCAGCCAACCTCTGCTTAGAAACCTCCAAGGAAGAAAAGTCTACCACCTTCCAAGGAATTCTATTCCACTGTCAACTGCTCTTACTATACCTTGAGAAGGTTCTTCCTGATGTTTTGTCAGAATCTCCTTTCTTGACGTTTGAATCCATTGGTTTGGGTCCTACCCACTACAGGAGCAGAAAGCAAGCTTGCTCCATCTTCCATGTGGTGGAGGCCTTTAGGTATTTGAAGAGGGCTATCATATGGCCTGTCAATGTTGTCTTCTCCAGGATAAACACACTCAGCTCCCTCAATGATTCCTCGTAAGGCTTTGTTTCCAGACACTTTATCATTCTTGTTGCCCTCCTCTACACACATTCCAGTCTTGTGGTTATCAGTCACAAGCATTTTCTCCAAACATTTGGTAGTTCCTATTACTTTCTCATTCCTTTACTACATGCACAATTATTATTGGCCAAAGATCTGAGCCTACTAAAAAAAATAAGATTCAGGGTTTAGCAACGTTTTAAGACCATCCAGTTTTCCCTTACACCGTCTGTAATGAAAAACTTATGAAACATTTTCTTTTTTGAAGTACAGTTTTTACCCTCTCGGGCAATCTATAATACTTCCATTAGATACCATTTTCTATCAATATAATAATTTCCTATATCATTTATTATTTTAATATCCCTAGGTTCGGGCAGAAATATCTGAGGGCAGGATTGTAACATGGCAAATGTGGTCTTTTTCTGCTAGAACATCAATGTACATTTTCATTTCTATTATGAGAGGTACACCGTAAAGTGTTAAGCCTCCATCATTATCTTCAGGTATATAATTTAGCAATAAGAGATCCCAGAACATAAGTTAAGTGGCAACCGTGAAACAATTTCCCAGGAGGCTTTCCAGTTACTACAGCTACTATTGATTGCATTTGGTGTCTTCTGGTGTGCTAAAGGATAATTTTAAACATTTTTTGAAAGCTAGATGGAGCCTAATGCCACTTGGCAAGTAGAGTCTGGGAAAGTGCCTTTGATTTCATTGCAAGGGGAAAGTGATAGAGGAATGTCTAAGAGAACAGAAATAAAAATGAAACAATGGTCCTATCCAAAAGGCATCAAGCTCCTGTTAAAACCTAGAGCTAGGGGTTGCATCCAATGCTAGTCCTACATAGTCGACCCATTGACATTAGTAGATATGAATAACACAGATCCATTAATTTCAGTATGTCCAGTCTGAGTAGGACTGATGTAGAGAAAACCCACATTTGCAGCCTTCTGAAGATCACAGGTTAATTCTGTGTCCAGGGTGGCTGTCTACCAGCTCCACCTGGTATGCAGGCTAAGACCCTACCTGCCCGCACACTGTCTCGCCAGAGTGGTGCATGCTCTGGTTATCTCCCGCTTGGACTACTGCAATGCGCTCTATGTGGGGCTACCTTTGAAGGTGACCCGGAAACTGCAATTAATCCAGAATGCGGCAGCTAGACTGGTGACTGGGAGTGGCCGCCGGGACCACATAACACCGGTCCTGAGAGATCTACATTGGCTCCCAGTACGTTTCCGAGCACAATTCAAAGTGTTGGTGCTGACCTTTAAAGCCCTAAACGGCCTCGGTCCTGTATACCTGAAGGAGCGTCTCCACCCCCATCATTCAGCCCGGACACTGAGATCCAGCGCCGAGGGCCTTCTGTCGGTTCCCTCACTGCGAGAAGCAAAACTACAGGGAACCAGGCAGAGGGCCTTCTCGGTAGTGGCGCCCGCCCTGTGGAACGCCCTCCCATCAGAGGTCAAGGGAATAAACAACTACCTGACATTCAGAAAATACCTGAAGGCAGCCCTGTTTAGGGAAGTTTTTAATCTGTGATATTTTAAATGTATTTTAATATTTGATGGAAGCCGCCCAGAGTGGCTGGGGAGACCCAGCCAGATGGGCGGTATACAAATAAATTTAATAATAATAATAATAATAATAATAATAATAATAATTAATTATTTATTATTATTATTATTATTATTATTATTATCTCAGAACAAGCCTGTGAGGGAAGTTTGGTCTAACAGTGGTGAAACATAGAATTGTAGAGTTGAAAGAGACCCCAAGGGTCATCTAGTCCAACCTCCTTCAATGCAGGAATCTTAGCTAAAGCAACCATGACAGATGGCTACCCAACCTCTGCTTTAAAACCTCCATTGAAGGAGAGTCCAAAACCTATAGACGGACACTGTTCCACTGTCAAACAGCTCTTACTGTCAGAAAGATCTTTCCAGTGTGTAAACAGAATCTTATTTCTTGTCACTTAAATCTGTTGGTTTTGGTCTTCTCCTCCAGAACAGGAGAAAACAAAATGGTTCCACATTCCTTTTTAGATAGTGGAAGATTGCTTTCATTTCTCCTACCTGTCTCTTCTTTATCAGGCTAAGCATACCCAACTCCCTCAACTGTTCCTCATCAGGCTTGGTTTCCAGACCTTTTATCATCATCTTCTTCATCCTCTTCTGCACATGTTCCACCTTGTCAATATCCTTCTTAAATTGTAGAAATAAAAAAAATAAAAAAATTGTCCAGTAGCACCTTAGAGACTAAATTTGTTCTGGGTATAAGCTTTCATGTGCATGCAGATTTCTTCAGATACCAAATGCATGCACATGAAAGCTTATACCCAGAACAAACTTAAAGGTAAAGGGACCCATGACCGTTAGGTCCAGTCATGGACAACTCTGGGGTTGTGGCGCTCATCTCACTTTACTGGCTGAGGGAGCCGGTGTTTGTCCGCAGACAGTTTTTCCAGGTCATGTGGCCAGCATGACTAAGCTGCTTCCTGCGAAACCAGAGCAGCACACGGAAACGTTTACCTTCCTGCCGGAGTGGTACCTATTTATCTACTTGCACTTTGACATGCTTTCGAACTGCTAGGTTGGCAGGAGCTGGGACTGAACAACGGGAGCTCACCCCATCGCGGGGATTCAAACCGCCGACCTTCTGATCGGCAAGCCCTAGGCTCTGTGGTTTAGCTATTTTTGCAGCTGCATCACACTGTTGTCTCATGTTAAGCTTGTAGTCTACTAAGCCCCTTAGATCTTTCCACATGTACTCCTAGCAATTCTGATGTCCCCCATTGGTGTCTTCCTGTCTAAGTGTACAACCTTACTGAGATTCATTTTGTTAGTTTGGACCCCATTCTTTAATCTGTGAAGGTTCTCTTGAATCCTGATTCTGTTTTAGCTTAATGGGGATTCAAATGAATGCTGTTTTGCTTAAGTGCAGGAGAGAAATACTATAAAAATATCTATCATCTATCATCTATATCCATCTATCTATCTGTCTATCTATCTATCTATCTATCTATCTATCATCTGTCTCTATCTATCATCTATCTATCTATCTATCTATCTATCTATCTATCTATCTATCTATCTATCTATCTCTATATATATATATCTGTCTATCTGACTATCTATCTATCTATTATCTATCATCTATCTTTCTACAGTATCTGCACACACACATATGCACACACACAAATTCTAATTTGTACTGTAAGTTACCGGTACACATTCGGTCCAATTATAAACATTGATTTATCCCAAGTAATTTTAAATTGTCTAAAATTTTCCCTAACATTTTCAAGGGTATTTTTGCCTCGTTGAAAAGTAATATCACATGTTAACAGCAAAGCAGAGCTTTCATAAAAGTGAGATTTTCCAAGCGGTTAGTTTGCATATTGATTGAATCACATGTTCGTTTGCCTCCTAGCGTAAGCACACATTGTTCCCCATCTGAAGTGCTCAATGGCTTTAAAAAAATATTAAGCATTTGTCCCTCACCTCAAACCCTAATGAGCTTGCTGTTGCGCATGATGCTTGGCTGTTGCTAAATAAACAGGTAAAGCAAACCCAAAAACAGACTAATGTTTTTCACCCCTAGCCTATTCAACTGCAATATCTTGTGCAACAAGCCACTATTTTATGTACTGTATTTACAGGGGAGGCAATAATGCATTGTGCTTTGTCCGTTGCAAAAGGCCCTAGATTTGATCTGTGCCATGTCCAGGGAAGACTAGCAGATTTGATACATTTCATTGTGTAAACTGAGCCAAATGGGGAAATTCTCTGGCTTGGTAGAAGGCAGCATTCTCTATTTCTTTTCATTTTCTTTTTTTAGTAGATCTGCAATAAATATCCATGGACATGTTACATTTCAGTGCACTGTGAGGGAATCGAGTATAAAAAACTAGTGATTGGACCCCTAATTGGCCATATTAGATGATATTGTGAGTCCAGTCTAATAGGCTTCTGTGCACTGTGTACAACACTCAGTGACCTTGCAGTACATTTCAGTCCCAAAAGTAGCAAAAAGAGGAGCTTTCTTGAGAGAAGGTATATGGATCACAGGAGGGGGGGAATCAAAACAGCCCACATTTGTTTCACAGAACTGGTCATTTGGAATAGCTTTTAGCTGCTGATTAAGATGACCGATGTATAATATAAGGGTCTTCATTCTGCTTTCCCCCCATTCCTATTCTGGCAGATTTTAGCATGAGCATTACTGGCAGAGAGGATACTAACCCTCTCCATCTCTTCATTCAGTTTACCTCTGGCTGTACCTTTAAATTGACCTACTGTGGCTCGTTAATGAAGGGTAGAGTACAAATTCTTCTGTGCAAATTATGGAATGGGAATTACTTGGTATATACGGTTCACCTCTTCTGCAAAAGCCCATCCTACCTGAAAACAACACCCGTGGCCTGCTGTCCTCAAATTTCATGCCTGCAATAAACCAAAGAAGAGATTTGATGCTACCTGTCTTTGAGGACATACCTGCAAGGAATTAGCTCATATGGAATAAAAATGAGTCATCCATGCACAGCAGAGGCATTTATAGGATCACGTTTTTGTCGGTGGTATTCTGAGTTATGCTTAATTTCATCACACACGGTGCAGCAATGTGATACGGATGGGCTGTAGCTCAGTGCTAGGGCATCTGCTTTGCATTCAGAAGGTCCTCTGTTCAATCCCCAGCATCTCCAGGCAGGACTATGAAGGATTCCTTTTCTGAAACCCTGGAGAGTTGCAAGCAGTCATTGTTGCAGATATAAATACTGCACAGTCTGCAGTGACTGGAAGCATAAGAACTGACTCCTTTTGGAAGAAATCTTTGTCCAGGCCCGTAAAAATATTATTCAAAGTTGTACCGTCAAAACTCTTCAAAAACAGGACATAAGTATCAAAGATGCAACTTAAACAGCCATACAATGTCTTCTGCTGTCCAGCACTGGCTCAGCAGCTTCATAGAAATAAAAGATCCCAAACTCCAAACCATATCTCTCCCATTCCAGCCTGCATCCCAAACTTCATTGGCCATAAGCTAGGCAGCTATTGGAGAACTATTTGCAGGCCTTGTTCTCCTGGTAGTGTTTAGAGAGACTAACAGCCACCTCATTTTCAAGTTGGCGAATTTGCAACTCAATACCTTTGTCACCTGATCTATGGTTCACTCTCAGCACAGAGTAGGAAAACAATCAACAGGTAATAATTAACTAATTCATTCAAAATCCACACTGCTTCCAATGTTTTTCTTCTTCTTCATGTTGTTAACTAATAATGGAAAGTAATCTAATCCATGTGACAGCAGTCACAAAATCAGAAGATGCCTGCTTCTTGGGAGAAAAGCAATGACAAACCTAGACAGCATCTTAAAAAGCAGAGACATCACCTTGCCGACAAAGGTCCATATAGTTAAAGCTATGGTTTTCCCAGTAGTGATGTATGGAAGTGAGAGCTGGACCATAAAGAAGGCTGATCGCCAAAGAATTGATGCTTTTGAATTATGGTGCTGGAGGAGACTCTTGAGAGTCCCATGGACTGCAAGAAGATCAAACCTATCCATTCTGAAGGAAATCAGCCCTGAGTGCTCACTGGAAGGACAGATCCTGAAGCTGAGGCTCCAATACTTTGGCCACCTCATGAGAAGAGAAGACTCCCTGGAAAAGACCCTGATGTTGGGAAAGATGGAGGGAGGGCACAAGGAGAAGGGGACAACAGAGGACAAGATGGTTGGACAGTGTTCTCGAAGCTACCAACATGAGTCTGACCACACTGCGGGAGGCAGTGGAAGACAGAAGTGCGTGGCGTGCTCTGGTCCTTGGGGTCACGAAGAGTCGGACATGACTAAACAACAATGTAATCCATGAAAGTACAAAGAACACATTAGATGAATCTCTGCATATCTGGCAATGTGAATATGTGTGAGAGAAATTGCACAGAAGGTAATTCTGCATTTTAAAACCAGCTGTCAACCTTCTGGACAGCTGCCTTGTGGCATGCAAAGGGAGCTCAAGATGCTGTTCTGGGCTCTGAGCTATTGCTCAAGAAAGCTGGGGGAGACATCAGGAATGGATTTTGATTATTACAATCATATGATGTGACCATTTCCCCGAGTTTGCTGCTAATGTTGCTGATACCATGGTGACATGCATTATCTTTCCAACTGCTAGCATGCATTTGGAGAGAAGAGAGCAAGACAGGGAGCGGGAGAGATCCAGCGTGGCTGTGCACAACTCTCAACTGAAGAGCTGTGCAGACTTTACTCACAGTCTTCTGCTCTGAGTCTCTGCACTGGAAAATACCGAAGAAGAAGAAGAAGAAGAAGAAGAAGAAGAAGAAGAAGAAGAAGAAGAAGAAGAGTTTGGATTTGATATCCTGCTTTATCACTACCTGAAGGAGTCTCAAAGCAGCTAACATTCTCCTTTCCCTTCCTCCCCCACAACAAACACTCTGTGAGGTGAGTGGGGCTGAGAGACTTCAAAGAAGTGTGACTAGCCCAAGGTCACCCAGCAGCTGCATGTGGAGGAGCAGAGACACGAACCCGGTTCACCAGATTACGAGTCTACCACTCTTAACCACTACACCACACTGGCTCACCGACACACCAACATGAACAAAGTCACCACTCCCACCCACCCCAAAAACCCTTTATGCCTTTGGAATTTGACATAAGAAGGCCAGGATGTGTTGAAATGAAAGCTCAGTCTGAAGAGAATGAGACTCTTAATCCCAGGATCATGGCTTCAAGTGTCACTTTGGGCAAAAGATTCTTGCATTCCTGGGGGTTGGACTAGATGACCCTCAGGGACCCTTCCAATTCTACAGTTCTACATTACTAAGGTTCCTGGTCCTGTGGCAGCAACGACAGTGAATTTAGAAAGCTGTGGTAAAATATTAGCCTCACAAGTTTTGGCTGGCTCATTATAAGACAATACAAATTGTGTTACCCCACTAGGGTAACCACCCCCAAAAAGGGGGGAAAGGAGGGAGAAAGATAAAACAAAGCAAAGCAAAACAAAACAAAGCAAAACAATGGAAGTTTTAAAATAATGTGTATGGGAAAGGGGTTGACTGGGAATGAATGAATGAATGAATGAATGAATGAATGAATGAATGAATCATCACCTACAGACAGCCACCCAATCTTAAACAACTCCTCACCCACAATAATACAACAACAGGACTTAACATGGACACTGGTACCAGAGCCTGCAATAAACCCAGATGCCAACTTTGCTGCCACATACACCCGGACAACACCATTACTGGCCCCAACAACATCAAACATACCATCTCAGGACTATTTAATTGCTCATCTTCTAACATTGTGTATGCCATCAAATGCCAACAGTGCCCTTCAGCTCTCTATATTGGACAAACAGGCCAAACCCTATGCCAAAGGATAAATGGACATAAATCTGATATCAGGAATCACAAGACAGAGAAACCAGTAGGAGAACACTTCAGTCTCCCAGGACATTCTATACAAGATCTCAAAGTAGCTGTCTTACTACAAAGGAATTTCAGAAATAGACTGGAAAGAGAAGTTGCTGAATTGCAACTCATTACCAAACTTAAAACCATGGAGAGACCTGGTCTGAACAAAGACATTGGATTCTTATCTCATTATACATATAAAGCTATCTTTAGCCATCTCACCCCTTGCCTTTTCCTGTAAGACCAATTGCAGTCGTTAACAGTCATCAACAGGTTTTCCACACCTATCAGCCAATCACCCATTCCCACCACCCTTCTGAGTAATACCCCTCCCCACTCTCTCACTATATATAAGGGTCTGGTGACTTCTGTTTCAGTGTATCTGAAGAAGTGTGCATGCACACAAAAGCTCATACCAAGAACAAACTTAGTTGGTCTCTAAGGTGCTACTGGAAAGATTTTTTTTATTTTTTATTTTGTTTTGAATGAACAAATGAAACACAACCTGAACAAATGTCACCAAACTCCACCAAACACTTTCTAAGAGGCAGAACCTGTAGAACACTGGGTGGGGTTATAGCATTCTACTGTTCTCCAAATCTTCTGGACTACAACTCCCATCATCCCTGACCATTGGTCCTCTCTGAGCAGCACCATTTGAAGGGCTAGTTTCTCAATTCCCGTGTTCCATGCTGCCATTTCATGTGCCACAGCTTGAAAATTCAGGTAGATGTTAATCTGGGGAGGGGAAGAAGTGTACAGGCATATTGATCAAAGTTCCCTTAGGGAATGTTTGGCATTGTTACTCTACTGGAAGGAGCCAGATGTTGTTTAACCAACTGTATGAACAGCAGCAGACAAGCTTAGAGTTTCATCTCGCAGGAATTCTAGACAGTTGTGAAACGACTTTGTACTCCCACTATAAATGCAACGTATAAACAGAAGTACAAACAAGCCATAAAACAGCCCTTTTTACAATCTTTTGTTGTTGTTGATAAAGAGCAGCCAGCAGCTGTATGAATTTTTAAAAACGTAATTGCAGTAAAAAAACAAAAACACCCAAAAAACCAAAAAACCATGACTACCAACCAACAGCTATATACTAGTAAGGCATTCCTCATTTGCAGACATACTGTTGGCACATGTACGAGTGCCTTGAGCCTAGAGCTGAATTGATTATTCTCTAATTTTGATGTCCTCTTTGAAAGTTTCACTTTCAATGCCACTGCCAAAATCGCCAGCCAACCCTTCCAAACCTCTCCCATTGCTGAACAGTTCTGTTCTTTCGATGACCCTCTCATCCTTCTGTTTATTTGTACGCCACATTTCCACAAGATTGTACCTATAGTGGCTCATAGCATGAACAATAAACATCATTAACATTTTTTTAAGTGTCTCTCTGTGTGTGTGTGTGTGTGTTAAGAGCCATTACAAATAATTGCAGTTTGTAGACTTTAGTTTTAGGATTAGAGGAGGAGGAGGAGGAGGAGTTTTTTTTTAAACTGTTTTTATATGCTGCAAACCACCTGGGTACTTCTGTTGAAGGATGGGTAAGAAACATGAAGGAAAAGGAAAATGAGTCGGAGCAGTCCATGCTGATATTTCTGTTGAAGGATACGAGAAGGAGAGGAAAACAAAGAGGAATAAATCAATAAATCTTCTTCTTTCACAATCATTCGTAGGCAAGTAAGATTGTCTTCCATGAATATGGACTTAACAGTGTCCGTAGGTGACTGTGGAGGTCAATTCTGGATCCGCACATCCTTCCACAGTGGAGACATATGTTTCCGGGTAGGAGTTGATCACGGTGAGGATTTGCCAAACGTGTCTTCCTCTTAGCTCATTTCTCCCTTTTATCCTGAGTTCGTGCTTCTTCAAAGTCCATGATGCCTTTGGTAGAGGCTATTCTCCAATGGGAGCACTCACAGACTAGTGTTTCCTAGTTATCAGTGTTTATACTACATTTTCTTAGATTTGCCTTGAGAACATCTTTAAACCTCTTTTGTTGTCCATCGGCATTATGTTTTCCATTCTTAAGTTGGGAATGGAGTAGTTGATTTCGAAGATGATAATCAGGCATCCAAACCACATGACCAGTCCAACGCAGTTGATGTTGAAGAATCATTGCTTCCACACTGGTGATCTTCGCTTCATCCTGTATACTGACATTAGTTTGCTTGTCTTACCAAGTGATATGTAATTTATTTATTTTTTGGAGACATCGTTGATGGAATCTTTCATTAATAAACCCCAAACCATTCAAGTTGACCTAAAACAATACAAATGAGCTAACCTTATTATCAGTCTAGAACTAATCCAGAGAAATAAATAGATGTATACAAGGCCAAAAAGACAAGCATTCCACAAAGATTCACCACAATGAGCTTACACACACTGAATGGCCACTGCACTTCTCACATGAAACAAGTTTTATTCTGGGTGTTGCAATGCAATCATTCTTTAATATTAAGGATGGCTGTGCATTGCCTTTCACTCTTTTTTCTGAAGCTGGAAGAGGGCAACTGGGCATCCTAGCTGTTCATTCTGTTTGGGGTAGGCTAAGGAAATTCAGTCATAATGCTTGGGGCTATTGCAACCCTCCCAGGAGACTAATCACAGTTTAGGTTATGCATTGCCAGGTATCGAATGACAGAAATGCACTGGGTGGAATCCAATGCTGGTCTGACTCAGAACTCTGACTCAGAGCTGACCTATCGAAGTTAATAAACAGGACTAACTTAGTTCCAGTTACAGGTAGTTAGCCGTGTTGGTCTGCCATAGTCAAAACAAAATAATAAATAATTAAAAAAATCCTTCCAGTAGCACCTTAAAGGTAAAGGGACCCCTGACCATTAGGTCCAGTCGTGTCCAACTCTGGGTAGCACCTTAGAGACCAACTAAGTTTGTCCCTGGTATGAGCTTTCGTGCACACGAAAGGACTAACTTGGGCTCAGGAATTTCAATGGGTCTACTCTAAGTAGGACTTCATTGAGTGCAACCCAGTAGATGAAAGGGATGAGTGAGGGAATTTGATTCTATTTTTTTTATCCATTGCATTTCTTTCTTCTCATTCTTTTCTTTTTGTATCCCAGAAGTTACTTCCCCCCCCCTTCATTTGCTTATGTTTCAGGTGTGATCACTCAACCTGGGAAGAGGCAGGGAAAATATGAAAAGAAAACAAGCGAACCTTGTCTCAGTATTTTTATTGACTCCCCTTTTGAGAAGGGAAATATGATAGGGTATAGATCTACTCAACTAAAATAATACAAGAACTTCTTGGGACTTGGATACATGTTGTCATAACAACAAGGTACAGCTCCTGTAATCCCTTAAAGCTTGGAGGAATAAGAAGCACTTGTTCTTGACAATGCAGCTAGAGCTCTGTCAAAGGAGGATAAATTTGTCCTTTAATTAGGCACAATAGGTTTAATTCAGTTCTCAGTGACACTTGTACATATCTGGGAGGAACTCCACCACACTCAGCAAGTTAATTCAGAATCTATACGGATTTAAGGAAACACATCGTTTTGACAGAGTGGAAACGGCGGGTAATGAAAGCAACTGGAAAGCTCATCTTGAGATTGGAGAAGTCACCTTGGGCAGGATTTAATTATATGAACAAATAGACAGTAGTCGAGGTCTCCATGAGAACACAATATAAGAGAGGTAGAGCTCCACAGCAGACAGGATTCAGATGCCCAGTCAGCTATGAAGCTCATAGAGTAACACTAGGGCACACACAATCTCTCAAGCTTCCCTATCTTTCAAGGATACTGTGAGGAGAAAGCAAGATATAGAATTAGAGTGTTGGAAGAGACCCCAAGGAACATCTTGTCCAACTCCCTTCAATGCAGGAACCTGCTTTAGAAAACTTTGGCAACTTCTCTGTCACATCATGAATCTCTGGCACCTGGGAGACAGCACACCTCCCAGAACATCTTGTAACCTCCACACACTGCTGCCTGTGTCCCACGCCGTAGGTAGTCACACCACATGTCTCTTTCTCTTCTGGGGGGTGGAATGAATTGTTTTGTACACTGTAGCTTCCACATCCACCTTGGTGTGTTCTGAGGTCTGCAACTGTTGTCCTTGCTCCTCTGGACTAGAATTGGTGTCCGAAATGAGAGCATCAAATCAATTTTGCAGATCCAGTGACACAGCATGGCTGCTTACAGCCCTGCTTCTGTGTGTCATATTCCTCCAGGGGTTTATCTCCTGCAGTGGATGATCTTCCTCCTCCCTAGGCGCTTCCCATCCCCATCACTATTCCACGACAGACAATTCTGCTCTACTGAGAAATTCCTCATCTTGTCCAGTAGCTCAAAGTGTGGATAGGTGTTTCTGTACCTTCTCTTCCAGGAAAGCAACCAGCTCACACTTGTTGCAGCAGATGCAGTTTTGTGCTTTCTGGGGCAGGAAGGTAAACATGGCACAGGTGTTTCAGATATCATGGACTGGCTGGCTGCACATGAATGGTGGGTATCAAATGAAAGATGGAGCAAGGTTGTTTTCTTCATCATCTGAATGCTAGGACCCAAACCAATGGATTCAACTTACAAGAAAGGGGATTTTGTAAACACTGGGAAGAACTTTCTGAAATGAAGAGCTGTTAGACAGTGGAATGGATTCCCTCAGGAGGTGATGGACTCTCCTTCCTAGGAGGTTTTTAAGCAGAGGTTGGATGGCCGTCTTCAGTTGGATGGACACTTCAGTTGAGATTCCTGCATTGCAGGAGGTTGGACTACGTGACCATAAGGTCCTTTCCAATTCTATGATTGCATGAATTGGGAATTGGGAATACTGAGAATGTGGGAAGCCAGCAAAACCCCAAGACTACTTCTTGCTCGAAGAAGAAGAAGAAGAAGAAGAAGAAGAAGAAGATGTAGTGAGTCCTTAGTCGGATTTCAGATACCCCATCTCCTTACAATAACACTCCAGAGCATCAATCACAATGAAAAATGCATGAATACATTATATTCCTTCAGGATTCCTCAGTACCCTTTACTGTCCACCAACCTTCACTCCTGCTACTCCTCTGGGCTTTGTCAGGTTACTTATCTGAAAGTTCAGATGTTGTATTCGTAATTCAACATTGGATAAAACACCAGACCACTCAAAGAGCAAATGTGAGTGTTGGCAGGATAAGAACTGCAATGAATTTTGGATTTAACTGCTACAGCATTTAGGCACTAAGCAATCAGTTTTGCCCTGCTGTAGGCAGGGAATGTTTCTCTGGGGACTGCTAAAAAAGAGAGAGAGAAGAGCTTGTGTATCATCTAATATGCATATGGTTACCACCAATTTACTACTAATTATGGGGTGAAAAGACCAATTAATTATTCAAGACACTTTATTGGAAGTTAATCAACTGCTTCCTGTGGCCCTGTGTAGTTGCCGTAACTCATAAATGTTCTTGATAATTAAGCATTATGTGCAGAACCTGCCATAATATTATAGAAACCAAATGAAAATCTTCCTGAACCTGAAGAATCTTATAATGTCCCATACATGACTCTGCTAACAACGTTTTCTCTTGAATCACTTTGACATGATGGACACGATGAGCCTCATCTGCCCTTCATTCCTCTCTATATCATGTGTAGAAACCGCCTTCTTGACCATTGGACTCACTATTGGATTCTGATAGGACTTCGTTTCCAAAGAATCATAGAACTTCAGAGTTGGAAGGAATCCTGAAGTTTGTTTTGTCCAACTCCCTGCAATACAGGAATCACAACTAAAGAATCCATGACAGGTGTCCATCCAACCTCTGCTTTTCATTGAATGAAAATCTCCCATCTTCAAGGGAGTCCACTGTCTAACTTTCTTCCCTTCTTGTAACTTGAACCCACTGGTTTGGGTCCTACTCTCCAGGGCAGGAGAAAACAAGCTTGCTTCAACTTTCTTTAGATATTTGAAGGTGGCTATCATAACTCCCCCTAAGTCTTCTCTTGTCCAGGCTAAATATACCCAACTCATCAACTGTTCTTTGGTTGACTGACATTCAATGCTCTTTTAAAATGTTTTGGGGGAGGTTATTGAGTTGTTCTTGTTTTTGTTTTGATTATGTATTTTGTGGTTTTTATATTGGGATTTTATCCTGTGGACCGCCCTGTGACTGGCAGGTAAGGGTTGTATACTGCTCCTACTCCTCCTCCTACTACTACTAATAGCAAGCTTACACTCAAATGTTGGTGAATTTTGATTAGAACTTTACTAAAAATCAAGCCGAACTTAAGACTGGAGAATAAGAAAGTGAGAGAAACCAAAATTGGCAGATTCAGCCATTAGCACAGGGCAAGGGTCCCTAAATCAGGAAGCATCCCTACCTGCTGATTCATCATTCAGTTCACCTTG
Organism: Lacerta viridis; assembly: GCA_900245905.1. Lineage (NCBI taxonomy): Eukaryota > Metazoa > Chordata > Lepidosauria > Squamata > Lacertidae > Lacerta > Lacerta viridis. The sequence continues at coordinate 90,994 of OFHU01003760.1, read as the reverse complement.
TAGTGCCCCATCATGGCACGAACAAACACAAAACAGCTGAACTGTTTCGTTATTTCACATGCAAACATTCCAAACCCAGAAAATGCATTTATTACCTATTTTATTTATAGCGTTTATATCCTCCCCTCCATCACCAGAAGGTCACAAGATGGAGAACAACATAATGCAAAGCCTTCAGTCAATAATATCAAAATGCATAGCTTAATAAAAGTTGTTAAAATCAGCACATTATCAATTTAAAAATAGCTTGCATATCTGAAGTGGGAGATCCAGACCTCAAAGGTAGGGCATCTGATCCTGGGAAATATTCTCTTTTAGGTAGGTGGGGCCCAAGCTGTTTGGGGCTTTATTTTTTGATAAATGTGTGTCTCAAATTCTCAACTTCAAATGTCACTGCACCGGAGTTTTCTCTCTGATTTGTAAAGCTTGATGTGGCTCCAGGTAACTTAGGAAGCATGATTTCAAGTTATGACAGTATGTAGCCAGATGTGATGTAGCTTCTTTGTGTCATTCTGGATAAAGTATTATCCTGGTTAGGTGACTCGCCTAGGCATGTGATGAACATAGGAATGAATGAGCAAAAAGAAGCTAGAGACTGAACAGGATTGGAAACTGTTGAATACTTCTTCAATGTAAGTGGTTCATTGGTTGGAGAAACATCTCCCTCCTACCAAGAAAACACCAATTTTACTTTCAGATATCTACATTAAAAAAAAACCATAACTGGAGAAAATCTGATCCTGCTCATTAGTCAGTCTAACATTCCTTCTTTGTCCTTTCAGACAAAGGAGTGTTTAGTGTTTAGTTTGGTTTTTCCCTTTTCTTTAAGAGGGTCAGTGGGTGATGCCAGGGACAAATTTGGCCCATTAATTTTTACCAGGTAGATCTGTGTTTGAACAGTTCCCATTACTTTTGTGCTGTGAGGCAGAATTATGCTTTGCTCTGTCTTATTATAAGGTGGCGATACTGGATGATAAAGCTCCCAGCAGGACTCAGTATATTTAATACTCTCCAAGATTTGACAGAGCTTTTTATTCCTCCTAAAAAGAATCTCCTCTATTCGTCCGAGCTCCTGCTATTTATCCTTCGAGCCAGAACATTTAATTCAAATGATAAATTGACCGGTTTAATGTTATTGAATGTAACAGGGGTAAGATATAAAGTTGCTAATCAATCAAGAGGAAACATTTTATGAACTACTGAAACAAAAAAAGAAAGAAAAATAAATAAATGCCATTGGTAGTTCCCTTTGCCCATTTGCTCAATGGCGGGTACAACTTTCGTCCTTCACAATTGCCAGAGGAAGGTGAAGATGCACTGCTTAGTTATTTCAGTATTTTGCATACTTTTCACTGATATAATTTTATGGCACCAGTTACATCCATTTTTGTATCATTTGCTATCGGACTTCATTGCGGAGTGAAAGTAGCAAGTGATGCATTTGCATTATGCTTAATACCTGGAAACAATCAAGCACATCACACCATCATTTGGGGGCAAGCAATAAATATCAGCACAGTTTATTTTTAAGTGTCGAAATAAATCCCTCTGGCTAATATTTTCCTAAGGCATAGAGAGAGATTTGGCCACCATAAAGTGATCACCTCCGTTGAAATTGCTCTTCATTGAATGAACAGGCAATCGGAAGCAATATGCAAATGTGACCTTCAAACAAGTTGAAGCGAGAGGCACAGAGAAAAGACAGCATCTGTTGAAAATATCTTGCAAATGCTTTTTTTTTCCCAAATAAAGAAATTACTTTAATGCATTAAAAATTCAAAATTTAATCAGCAAAATAACCTTTGAGCTGTATACACCTTGACCAGTATTCTGTATTGGTCTATAATATAAGACTTCTTCACACTTTACAGAGGTAAAAACTCTCTCCAAAAATGTACAAATGCTTGTGTGAAAGTGTGTGCACTTGTTGATTGGTATATACCTTAGCTCTCCTGTACTAAGGTCCACAGACTGTATGGTTGTTTACTGTTATGGGGTAATTGCTGAACAAGTGTAGACTATTTGTAAGAAGTTGCACAGAGTGTACACTTGTTGAGTGCAATATGTGAGCACGTCAATCATGCTGAATGCTTGGTTTCTACCCAGGGCCGGCGTATCCATTTAGGCGGACTAGGCAGCCACCTAGGGCGCCAAAATGGAGGGGGTGCCACGCCGCACCGTGCTGCTGGCCCGCCTACGCCCGGTGCGCTGCACCACGACATTGGCCGCGTGGCGCATGGCGCCGCGATGCTGGCCCACCTGCGCCCGCACCTCTGCTTGCCTCTCCACAGGCTTTGGCGGGGGGCGGGGGGTGCCAGAAGATTGGTGTCACCTAGGGCACCATAAGCCCTAGCACCGGTCCTGTTTCTACCGCAATGTTGGGAGCTTTTGAAAACCACACATTGTTAGAGCCAGCCAAGAATGGGGAAGGCTGATGGACTGGAGGCAAAAGGTGAGGTTCAGTCAGGATCAGGAAAGGGACAGCAAACAGGCAAGGAAGTAGAAAACAGTCCTGGTAGAATTCAGAGTACAGTGGTACCTCTGGTTACAGATGCTACAGGTTACAGACGCTTCAGGTTACAGACTCCGCTAACCCAGAAATAGTACCTCGGGTTAAGAACTTTGCTTCAGGATGAGAACAGAAACCACGTGGCAGCGGGAGGCCCCATTAGCTAAAGTGGTACCTCAGTTTAAGAACAGTTTCAGGTTAAGAATGGACCTCCGGAACGAATTAAGTTCTTAACCCGAGGTACCACTGTGTGTCAAGGCAGAGGAAGCAGAAGATAACCCAAAACGGCTCACAGAACAGGCCTGGGGCTCAAATGAGAGCAGTGGTTTCTGGTGCTCATTGCGACTTAGGGCAGAAGGCAGGGAGCACAACAGTAAGTGAAGCTAGAGCCAAGGACAGGCAGAGCAAGCTAATTCTAGTTTGTCCACATCCTTCTCCATGCTCAGTTCTGCAAGGACAAACACTGAAGCTAGGGAGGAGGAAGATGATAGGCATCTTCTGGAGCACTTGTTGGGTATGGAATAGGAGTAGGTGGTGTTGTTTTTAACCTCCGTGTAGTTCATAAAGAGAAGGGGCATTTGGGGGACTGTCCATCTCCCCTGAAAAAGATGGCAAGTTCCAGGGATGGCCAATGTGGTGCATCCATATGTTTTTGGACTTCAGCTTCCATCATCCCTTACCAATGACCATGCTGACAGGGACTGATGGGAGCTGGATTCCAAAAACATCCCAAGGGTCATAGGTTGGCCTTTAACTCTGTTTTGGTTCCCCACTCTTGGCAGCTAACCAGTGGAGAGAAGACCAAACGACACTCTGACTGACACCTGCTCTTCTTTCATCTCTGATGCCAAGAACATATGCGGCCATCTATGATAGATTACATTACCAAATCCTGGAGATCAGGTAACTTTTTAAGAGGAATGATTGGTTATATCTTGCAAGGGCTCATTGAAAGCCAAATTTTAAGTCTTGGTTTTTAATTTTTTAAAAAAGTAAGGGCAATTTTGACAAACACCTTGAACATTCACTTCTGTAAAAGACTCAGAAAATCCCCATTCTGTTGTCACATACCACCACACCCCCAGAGCAAATGAATTCAGTGTGATTAACATCCGTACAGTGATTTGCAAAGGAAGCGATTGCAACGTGTCACTTATCGTAAAGTGTTACTGGAAAACGCATGAATCTGTAGCATCCATATTCAAAGTGTGCACTGAAGCTGCTGATGGCCCCAAAAAATGAACAATGGGAGAATCAGTTGCTACAGAGCTTTTGAATAAATCTCCATAGCTGAGATGCCATTCTTGCAATGCACATTAAGATCAAGAGGATTCCAATGACATATCTCTGTCTCAGCTGCATAAAAAGCTTTGATAGAAGAAATAACTTAAAGTAGGCATTGGTTGGTGAGATGCTGGAATGGCCTTAGAAGAGATGAGAAGCAGAATGCTCAGTAAGGTGGTTCCAGCAAATCCCGCCAGATATGGAAAGAAAATGTGTGGAGGGGTTACATGGGCTAGATCAAAGGAAGTAATAGTACCACTGTATTCCGCTCTGGTCAGACCTCACCTGGAATACTGTGTCCAGTTCTGGGCACCACAGTTCAAGAAGGATACTGACAAGCTGGAACGTGTCCAGAGGAGGGCAACCAAAATGGTCAAAGGCCTGGAAACGATGCCTTATGAGGAACGGCTTAGGGAGCTGGGTATGTTTAGCCTGGAGAAGAGAAGGTTAAGGGGTGATATGATAGCCATGTTCAAATATATCAAAGGATGTCATATAGAGGAGGGAGAAAGGTTGTTTTCTGCTGCTCCAGAGAAGCGGACACGGAGCAATGGATTCAAACTACAAGAAAGAAGATTCCACCTAAACATTAGGAAGAACTTCCTGACAGTAAGAGCTGTTCGACAGTGGAATTTGCTGCCAAGGAGTGTGGTGGAGTCTCCTTCTTTGGAGGTCTTTAAGCGGAGGCTTGACAGCCATCTGTCAGGAATGCTTTGATGGTGTTTCCTGCTTGGCAGGGGGTTGGACTGGATGGCCCTTGTGGTCTCTTCCAACTCTCTGATTCTATTATTGTATGATTCTAGATTCCCTAAGGTCAATGATCAGTGTATGTGTACTATAAGGAGTGCTGTGTTTGGAATGATAGACTTTTATAGTGTTTCTCCACATGAACAATGAAGGTGCAAGAAAGGGTGGTGGCGGCTGTTGAAACAGTGGTGACAGGGATGGATTCAGCCCATATGGTCCATGGCACATAACTTTGTATGCTGGAGCAAGCAGAAAAATTAAAGGAAAAAACAACTGGATGTACATTTCCAAAATATGAGATTATTTTTTTTTTAATAAAACCTACATATAGCAACAGTGTTTTGTGTTGTGTAGGCTCCGATCTGTTATGTGCAAATGGCCTTAGATGCTTACTAGGTCCACAAATTACCATATAGCATATATTCAACACACAAAAAAGTGACAATTTGTTGTTGACAAAGGACAGCTGGGCATATAAAGGGCGCCATTACCTTCAGTAGCTTAGGGCCTCATCAAACCTAAATTTGGCCCTGATGATACTTGACCAGATGGTTTGGACTGCTGAGATGTTCTAGTAGGCCAGCCGTTCTCAAACTTTCTGCAAGCAAACTTGTTGATTTCTACGACAACTGGGGCGACATGGCACCCATTAAGTTCATATTGGAACTAACGAAGTGATGGGTCACAGCATAAGTGGACATTTTAGCCAGCCCCTGAGAAGATGTGATTGCTTTGGTTAGCCATGAGTTGGACCTTCAGCAGAGTGGTGAGATGCAAAGGAAGAACAGGGTTCCTCTCCATGTCATTTCTGGGCAGAAAGGGGAGTTTCCAGAGGTGTAGTTAGACTCACCCTGGCTTCACATGTTATGCTCACCAGGCTGTCAGGTTTCAAGTCTGATTGTTTACTTATTTATTTGGAGAATTTGCTGCCCACCTGACTGATAAAGTTCATGCCCGGGCAGCTCACGTGGAGTTTAAACAATTAAATAAACAAATAAAGGCATTGCCATCAATTCAATTACCTTCATAAAAGACAGCAAAGCAGCACAAAACTACGTTAGAACCTTTTAAAATCCAGCAAGATCATTAGTTACAGCGGTTAAAAGATAATCATAAAAGCCCTGTGAGATAAAAACCCTAAACGGCCTTGGCCCACTATACCTGAAGGAGCGTCTCCACCCCCATCGTTCAGCTCTGAGGTCCAGCTCTGAGGGCCTTCTGGCGGTTCCCTCACTGCGAGAAGCGAAATTACAGGGAACCAGACAAAGGGCCTTCTTGGCAGTGGCGCCCTCCCTGTGGAACGCCCTCCCATCAGATGTCAAGGAAATAAACAACTATCCTGATTTTTAGAAGACATCTGAAGGCAGCCCTGTTTAGGGAAGTTTTTAATGTTTGAAGTTTTATTCTATTTTTAATGTTCTGTTGAAAGCTGGCCAGAGTGGCTGGGAAACCCAGCCAGATGGGTAAGGTAGAAATAATAAATTATTATTTTTGTTGTTGTTGTTGTTTGCTTGTTGTTGTTGATGATGATGATGATGATTTTTTTACAAGGATATCCACTGTCCAGGCACAAGGAACAGCATCTGAATGGAAGTGCCAGGCAACCTTCACTTAGTAATTAGAACAAAATAATAAAAAAAAATTCCTCCCAGTAGCACCTTAGAGACCAGCTAGGTTTGTTCTTGGTATAAGCTTTCATGTGCATGCACACTTCTTTAGATACACTGAAACGGAAGTCACCAGACCCTTATATATAGTGAGAGAGTGGGGAGGGGTATTACTCAGAAGGGTGGTGGGAATGGGTGATTGGTTACACCACAACATAAATGCAATATTAGAAACACAGATGAAGTGGTTACTAATCAAAGCGTAGGCACGCTAAGATGACCAGGTGAACGAAGACATTTTAGCTGATGCAGAAAAGACTGGAATGTGGAAAGCTGAGCAGTTTATGAAGGGAGAGCATTCAAAAGTCAGGGTTCTGCTGGCAGTAGTGTAGTTAGTGGGACGGGGCGCACTGGGCAGCTACTTACAATGGGGATGGCACTTACCATGGTTCCTGCAGTGCACCCGAGCCACGCGACTCTCCTGGAAGTGATGCCATGGCTCAGGTACCTGCGCTGCCCGAAAACGAGGGCGGCTGAGGGGGAGGTGGCAGGCGGAGACGGCTCGCCCTGCCCACTGGGTGTTGGGCGCATGCATAGGGCACTATGCCACTCTCTGCTGCTAGCATTGTAGCAGGCATTTTGGTAAAGGGGAGAGCAAGTAGGGCGAGAGCCTGCTAAAACTATTGTTGATAGCAACAATGCAGCAATGTTCCAGCCCTCAAGGTAGTGACAGGGGATAAATTAGCTCACTTTCCATTTTCATGCAAATCTACCTAATTCACGGTTCCCGAACTAATAAGCAAAGCAGAGCAAAAGCACAGAGATCCTTTGAAATTCACACTTCACAGCCTTTTTTTAATTATTTTTTTTTAAAAAAATAGTTTTCATTAAAGTTTTTTTTTTTGCATTATGATACAAACAGATAAAGAGGAAAGGGTTGTCTATTGTTTCCACTTTCAATTCGTAATCTTTTTCACAGTTCATTTGCATTTAGCGAGACACACACTTGCCATCGACATCTTGCATTTGGGGGAGGGGAGGGAGGAGAAATGGAGGTATTGTTCTTTCATTCTATTGCCTATTATTAGTGTAGGGGGGTTGTGTCAGCACTGCCTGGGTAAATCCTTTGTTTATGCATTTCTTTATTTTTATTGATAGTGCAAGAGGTTAGGGGGTTCCGAGCTCGGTTGGCTGTGTTTAACTGGCTGCAATGTGGCTTGTTTGTGTGTGTTGGTGGTGGTGGTGGGGGTTGGTTGTTGGGTCAGGTTAGCTACATTGATTTGTATGCTGATGTGGGGGATAGGTCGTTGTCCTGTTGTGCTGCGAATGTGCTGAATGGGAGCCGTACCGGGGTTGAGATGCGGTTCTCACACCAAAAAGTGTGCACAAAACTGCATAGATCGCCGCAACGATGTGCAAAAAGACATTGCTATGTGAAATTGCTTTCCGGGGTGCATTTATTAGGAGAAATATGTGCAAATGTGCATACAGTATCTGGCGCCAATCTTTTTAAAGAGAGGGGAAAAAAGTCACAGAACGATGCAGAAATGGTGGGATTTTGGAAAATGAGAAATCAAGAGAGACCAAAATTGGCAGATCTGTCCATTGCTGCCTCAAGGTGACGCTGGCGTCATCCTGTCAACCGGTGAGCCATTCAGCTGGTTACAGACCTCCCCTCTTCTCCTTTGCAGGCACTCTGCTTACTGGTACCCTTTCACAAAGGCACTATTTACTATTGTTCAGCTGAACAAATAATGACAGGTACATGAAATAGAGCCCGTGAGTCTCTCCCCTGTCTTGCCTCGCCGGCTCCTTGCAAAGTCCCCCCGAGACGAGCACACTTGGCACATCACTCTGTCACACACATCCATGCTTCAAAGTACTTTGCTCTGTAACTCACTGCAGAAGTGAGAAACAGGACACAGCATGCATTGTCCATTCTTTCTTTTATTTCTGTCCCATGTGGCCAGTATGTTAGAACCAGGAACCATGCAGCTGGAGTTTTTGTTTGTTTGACTGACTGGTTTAATAAAGGTCCCAGGGTTAGCTTTACAAGAATGAAGAACAGAATTATATAAAAAAAACAAAAACAGATAATGCCATTACAACTGTAAAAGAAGTGAAACAGTTCCAAATGGAAAAGAAAAGGATAAATTCAGGAAAAGAGGAGTAAGGTTCCCCCCCCCCTTAATAAAAATAGGAGCTCACCATGAAGTTGTTACAGTAAGTTGCCGGGCAACTCGGGCACACACCAATCAATAGTTTTTAGAAAGGGCTAAAACATGGATGCACAAAGCGTTAAAAATAAATAAATGGGACTCCTTGCATTCCGCTCTGCTCCTCTTTTCTTCCCGCCTGCCCCTCAGAGCCAACAAATCACATGAAGCTGGGGCTCTGCAGCAGAAGCCCCTCCTCTTCTTTGCCTACTCTTCAGCAGCCTCTATGAGGTGCCCATGGAGATGCCATGGAGAGGCAACAGAATGCTCCCTTGTTGCCACCACAGGTGTCGCTCAGGCAGCGGCGGAGCATATGCCCGTGCTGCCCAGGGCGGGCGCACTCCCGAGGGGGGCGTGGCACGGAGGGTGCCCTCCCAGGTGCGGGATAGCCGCTTGGGTGCCTGGAGTGGCGCGAACGCTCTGCTGCTGGGGGTGGAGTGAGCCGCCCATGGCAGACATTCGGCGGTCCACCTGCCTGCGACTCCCAAGACTCCCCAAGCTGTCAAAACGAGGGGTGGGGAATGCGGCCAGCAAAGCGGCGCAGCTCCCCTGCTTACCCTGATGGCTTGGGGTAGGCTTGGGAGTTGCGAGCAGGGTGGCATGCTGGATGTCACCCCCTCAGTGAGGGCACCTGGGGTGATCTGCCCCCACCGCCTCTTTCCTATGCCCCTGTGCCCAGGACAAGTGCCAGTTCACCTTCCCCCCTGAACTCAGCAGAAGCAGCTCTGGTAGGGAAAATAGGGACATTTTGAGATCAAAACAGAAACCAGAATGGCTTTTGCAATTCCAGGACCATCCCTGGAAAAATCAGGACACTTGGAGGGTTTGCTTTTGGCCCTGGGATCACATTGCAAGTTGCTTGTAAACTGAAGTTCCCTGAGATTCTCTACTAATAATCTAGGCCTTATATGCGAGAGTTTCTTTTCTTCTCCCTCCACCCTCGGTTGACTCCTCTCTCAAGAACCTCTTTGCTGTGTCATTCTGTGGGTTCACCTCCTCCTCCTCCGCTGCCCTTTCTGCATCTCTCGGTACATGGTGTTAGCACAAGTTGTCACCTCAGATACTGCAGCTAAAAAGCCAAGGAGAAGTGAACAGGAGGAGAGACTGAGCAGTGTCTGAGGAAAAGGTCAACAAACACTGTCAATTTCTGTTTTGGCCTGGAGCCTTACTAAAAAACACAGCATGTAGGACAAGACTCGACATCATGTAAGTTGAATTAACTACAGGGGCACTGCATTAAAGTATGCTTGGGAAAACCTCTGGAGACAGAAAAGGAAGAGGGGGGAAATAGGTCGAAGTAGATAAATATAGACCATCAGAAGGAGCCAAGGAGAAAATTAAGACAATTGTTTCAGGGCACGGATGGATGAAGTTGTTATGTATACTGCAGCAACCTGGTGCCTTCCAAATGCATTGGACTACAGCTCCCTCACTGTCTGGGGCTGATGGGAATTATAGTTCAAAACATTGCCTTATGAGGAACTGCTTAGGGAGCTGGGTATGTTTAGCCTGGAGAAGAGAAGGTTAAGGGGTGATATGATAGCCATGTTCAAATATATCAAAGGATGTCATATAGAGGAGGGAGAAAGGTTGTTTTCTGCTGCTCCAGAGAAGCGGACACGGGGCAATGGATTCAAACTACAAGAAAGAAGATTCCACCTAAACATTAGGAAGAACTTCCTGACAGTGAGAGCTGTTCGACAGTGGAATTTGCTGCCAAGGAGTGTGGTGGAGTCTCCTTCTTTGGAGGTCTTTAAGCAGAGGCTTGACAGCCATCTGTCAGGAATGCTTTGATGGTGTTTCCTGCTTGGCAGGGGGTTGGACTGGATGGCCCTTCGTGGTCTCTTCCAACTCTATGATTCTATGATTCTACATTTGGAGAACGCCAGGTTGCTGAAGGCTGCTGTAGAGCAAACTGCCTCCATACTGTTCCAAACTAGCTGGCAGCGGGGATTTTGGGGTCCATGTCACTTTTGTCACCCTTAAGCCTATTTTGCCCCATTTCTGCATTTTTATAAATGCAGTTCAATACAATCTGGAGCCCATAATATTTTGGAAGTGCAACATCCAGCACATAAGTAAGTTCTGCTGTGCACATTGGCTCAGGCTAGTTATTATTTTTACAATTATTTATTAGATTCATATCCCACGTTTCTTCCAGAGAGCTCAAGGTGGCCTACAGACTGCTCCGACTGCCCATGTTTTTAAGTCAGCCAGGATAGCTCAGTTGGTTAGGGCGTGGTGCTGGTGCTGGTGATGCCAAGGTTGCAGGTTCGATCCCCATAAGGGGGGCAGCTGTGTGTTCCAGCATTGCAAGAGGTTGGACTAAGGCAACATACAAAGGGAATTTAAAATTAACTATATCACCGTAACCTAAAAAAATACTTCTTAAACAATTGCAATAAAACAGCAGCACCACGCAGGAGATAACTCCAATCAAACAACAAAGAAAAAAAAGACAAAGGGGGGGGAATCATTCCTAGTTCTAATAGCAGTCAATTTATTTTATGCTGACCACTGTCAGAGACAGGATGCTAGATGAAAAGAATCCTGTGGATTGGAAACCTATGTGCATAACAAAATATATTTGTTTTATAAAATGTGATTAATTTAAATGCTCATCTACCCATCAGAAGGGCCAGTAGAAAGCATGGTTTAAACAAACTAATATTCAGGGTTTCTCCTGACTGTAGAGTTACAACACACAGGAACATTTATCCCGATATGAAACACTCCGCGTATATACATCCTTATCCCCACTTTATTATAAAATTAACCCACAATGCAAAGCGTTAATTATTGAAAATAAGCACCTCTACATATTTTATGGCGCCCATGACGAACACGTTATTGCACACCAGAGATTCACTATATTAAAAAGCCCCCCAAATTACTCCTATCAATTAACAATATTATTATACTTAAAGTCTTGATAAATTATTGAGAAAGCTTACTACTGTGGGAGAAGTGTAAATCGAAGAGGAAAATGGAACTGTGTTTTGCAGGCAATGATTACAGCTCAGGTTCTCTCTAGGGTAAGTCATATCTGTATGAAGTCTGACTTCTCTTTTTACCAGCTGTTAAGAATTCTGGTTGATATTCAGCTGCTGCGATGCAGGCAGGCTCTGTCCGGAATTCTAAACCCTCGCGGGTTTTCAATTATAATTAGTGACTATGTACATAATATAGTATTTCAATCTTATAATATTAATGCAATATTATGCATTACGGGAGGTGTTTGTGCGTGAGAGGGATTGCACACGATATATCTACTGCCCTGTGAGGAAAGCCTGCAGTGTTTGTGGTGTTTCAGTTTAAAGCAAAGTCAAGTCAGAAGTGACAAGATAGAAGTTTATTTAAATAATAATAATTATGCATGCCATGTGGAAAGCAGACAGAGAAATGGTTTTCTCCCTCCCTCATCACGCTAGAACTCATCCAATGAAGCTGAATGTTGGGAGATTCAGGACAGGCGAAAGAAAAATGACTTTTTCCGCATTTCATATATGGAACTCACTCCACAGGAGGCAACGGTGCCACTAATTTGGATAGTTTTCAAAGAGGATTGGGCAAATACCAGTTGCTGGAAACCACAGGAGCAAAGACTGCTCTTGTGCTTGAATCCTGCTTGTGAGTTTTCTGGGGTCATGTGGCAGGAGCATCTTGCTGGAAGCTGCTGCCGTCGTGGCAACCCCAATAAGTGAGACTTTCTCAAAGGCTTTCAGGAAAAACAGGATGGGCTGTCTTCTCTCTCCCTCTCCTCTCTCTCTCTCTCTCTCTCTCTCTCTCTCTGCATGGAGGAAAGTTCAGCTACTTTTCTTGCTTGTTCATTTGTTTTAGATAAGACTGGAAGAAGTGTTTCATGTGACTTCTGTGGGCATTCTTGCATTAACAAATCAGCTCTCTCCAGTCCTACCTGTCCTCCTGCCGATGTGCCTCACAGCTAATGTACTCACACCTTTTTAAGGTTCACTTTGTGTTTTTAGCCTTGGTGGGATTCCCATCTCCTCCCCCCCAACTCCTTTCATCTCCTTCTCCTTCCAGTACAGTTGGCCTTCAAGTCAGGGAAGACAGATGCTAAGGTAACCTTCCGATCTCATTCATTTATCTTGGGAGATCTCTCTCAATGCGATTGCATTCAGGATGATTTCAGGGGGCTATCGCTCCATGTCATCTTTTTTTTGCTTTCTGCTTCCTTGCTTGAAAGAATCAGTGCAAGTTAGATTCACTGCTGTGATACCTTCCGTGTCTGGAAAAAGCAATATCCCAGCACTCTGTCCCACTCTCACACTACTGGAAATAAGGCACAGAGAGTCACCTGAAACTGAATCAGACTATTGTTCCATCTACCACCTATTTCTTACTTTGTTGCTCCCTGCGCCTTGTACCCCATGAAGTTATAACTAGGGGCTGTTTTGAGTTCATTATTCCAGCCACACTGACTGTTCCTTCCTTCACAGAAGCTGACAGCTTTGTTCCCTGAGAGGTCAGAACATTTGTAAACACCCCATGCCATGACAGCCTAGCCTATCAGTGTTGGTCACATGGTGACCACATCAGAATGCAACCTATGTCAAGAGCTGCCTTATACTGATCCAGATCACTGTTCCATTTACCTATTCTTATTTTCTGCTCCATGAGAACATAAGAAGAGCCGTGCCAGATCTAGAAGTGGTGTCCACTTCTGATAGTGGCCAACCAGAGGCCTGTGGGCATCTGGTTGACTTTCCCTTCAGTGACTACTAGCCATGAAAGTTATGCTCTGCCCACACAGTCAGAGGCAGTAACACTTCTGAAATCCAGTTGTTGGAAACCGCAGGAGGGGAGGGTGCTTCTGTTCTCAGCTCCTGCTTGAGGGTTCCCCATAGGCATCTTGCTGGACACAGTTAGAATAGGATGCTGGACTTGGTGGGCCATTGGCTTGATCCAGCAGACTCTTCTTTTGCTCTTATGTTCACCACCGTTTATGCTCACCAGCATCTGTTTTTCAGAAGCATCTCTGACTATTGACCATGCTGGCTAGGGTAACTATTGACCATGCTGGCTGATGGGAGTTGTAGTCCAAAAATGACTGGAAGAAGCAAGGTCAGAAGGCTGGTGTTGTCATACTACCAAGAACTTCTGATGAAGTTCTCACAGGTCTATTCCAGCTCTCTTGCCTGAGGCATCTTCACTGGAGGCTGTCAAGGGATGCACCAGTGTGGTGTAGTGGTTAAAAGCGGTAGACTCATAATCTGGGGAACCGGGTTCGTGTCTCCACTCCTCCACATGCAGCTGCTGGGTGACCTTGGGCTAGTCACACTTCTTTGAAGTCTCTCAGCCCCACTCACCTCACAGAGTGTTTGTTGTGGGGGAGGAAGGGAAAGGAGAATGTTAGCCGCTTTGAGACTCCTTCGGGTAGTGATAAAGCGGGATATCAAAGTGAAAAGCGGGATATCAAATCCAAACTCCTCCTCCTCCTCCTCCTCCTCCTCCTCTTCTTCTTCTTCTTTTTCTTCACATTGTCTATGCACATTGTCTATGTGCTCTGCCACTGAACTCTGGTCCTCAATCATTTACCACCCAGGTTTTGCATGAAAAGCTTTGTATGAGGGCCCAAGCTGCAGGATTCTCTGCTCCTTTTGGATGTTCCGATAATGAAAAACTGAGAAAAGCAGGTCTGACTTTAGTGGGTATTTAAAAACACCACCCCCAAGTTGTGGGTAGCAGATTTGCTTCCAATTAATTCTTTAATTAAATGTCAGCACCCAAAGCTCGTGTTCCTTCCTGCACAATGGCAGCTTATCACTGTGTTCTCACTGGCTAAAGCAAATTAGAAGTGAAGAGAAACTACAAAGCACTCTAAGGCTTTATTAAGAGAGAGAGAGAGAGAAAATCTGAGGGGCAGCAATTCTGCAATTATTATTACCAAGGACTATATGTCAGCCAGTGGACATTGATCTGTCATGACACAATCCTGGCTGAGCAACATTCCTCATTATACTCCGGCATGAAAATACACTACGTATGCAAAGTGACTATGGAAGTGTGTTTCTCTCTCCGTATGTGTATATGGATTTCTTAATTCACTTTGACTTTTGCATTTACTGGCTCTCACAAGTTTTCCAAGCATATTACCTTGAGGCCAGTGCATGACAAGAGACTGTGGCATTGTTACAGGTCACTGGGTTGGGTTCTCAGATAAGTTAGCTTGAGGAACTTCATGGAAGGAAAGTTTCCCATCTGCCCCTCCTCTCTGTAGCCTGGTGTGTCCCTGAAAAGCTTATCTGGTGGGGGGGGGGTTGGGAGTTCCCCCTGGAACAATGTGGGATGCTCAAAAAGTGGCTTCTGGGGAAGGGGGAATTGGCCAAAATAGGGATAGGCCTCTGTAAATAATTTTGGGTAAGTCATTTCTTTCTTGAGAGCTTGGAGGAAGTGTGGTAGAAAATTTGATGTTGATGCCTCTGAGACTATTGTGAGATGGGTGGGCGTAAGTGGAGTGACAGAATAATGATGCCAGGGCAGAAACTTCAGGACAAAGGAGGAGACTGATGCTATGTCAAAGGCAAGTTCCGAAGGAAGTGAGTGGAAGCCAGGGTGGTGATGGTGGTGAGGGAAAGGATACCGCAAACAGAACAACAACAACAAAATGCACTGGGAAAAGATATGGAAAGGGTAAACAGAGATATTGTCTCCCTGCTTATTTAACTTATACGCAGAATTCATCATGCGAAAGGCTGGGCTGGATGAATCCCAAGCCGGAATTAAGATTGCCGGAAGAAATATCAACAACCTCAGATATGCTGATGA
The DNA here is from genome assembly GCA_900245905.1 of Lacerta viridis. Lineage (NCBI taxonomy): Eukaryota > Metazoa > Chordata > Lepidosauria > Squamata > Lacertidae > Lacerta > Lacerta viridis. The sequence continues at coordinate 75,842 of OFHU01003760.1, read as the reverse complement.
CACAACCTTGATGGCAGAAAGTGAGGAGGAATTAAAGAACCTTTTAATGAGGGTGAAAGAGGAGAGCGCAAAATATGGTCTGAAGCTCAACATCAAAAAAACTAAGATCATGGCCACTGGTCCCATCACCTCCTGGCAAATAGAAGGGGAAGAAATGGAGGCAGTGAGAGATTTTACTTTCTTGGGTTCCATGATCACTGCAGATGGTGACAGCAGTCACAAAATTAAAAGACGCCTGCTTCTTGGGAGAAAAGCAATGACAAACCTAGACAGCATCTTAAAAAGCAGAGACATCACCTTGCCGACAAAGGTCCGTATAGTTAAAGCTATGGTTTTCCCAGTAGTAATGTATGGAAGTGAGAGCTGGACCATAAAGAAGGCTGATCGCGAAGAATTGATGCTTTTGAATTATGGTGCTGGAGGAGACTCTTGAGAGTCCCATGGACTGCAAGAAGATCAAACCTATCCATTCTTAAAGAAATCAGCCCTGAGTGCTCACTAGAAGGACAGATCCTGAAGTTGAGGCTCCAGTACTTTGGCCACCTCATGAGAAGAGAAGACTCCCTGGAAAAGAAAGACCCTGTTGTTGGGAAAGATGGAGGGCATCACTGCGAGAGGCAGTGAAGGATAGGCCTGCCTGGCGTGCTGTGGTCCATGGGGTCACAAAGAGTCGGACACGACTGAATGACTGAACGACTGAACAACAACAACAACAACAACAACAACAACAACAACAACAAAACAGAAAAGAAAATTACAGGGATGAAATGGAATCTGTCTTACCTCAAAGGAGGTGAAGACTGGGAAACAGATTGAGGACAAGGAAAGTATGGAAGACGCTGGCTCAGGCCAGTTGCCCATCTAGTCCAGCATCCTGTTCTCACAGTGGCCAAACAGATGCCCATGGGAAACCCACAAGCAAAAACTGAGCACAAGAGCTCTGACCCTTCCTGTGGTTTCCTCTAGTGCGGGGGTCGGCAACCCGTAGCTCCGGAGCCGCATGTGGCTCTTTCACACCTTTGCTGCGGCTCCGCCGGCTGTGCCCGTGCCCTCCTCTTCTTCTCCAGCTGGCCGGCGGCGGCCCGCCCTCCAGCTGGCCAGCGGCCCGCCCCCAAGGCTGAGGCTCATGCGCCGTGCCTCGTTTATGCCAGCGCAGGCGCAGCAGCAGACAGCAGCAGCTTCCCTCCTTGGCGCCTGTCCCAGAGGTGTGGCTGCTGCTGCTGGCGAGGAGCTGCTGCTGCTGGCGTGGAGCTGCTGCTGGCTCGAGGCGACGACGACGAGGTAGGCAGCTGCGGGCTGGGCCAGGGGCGGCGGGTGAGGGCGAGGAGGAACAAGCCCTCTTTTAAAAAATTGTAGAGGAAGCGGGGCCTGCCTGGATGTGTGTGTGTGTTGGGGGGGGGGATGAAGTGGAAAATCAGAGTAAAGCCAGCAAATGGTCTGGAGGAGAGGTGTACGTGTGTGTGTTGGGAGCCGGTCGTTGTCTTTGGTGAGCTCTTCGGGATTAAGGGCAACAGGCGTCCCCCCCTCAACCTCGTTTATTTCATAATCATTGGGGAGAAGTGCGCGTGGAGGAGGCCCCAAATAAATCTGTAGCGATGAAACAAAAAGCAATTTGGGAGTCAGTTCCATTTATCAGCGGCTCTTACTCCTGAGTAGACGCGCCTAGCATTTTTCACTTCCGAGGGTGTTGCATCTTGAAGTTGTCTACTCAGAAGTAAGTCCCATTGCGCTCCATGGGACTTACTTCCGGGTAAGTTTGCAGCCACATGTCTGAGGCAGACAGGTCTCACACGTCACAAAATTACCAAATGTTTACCAAATGGGTCTCTGCAGGGAAGGAGGGGTGAGGGATTTAATTGTTCCAGGAATTAAAGAAGATTACCATCTCAAAGGAATGGCCAGGCTACTGAGAAGAGGCATCAGATAAGGCCTTTTCTGGGTGATGAGCTTGATGTTTCTGGGGGTGGGCTAGACTCCAGGAGGGATTTTAAAATGTCTTTATAATAAGCATGCTTGCTTTGCTTCTCAATCTTCTCTGGTTGGCCTCTGTTTTTTACTCCTACCAATGGAGAACCTGCAAAGGACTTTGCAAGGGCTCTTGTGTACCCCATAAAATAAGGGAATAAGGGCAGATTTTTCTTACAACAGCAGCATAACCGATTATGCAACCTGCAAAGGACTAAAGGCGTGTGTTGTTACTATTGAATATAGAATAAATCTTCATTGTCATTGTCCCCTTGTGTGAAACAACGAAATTGCTCTATTAAGCGCCATAGTGGGATTTGATGGTGTGTTGTTGTTGTTTTTAAGGGGGCATGCACTGGCCTTGAGTGAAAAACGCACTCACCCTTTTGCTTATATTGTTAGAATCATAGAACTGTGGAGTTGGAAGGGACACCCGAGGGTCCTCTAGCCAACCCCCGGCAATACAAGTATCTCAACACGTGCTCTCCCATCCAGTTTGAAACCATACTGGGCCCTGCTTAGTTATTTAACTTAGTAGTTGCCTAACATGGGGGTTGGGGTGGGAGTCTCTGGGCAATTTGCCATCAAGCAAAAATTTTGCTGGTCCTCTTCCTTATATTATCACCGTTCTTAATGCTATTTATTAGTTGCCTAACACAGGGGAGTCTCCAGAAGCGAAAGGTTCGTTGAGACCTCTTACTTGTATTACTATTATTGGTAACATTAATATTGTTATTGTTATTTCATTTGTTGGTTGCTTGGGGGAGCCTCTGTGTGACTCAAGCAGCATCTGCATTGGGGTATACTGCATTTGGGAGGGACTGTGTTGTTTGCTAGTGTTGTTTGTGTTGTTTGCTAGGGCTTTCAAAAAGGTGTTGAACGGCCTTATTTGCACATGGTTATGCATACCAGAAACAATATATGCAGTGTTATATTTGTTTTAAATGTCGCAATGGTTTTGCGGCTCCCAGTTTTTTTTTTCTCTTCGGAAACGGGTCCAAGTGGCTCTTTTTGTCTTAAAGGTTGCAGACCCCTGCTCTAGTGGTTATTCAGAAGGATACTGCCTCCAACCATAGAGACACAGCACTGTCTTCATGGATAGTAGCCATGAGAAGGACCTGGGGCTATTAACTCCAGTGGCGAGCCAGAAAGGATGGGGGAAGGCCAATTGGATTTAGCAGGAACCACTACACTTCAGAAAAAGAATACAGGCAATCCTGTGATGAAGCTCAAGCTCTCAGAGTAAGGACATACAAGGCGGTTTCTAGAGTTAAGAAACACAATGGCGTTCTAGGGATCCCAGGGTCCTCTAGAAGAGGATATTCTTACAGACATTAGTAGTAGCAGTGGTACATTTTCTACTGTGCCATTCCAAAGCTCTTAATGAAGAGATTGCTGTTGTGGTGACCTTGGATTAATTGATACATCTTCTGAGCAATCAAAAAGTTCTCAGCTAGCAAGTCTGGGAAAGATCCTGAACTAAGACCCTGGAGAGTAAACACACCTGCCTGAATCAGCAGAACTGGATGAGGGGGAAGGCACTTCTTAGATCTCAGTGGTATACTTATTCACTGATTGTTGAGACTTCTGAAGGGACATATGACTTCAGTGCTGAGAAGAGTTGGCTCAGGCATGAATCAAACAAGGAACCAGAGGAGCCACAAAATATGATTGCGAATTTACAGCTGGCAGCAGGGCTCATATCCACCCCTGTGTTCTTCCTCCTTCTCTGGCTCCCCATGCTTCTGTCTTCTGTGGTGATGGATGAGAGTTCAAGCCGTGAAACACACTGTCAGACTAAAACCATTTGTCAGAGAAGATGATGGCACTTGTCTGCACAGCGATCCCAAGTCTGAGTCATGTCTTGTCCTTCTGACTAAGATGTCACTGCTATTTGTCACAGTCTTGTTTACCTGACAAATCAGGGTGCCACTTTGCTTCCAGGGGTCAATGGGCAGGGGAAGGATGCTGACCTTCAGGAAGACAGTCCAGTTACTCTCAGCATCAAGGAAGGCTTCTTTTGCCATCTGAAACTCTTGGGTTGAACAGCAGGAGGGTCTCAGATTTGCCAGTTTCTGCCTAGCCGGGCAATTCTTAAAACCAGGGGTGAGGAGCCCCTATCAGTCCAAAGGTTGCATTCCCTTCTTGGCATTCCCTTCCAAGAGCTAAGGGCCAGAGGTAATCAGGGCCAGAGGCAAAAGTGGGTGGGGGAATACATGCAAATGTTAACCTTTGTACACTAGGAAAGTTTCCACCCATGCTCCCAGGACATTCTATACAAGATCTCAAAGTAGCTGTCTTAATACAAAGGAATTTCAGAAATAGACTGGAAAGAGAAGTTGCTGAATTGCAACTCATTACCAAACTTAAAACCATGGAGAGACCTGGTCTGAACAAAGACATTGGATTCTTATCTCATTATACATGACAAAGCTATCTTTAGCCATCACACCAATAACTTTTAAAACAAAATAAAATAAAAAAATTCTTTCCAGTAGCACCTTAGAGACCAACTAAGTTTGTTCTTGGTATGAGCTTTCGTTATTATTTTGTTTTGACTATGGCTGACCAACATGGCTACCTACCTGTAACTGCCCCTCTCTACCCTCCATCTAGAGGCATCGTTAGAGTTCAGGCCAAGCAAAAACAACTGGCATACAAAGCAAGGGCCATGAGGAGTGTGGCCTGGGGAAAGTTCTGAGAACCAGATGATGTGGTGGGGGGCTGCATTCATAGGACATAAGAAGATACTGGCTGCTGGATCAGGTAAGAGGCCAATTGAATCCTGGTCTCCCAGTGGCCAACCAGATTCCAAAGAGAAACTTGAAAGCAGGATCTGAGTTCAATAGCACTGCCTTGTGATTCCCAACAGACCGGTGCATTGCATCATAAGGACATATACTATGTACTGTCTCCTCACCTTCCCCTCCCTCCCTGTTTCCTCTCCCCACCTCTCTCTTCACCCTCAACCCCATATTGCCTATATAACATTAATGTCTCAACCTGACTGTACAAAGGACTCTACGATTTGAAAACAGAGGTGCTGAATGTAGTTTTAACAAAATAAAGTAAAAAATTCCTTCCAGTAGCACCTTAGAGACCAACTAAGTTTGTTCTTGGTATGAGCTTTCGTGTGCATGCACACTTCTTCAGATACACTGAAACGGAAGTCACCAGACCCTTAAATATATATAAGATTTGATGTAAGAAAGTAGATTTTACAATGTTACAAAGTTACTAAAGAAGATTAGAAATGAACGCAAAAGAGAGGATGTGAGGAAGTCCCAAGCCTAGGATGCTAAAGAAGATAAGGAGGAGGAATTAATTGTTTTGTTTGTGTGTTTTTTCTGTGTAGTTTGTGTAGTGTTTGGATTACACCAAATGTTCATCTAGTCTAGCACCTTGTTCTTCAGATGCCTATGGAAAGCCTGGAAGCAGGACCTGAGTGCAACAGCCCTCTCCACCACTTGTGCACTCCAGGAATTTGTTATTCAGAGTCATACTGACTCCGCCAGTGGAGGTGGAAGGCAGCCGTCGTGGCTACTAACCATTGATAACCATGCCCTCCAGTTCTGTTGCTGAACCTGGTTCCCCTCCTTCCAAACCCATGCGCCTCTGTGCTCATGAAACAGCTGCTACATCTCTCCTTCAAAGAAACAAAGATTACAAAGAGCCATTCTGATCTTCTTTGTAATGCTTGCAGTTCAGGCAGATTCTGTGATCAAAGAATGCATTGGCCACTGAGAACATATTCAGTCTGACACAGCCTCCCTGGGCTCCAAATTAATCCCCCCTTTTTTAATCTTCATGTTAGCCAAGAACAGAAGTGTAAAATGTAGCCATAAACAGTTGGACCTTGTCCCATTATTGGGCTTATGCAAACATTAATGTGGTCCCCCCCCCCAGTTTTTATTCAAAAGATTGGAGGATTTAGCAAAGGATTTATGTAGTTCCCTTGTTCTTGGGGGGCTTTTGTTGCATTTCAGACATGAATTACGCAGAAATTGAAAGAGTTTTGGGTTGCTGCTGTTGCTTTTAAAAATAATTTAGTAGAACAACAACAAAAAGGAAAAAGATAACATTTGCATCCAGAAAGGCAGATTAATATGCTAATACACAAATAGTAGATAAAACTAAATATTTCAGATCCATCAGATGCTCGTTGTCATTTGCTACCCTCACGACAGATTAGTTTTATGGGTAAATCTATTGTGGCTGCATTTCAGATGTGCAGATTTTGTTTTCATTTTATTTTTTAAAAGGCTGTTCAAGATTTATTAGTTTCCATTAGAATTGCACAAAGCAAGATCTTGGGAATGCTTTTGCATCTCTGGATTTTAAGTAGGTTTGACTGACACTGCATTGAGTCAACAGCCTCTTCTGTAGACATAGCCTATTTCTAGGAATGTGTGAAAAGGTGTTTATTTTTATTTTTGCAGATAATCAAATCTTCATGCAACCCATCCTGACATTCTACATGCACTGGTTTCAAACTCTGGTCTCCATGGCTAGAGTCCAACACTCTTGCCATTATGCCGTTCTGGCTTCATGGGCCTGCAGTCATTTAAGTACCTCGTCACACCCACAGGTGAAGCTCCTTAGCGTGTTCCTTATGGCTAGGGATTTATTTACTGCACATATCATGGGATCAACAATGGGACTTCTTCCAAATGTGCTCCAAAAAAGAACTATGGGAGAATGTCACCAAGGTTGGGAAGAGACAGCCAGGGCATTGAATGGAAGCTGCGCCACAGTGACACCGTAATGTAACAGAACTAATAATGTATAAAACCTGACTAATCATTTTGTAAGGAAAAACTCTTCCCAGTAATTAAATCAGCAGAGCAGAGAAAGTCAATTATGAGGCTCTGTGGCCCATACACTACGGAAGCCAGTTAGGCGGCAAGCTAGGATACACCAATTCCTCTTGCAACAGGGGCTTCAATATTCTGCAGGTACAGCCTTCTGTCTGGGGATGCAAGAGATGCACATGGTTTTCTGGTCCCCAAGGGAAAGCCACATATTCACAGCTACAGATAAAATGACCACATATAAAGCAACAGGATCCTGGAAAGTTAATCCGAATCTGCATTTGAAGTGATTTATAGTGCACCATATGATGGTAATCTGATTACAGAGGACCACAGGGGTTGACATAGTTTTGATGTTCTGAACAACTGCCTGGGACCATGGGCAAAATAAACTATTGAATGTGAACAGCTGTCATTGATAGAAAGCCAATCAACAGAGAACAACATGCTCTACTTAAATGCTCTACTTAAAATAATCACACAATCTCTTCCTATTCTACTCATGCCTCTATCCTACCACCTACATCTTCTGTTGTTTCCCTGTGTCTATAATAGAATGTAAGTGCCTTGGGGTAAGGCTAAGCCGAATCTGCTTGAAGGATTTATAGTGCACCATATGATGGTAATCTGATTAAGACCGAGGGGTTGACATAGTTTTGAGCCTCACTGCCATGACAATCTTCTATTGAATGTGAATGTCTCCATTGTCAGAGCAACAGAGAACAAGGAGCTCTACTTAAATGCTCTGAATACCAATCTCTTCCTTCTACTCTGCCTCTATCCTACCACCTGAATCTGTTGTTTCCCGTGTGGGATGTAGAGAGTGTAGTGGCACTCATGTTCCACTTGTACTGAATACCACTTTCTGTAGGTTTCCCAGTTTCTTCTGGTTGTCCATTGCAAAAAGTGGATGCTACACCAGGTGGACCTTTCACCTGAACAGGCGGAGCTTTCCTTCTGAGCCATCATGCCTGGGTTTTGCCCCCTAAAGCATCATGTATGTAGACTTTTGTATATACATAACAACAACTGCTAAGGACCATTGCAATGACAGGCTGATCAGCAAGTTGAACTAGGAATGAAATGAACTTTGGCCAGGATGCAATGTAATGCATGGAGTAGACTACGTTGTTGTTGTTGTTGTTGTTTTTAAAAAAGAATGCAAATATTCTTTTATGGCAATATATCCTGAACATGCAGGCAGAAACATTCACAGAAAGAACAGCGAAGGTTTCGTGCAAGAGGTGGGAGCTCTGTGCTTGTCCCTTAAGCATGCAAGTCTAACAGTCTCCAAGTTCTCCAGACATTGGGCGCATATAAGCATTTCTTGGCCCATGTAGTCCAGCATCCTCACAGTGGCCGGTGAGATGCCGATGGGCAGGATCTGAGCGCAGCAGCACCCTCTCAACAACTGGTATTCAGCTGGCCAGAAATTATGGATTGGACATAAAGCAGACTTGTTGAATGCATGCTGGGTTTTATTGGTATGGCCAGAAAAAAATATTTGAATCAGGATTTGGAACTGAAGGAAGCATGGTAGTTAGTTATCCTGGTTTCTTGGTATTATAATAGCCATGCTATGAGATACATGAAACATCCTTTCTAATAGTATGCTTTTTCAGGAAAAGCAGGTGTGTGGGTCCTCGATCCATAATCAAAACGTTCTGTGTGCGGGAAGAAAGCTTTCACCCTTTCCTCCCCATACAGATTTGAAGGTGAAAATCATTTCCACTGTCAACAACTGATGTGCATTTACAGTATGGTGAATAGCACCTCCACAGCACACAGCTTTCAGTCTATTTGTTTGTTAGTCTTTGATGGATACCACAGGACTCACCAGTCACATACTGGAGTTTAGTTTTTAATATCCCATTCTTCAGCATGTTCCTAGGATGAGTTACAAAAAGGTAAAACAAATGGGAGGGGAATAAGGGGAAAAATGCAAGAACATTAGCCTCCACAATATAAAATATAAAAGAGAAGCAAAGCCATTGACTCAGCCGTATCCCACCTTTCTTCCCCATTATTATCCTCTGTACTTCCCTCTGACATAGGTTAGGGTAAGAGATAGTAACGAGCTTTGTGGGGATTTGAATACTGGTCTCCCAGGTCCTAGTCCAACACTCTAACCACTATGCCACACTGTCTCTCCTTAGTTGCTTGGCTGTCTGGGCGAATGCTAAAATCTGATTTCATTGTACTTCATGGAACGAAAGCAGTTGTATTCCAGAGTTACCCCCCCCTCTGTTTCCATCTCTAAAGTTGTAAATCTAAGGAACAGACTTTTACTAACTGTTTCGAGTCAGTGTTGGGATCTACTCTCCGGATATTACAGTTATTATTTCTTTCCCCTACTGTTCTGCAGGATTGGAAGTGCTTTTAGACAACAAAGGTGGGGAGCATAAAGTGCTTGCATTCTGTGCAGCTGGGAATAAAGTAGCTTTAAATGATTGTTTACTCAGCAGGATGGACAAGTTTTAAACCTCACCACTGCACTGACGTGCTTCAGGCAAAAGGAAAAGTTAACATTGCTTTAAATATTGTCACAACATACATTGTTGCCAAGTGATCCCCCCCCCTAAACACACACACACACACACACGCAAAACAGCAACTGCATGAAGATTAGTTGGGAGATCATTTGTTAACTATGGCTTAGTTCCTGTGATATTGAGATAGCATTATAGTCTATCAAAGTACTTTAAATTAATTTAAAATGGCTCCCTTCCATGGCCCTAGTCATGCATTTAAGTGAATAAGTCTGGGCATAATGTGGTAGGGTAGTGGTACTGTGTACACCGCCTCACATCTAGTTTCTCCTTCCCTGTCCCTTCCACCCCAACATTCCTGTATTGAGCAGGAACTCATGAAGAGGGATTATTTGCTTAAATCCACTTACAATCCTCCCTGAGATCAGGAACCTCAGTTACAAAGAGGTTTAGCAGTCCTCTGAATGTGATTATAACCCCCCACCCCACCCCTCAGATCCAAAATGCAATGTAACCGTGCCTGTTAGGATGTTGGGAATGCCCTGTTCTCTGGTTTCAATCCCCTCTCTGGCTCAGACTTGCAAGGAGGAATCACCCAGGGTCCTGTCTTCCCCTACTTGCAGTCCAATGGACACCCCCTGATACAGCAGAGACAGCTCCTCAGAACAGGTGGAGGCCCAGAGTAGCCAACCTTCAGTAGGTCTCTGTACTTTGCTGAGACAACAACCCTCCTTGGCCGAGTTGCTGCCAGTGTCTGAGACAGTGATCTGTCCAGGGTCCTGATGTTTTCCCTATTTGGATCCCGTGCAGCCCATTTTGACTCAGCTGTATCAGGCATGGCTCTTTGGACATGACCCTGACGATATAGCATTGCTGCTGCTTCATACCAGCCTCCTCTGGGAGCCATGAGCTGAGCTGAAGAAGAAAAAACACAATTAGCACAAACCCAAATGGCCAGAGCTTTGTCTGTTGTGGAAGTGCGGCTGAACCAAACAATGGGAAAGCCTTTTGTTTTGTTGGTTATTATGCTGCTTCAGAAATGGATGAATCAAGACTAAGGATGGATACAGATGAAGAGGTAAAATGGTCACTCTACTCGGTGAGATCCATTTGAATATATTCTGGCATGCAGATTTTGACATAAATGGCTTAGGACCAGGTTGTGTGTTTGCTGCCAGGTTGCTGTCTATTGTGGGATTTGTGTTCCTCGAACAAGTTACTTTATTACAGAGTCCACATGACATCAGTAGCATCAAAATGCTAGCTGTATTTCCCTCCATTTAATCTGGATTTACACTTTTTGGGGGGTTGGGGATCTGATAGATTTTAAAAGGGGGTGCTGCTGTTGCCAATGACCCACTTGTAATGTCTCAACAACCTATTTAAAAATTAAGTCCTTGTGTAGATCCTTCTGGAGATTCATTCCCCATGTGCAGTCATGGGTTTGTTGTCTATCACATGACTGGGTATGTGTTTTGATTCCACAGGAATGGGAAGTGACGAAGACAGGATGTTTGTGTTACTGTGTTCCGTGAAGTGGGACTATTGTCCTTTGTTCTTTCTCTTTGCTGTCTGATGCTAGAGAGAGAGGGAGCCATGTTGCAGTGCTCCATGTGTGTTTATATGTAAATAAAGTAGATTAGCCAAAATGCTGAGTTGCTGAGTTCTGTCACGCAAGCTGAACAAACCTCTCCGGATCCGTCAGTGTGCTGATGTCTTCTGGCATCAGTTGCTATGATGTTTGGGCAGAAGAATACTTGAGAAGCTCCTGAACGATCACCCAGGAGGGAGGGAACATGCCAGTCACGCATGTATCTCTGCCAGGGTTCTACTTGTGAGTAGGACATCTCCTGACAGAACCATCCCAGATTACCTGAAGGATCACCTCTTCCCACCTCTGCCTACCCAGAGACAGAGATCATCCTCTGAAGTCCTTCTCTGACTTACTCCCCATTATGTGAGATTCTGGGGTGGGGAGATACAGGCTTGGGAATGGTCTCCCCAAGGAAGCATGTGTCCAACCCTCCGCCCCCCCAAAAAAACCTTACCTCTTATCAATTTAATTTTTGTAGTCCTTTTTGAAGCCATTGGTTTGTCTATTTGCTGGTACTGATGGAATAAAGGAGGAAGGAACTCTTCTCATTTGCTGAGACAACTGGGAGAGTGCACCCTTAAATTTAAAAAGATGAAGTGTGAAAGAACACCTACCTTTTGGCCTTTTCCTGGATGTAGAGCCGGACGCCGATCCCTGTCCATGAAAGCCTCAATCTGCTCATGTGGGTTCATGTTTGAACAGCTCCATGTCATTTTGCCAACAAGTGTGCCAAATTGGGAAGGCAAAAAAGGGTGACTCATTTTGCGACGGGAATACAGCTCCCTTAAGGCACCCACCTCCATTTCAGCTGAGCATTAACACTGACATTTCACAAAGCTTTGACTCTGCTTTGTCGTCGGAACTTTGTCACGGAAACCTTTCATAGCACAAGCATCATTCTCAGTGTTGACCTCCCCTTGGCTAAAGGTCAGTCACATTCTAGGTTTCTGTGTAGGTCTAACATTCAGGGATCTGTACTAGAGATGACAGGAAAACATTTCACGAGAGCCTGCATTACAAAGCGGCTGGCAAGCATATCTTATCCTTGTGCTTCTTTTAAATGAATCTAGTAATTAGCTTAAAGACCAATTTGTTTCTCTGTGTTTACTTTGCATTATCCCTGCTGTATGCAGTAACAGTTTCCAGGCTATATGAGTCAATGCGCTACATAATTCAATAAAGCTAAATGTAGTCTTTGTCCAGAACTGTTTCAATCAATGTTGTATGCCCCATGGTTGCTGTCAGGATCCAGTGGTAGCTGAAGCTGGTAATCCAGATGGCTCAAACTCGTGCTGTGTCAAAAACTTCTCTCAACTCCCCCCCCTCCCATCATTCTCCCCATCAGTTAATGAGAAAACATATTGGATTTGATAATTTTCAAAGAGTGAGAAAAATCCGGTACATTGCTAATGAGTGAGGTTCAGGGCCCCTGCTGTGCTTCCCTAACTTTTGAGGTGGTCACGGAGCATTCATTTCGTTCTATAAATCCAACATAGCTAAGTGGCAGAGCATCTGCTTTGGATGCAAAAGGCCCCACGTTCAATTTCCCAGCATCTCCAGGTAAAACTGGAAGAAAATCCTGGTGTAAAATCCTGGAAAGCTGCTGCCAATTAATATTGAAAATATTGGGCTATATGATTCCATGGTCTGGTTCAAAGTAAGGGAGCTTCCAATATTCCTAACTCATCAGCAGTGTGCAGCATGCAGGCTTCCCACCCTTCCGTTAAAACCAGTAAGTAAGTAAGTAAAACTTTAATACGGTCTAAGACCAGAAGAAAAATAATACAATTCAATTCATAAGTTAGATTTCTATATCTTATAATAATATTAAGTATTACACAATTTTAAAATTGGCTATTAAAAACGTGGCTATTAAAAGCTGAGTCTCTGTCGCCTCTCCAGCTGCTATGGGTTAACTAGGATCATTATCTTTGGAGGTTGCTTTCATCATGTCATGTCTTACTCTTGTTGCCAAGTAGCAGTATTTGGCTACAACCCTAGTAGTCTCTATATCTGTGTCAGCTAGCAGATATTTGATGTAAGCTTCTCCTGATCGACCGGGTTGTATGACTAGGAGCGGTTCAATTAACTCTTTTCTCACCTCTCGGTATAATGAGCAGTGTAACAAAACGTGCCCGATTTTTTCGATCTCTTTGTTGCTACATGGACATAATCTTTGGTCAAAGGGAGTCTTGTTGTACCTACCAGCTAATAGCACAGAGGGGAGAATGTTGAAGCGGGCCCTGGAAAATACCCAGCGGTGTTTAGGATTATCTACCAACTTAAGGTAATTTGCCAAATTAATCTTTTGATGGTCATATAGGTGTTTATTAATTTGTTGAAAGCCTGGTCAAATCATTTTGCAGTTCGTTGTCGGTGATTCTACCCTTGATTAGATTTTTCGCCCTCCCCATTTCCAGATTTAGGAGATGCCCTGCTGCGAGTTCGTACTGGGCCAGCTTCCTAAGGATGCTCTTCTCCCAGCTTGATTGGAATTTATCACAATGTATCAGGGGGAGAAGGCCTATTGGTGTCTTGTTAAATCTTAGCCATAGGTGAAAGGCAGATTGCCATACCTTTGCTTCCACCTTATGCATGTTAAAACCAGTGATTCCCCCCCCCCTAGAAAAATAGGTGTCATACTCCGCATGAAGTTGTTACAGTAAGTGTCACACGAAAGGTGAGTCTGGTGGATGCCACTGAGTTGGATGTTCTGTTGAGCATGTGCCGAAACGATAACCATGTCTGTATAAAATCTCCCTTGTCTTTCTTTCCAGCTAAATCTGTAACTTCCTTTGACAGTTTTCCCCCTGAAAACTTCATAGATGCAACCTTTTTTTGTTTTCATTGCCACATTTGCATAGGTTCTAAAAATTGGAGCTGTGACGACACGAAAAGCAAGCAATTCTTTGCATATCAAATTAACATTTCTATTTTTAAAGATTGCTAACAATGCCGAAGTTGGGGTACAAATAAATGCTTTTCTTTGTGATCAAAGCGACCGCTCATCAATGGCACTCATCCAAAACGGTTCCAGCTTATAACATGCCCACCACATATGTATGGTGGTTACAAATCCCCCATAATGGAACAATGGGAGAGACTGTGGCAGGTGGACATTAAATTTACAGCCTGCTACAATTTAAGAGAAAATATCTTAAAAATGATGTACAGGTGGCACCAAACACCAGAAAAATTGGCAAAAATGTACGGAAATAGATCTCCCTTATGCTGGAGGTGTAATAAAGAAAATGGGTCGTACAAACATATGTGGTGGACATGTCCTGTTATATGTAATTATTGGAACGACATTTATGAAGAACTCAAAAAATTGATAAAATGTACATTTAAAAAGAGGCCAGAAATGTTCCTGTTAAGTATTTTACCAGAGGAGATCAAAAAAACAGAAAGAGTATTGTGTATGTATGGTTTAACAGCAGCAAGAATGCTAGTGGCAAGAAATTGGAAAAATAAAGTTGCACCAACCATAGCAGATTGGCAAAACCTAATGTTAGAATACTTGCAACTAGCCAAAACAACGGGTAAAATAAGAAGACAAATGACCCAAGAAGTATGGAAAGAATGGAGGATATTTAAAGAATATTTAAGGAATAATGGTATAAATGGAATCCTAGTGGCAGATGTAGACTGAACCCTCAAACAAGTAATTAGAAATTTAAAGATGAAAAAATGAAATATAAATAGAAATTATAACTGTACGCTATATAAATACAATTCTACAAAATACAATGAGGATAATTGGAGGTACGAGAAGGTGTGTGTGTAAAGGTGGATGGGAGTTATGTATGTAAATATTTGAAGTTGAAGAAGTTGATGTATATGATGTATAGGTTTATCTTGTGTGTTTCTGTGTGTTTTTGAACAATAAAGAGAGAATTTAAAAAACAAAAAAACAAAAAAACAAAAACAAATCCCCCATCTTCAACCACCTTGCGACTGTAACGTAAGCTACAAATCTCACACCCACCAAAATTCTAAAGCAATTTTAAAGTATCCTAAGAATTAGGGAGAAAGAAAAATGAAGCTTCTTTCTCAGAGGGAGGAAACTTGAGAAATATGGAAGTCGTTAGCACAGCAAGAGATCAAACCACAGAATCAAATTAGTGTCAGGGGTGAAATTAATAATTATCTCAACTGGCATATAAATTTGCTCAGTTCCTGATGCTCGGATGCATTACAATCAGAGGACCATTTCCTTCTGAAGCTTTCTTCTCCTTGTCTGGTTCAGAATGGTAAGCAAACAAACAAATCATTGCATGAACTGCCAACTTAAAAAAAAAAAAAAAAAAGACAGCTCCTTCATAGGTCTACACCAGGGGTCAGCAACCTTTTTCAGCTGTGAGCCGGTCCACCATCCCTCAGACCATGTGGTGGGCCGGACTATTTTTTTTTGGGGGGGGGAATGAACGAATTCCTATGCCCCACAAATAACCCAGAGTTGCATTTTAAATAAAAGCACACATTCTACTCATGTAAAAACACACTGATTCCTGGACCGTCCACAGGCCGGATTGAGAAGGTGATTGGGCCACATCCAGCCCTCGGGCCTTAGGTTGCCTACCCCTGGTCTACACACATGTTATTTCATGTGAACTCCTTACTCTCAATGAAAATGTCATTCATTACTGTGAAACTACATGGCCCCCAAATTAAGATGCATTGCAGCTCTGTATGGAGTGGTGGTTATAATGTTGGCAAAGACTAGGAAACCCATGTTCAAGCTCCCGCTTATCCATTAAACTTGTCATATTGTCTTGGATTAGCGACTATCTCTTGAGCTCCTTTTAGGAAAGGCAGGATACGGTTATTTAATGTTCACTCTTTACACTTGACGAAACTCCCATTGATTGTGATAGACAAGGGGGTAGGGAACCTCAGACCCTGGGGGTGAATATGACCTTCCAGGACACTCCCCAGCCAACACCTCTTACCTGTCCTGATTTGTACTTTGCTTGCCTGTTTTTGCCTGGCTGGAACTTGCCCTCAAACACTTTCAAAAAACAAACAAACATGTAACAAGCTTTATTAATAGTCTTGCAACACATTACATATGTATAGTACATCTCTTAAAGTAAATTGAAATTTCAATCATGTAAAAATTTAAGAGAAATATCTCTATACGGTACGGCAGCGGACCGAACACTAGAAGCAAAGAACTGGAAAGGGGGAAATGTTCAGACTATAATGGATTGGCAGAATAAGTTACAAGAATATGTGGAAATGGCGCAGTTGACCAACAGCCTAAGGGGCAGTTCAAGACAAGAATTTGCACAAAAATGGGGGTAAATATAAGAGATATGTACAAAAATATACCAGTGGTTTTTTGTCTATGGCACCATTTGATTGACCTTGGATAAAGAAATATATGAGAAATAAGAGCAATGGTACAAATTGTTGTAAGAATGTATTAGAGAATATATAAAGAATAGATTAATAATGGTAGGTACATTTGCTATTAGAATAAAACCATAGAACGGGAAGGGCTTGCTGATCAGAAGGTTGGCGGTTCGAATCCCTGCCACGGGGTGAGCTCCCGTTGCTCGGTCCCAGCTCCTGCCCACCTAGCAGTTCGAAAGCACATCAAAGTGCAAGTAGATAAATAGGGACCGCTCCAGCGGGAAGGTAAACGGTGTTTCCGTGTGCTGCTCTGGTTCGCGCCAGAAGCGGCTTTGTCATGCTGGCCACATGACCCGGAAGCTGTCTGCGGACAAACGCTGGCTCCCTTGGCCTATAGAGCGAGATGAGCGCCACAACCCCAGAGTCGGACACGACTGGACCTAATGGTCAGGGGTCCCTTTACCTTTACAAAGCCTTTATGATATTTTTTGTTAATAATCTTTGCTAATAATTTTTGTTAATAATCGCATAAAAAGTAGCATAAATGCAGCTGAAGCTTAAGGTTCATAATTATGTAAGAATATATATATATATATATATATATATATATATATATGCCCTCAAACTCTGATAAGGTTTCTTGCATATCTGGCTGGAAGTCTGCAGAAACCAGCCTACTGTAAAACAATAACATTCATGTTTGTTGTTCTTTCTACTTCTGTCTCTGCCTTCACCCTCAATTGCAATTTGGCCTCTGGAAATTTTTCCAGAAGTGAATAGAGTCCTCAGGGGTAGACAAGGTTCTGCAGCCCTGCAGTAGATTATAAGACCTGGCTGCTTGACAAACAGACCCTTACTCAGTTAGCATCTTCCTTAATTGGATCCACATTTCTTTACAAGTATTTCATCTGGCTGTTGACTCTCATAAATTTCTTTTAAAACCGTCCTATTTCTGAGTGTGTTTGGGAGATTACTGAGGTAAGTGCAGGTCAGACAACAACAACGAAAAGTCAAAGTACCATTACTAGGCAGAAATATAATAACACACAGTCTCCTCTTTAATACCATAGTTTGCCACCATTTCACTTGTCAGAGAGCGAGCCAGCAGTAAATCAGGTCCTCCCTTAAAGATGTCATGTATTGCGGTGAGACCTGGCAACCAGACCCCTGTGTTGTGGGTGGGAGTGATTGACAGCCACAACACCCAATCAGTAGGTCCCTTGATGCAGGGTTCAATCTGGCCAATGGGATGCAAGCTAAATGGATCGAGGGACCTACAAATACCCACGCTTCCTCTTTTCGGCGCGTGCATCGGAAACCCGCCCACCTCTCCCTACTTTTAGGGCTTGTGCGCTTGACCTTGCTATGCCGTTGTGTGTCGTCTGTCGTTGGGACAGGGGCACGGCAGGAATTTCCCCCTCTTGGCTGATTGGATGTTGCCATTTGGGTTTCACCTGCAGCGTAGCAAATCGTCACAACTTGTAAGGTTGCAGATAGGCTCTGGTTCAGGTGATAGGGATGGGAGAACACTCTCACCATCCCCATCCAAAGGATATTCAGTTAAAGGAATCCAGGGACTCGATGGTTTGGTCAACCCCTGAGAGGGTGGTGGATAGAGCAGGTCCCCGGCTTTCCGCTATCCAGGTGTTCACCCTTGGCTGACCTATGCTGGAACCCTGGGTCAGCGCTACCTGCGGAGCAGGGAGCTAGTCGAACCAGAGCCTATGCAACCAATCACTTGCTGTAATCAATAAAGTTGTGGCCTAAATTCTGCCAAAAACCAAACCAAAATTTGAGTCTTTACTGAATTTATTTGGGGTGGGGTTAAAAGGTCTGAACACATAAATCACACCATTCAAAGTGGGACTTAGCTCTTCATTAGCCAAACCATGATCCTCACAGACTCGGTTGAGAGCTCGTCTGAGGGCTGGGACAGGAGTGTTGCCAGAATTAATTTATAAACTCAAACAAAAGAGAAGCCGGTTCCTGGAGGGGGAATTGTATCCTGCTGCCTCCCATGCACACTCCATTTTTCTTGAGACAAACAAATGCCGATAAAATAAACAGAAAAAAAAGAAAATATGCATAAATTACAGAGTCCATCAAATCCAATAAATAGCAAACAAATAAACTACTCAAAAGCAAAACAAATTAAGCAGCAGCGAGAACAACAAATGAAATGCCCATTTTATATTGTTCAAAATCTGCAAATAATCTCCTTGCATTGCCCCTTGAACGGATTTACCAGTTACTAGTACAGAAATCCCTAATTGCTAATGGTTGGTTTCTAGACTTGAAAAGTAACTAATGGGTACTATTCCACAGAGCCCAAGAAAACAGCTATTGCTTTTTGTAAAACAAAGCAAAAAAAAGCCGACTTGAAATAAATTTAATATCATTTTTCCAACTGCATTTTTCTCTGTGCGGCCATTACAGCTTTATTCAGTTATTTCTAGTGTCACAATGGGATGCTCCTCCTTGAGAGCCATAAACAAAGCAAGACAGATGTCATGGTAGCACATGTGCCTACGAGGACGGCAGTCTCCATAGCAACAATAACCATGCCAAAGCTCACTCGGAAGAGAACATCTTTGCCGACTGACATGCATGTCTGCTTAGCAATTCAGATCATACTCATCACCAAAGCTGGGCTGGAGGACTTGATTGGGATTTATTGCAATAGGCAGAAGCAGAGCAGATGTTGGGGCTTCTGCATTATGCAGGAAGCATCTCCTTTTGTCCATCTTGACAACCGCTTCAGTAGCGTTAACAGAGCTAGAATCATCTCTGGATAAGGGCTCCACAGATGAAGGTAGTTCATATTTCAAATGCTGCTTGAGATGCGCCGGGCTATTTAATATCCAAAGACCTAAGTTTAGAGTGTGTGTGTGTGTGTGTGTGTGTGTGTGTGTGTGTGTGTGTAGGAAGCAAAGGATGCACACTTGGTTTCTAACTGAAATGTTTTTGAACCTGCAAACAGACCGGGTATTTTTTTAAAAATAAAAAAAATAAAAAATAGTAGTCTAAGAGTGCAATCCTACAGTCCCTGGAAGGGTATTTCTCAGGGGCCATGGGATTCTTCCATCAGAATCCATCCCCCCACTCACTTTGCAAAAGACAGCTGCCATTGTCCCTCCAGCACTGGTGGAATTACGGTAGAGAGGGCAAAAGCTGGTTGTTCCCAGGGACATGCTGGGACAAATCAGGAGAGGAAAGCAAAATTCAGGGGCAAAGGGAAGGTAAGTGGTGCTACCTGAAAGCATTAGCTTAGTTTGTATATAAGGCATCCTGCTTCACTGTTTCATGAAGGGCACCACAATTCATGATCTCTTTACCGGGCATTGTAACAGCACTTTTTAGGTATCTGCCCTACCTCCAATCTCCCCCAGTGTCCAGCCCAGTCCAAAATGGAAACATAATTTGCCACACACCCTTCTTGCTGCCCCTAGAGTTAATGCGACATATTGGATTACACAAAAGGGGCTCCTGGGAATATATTTCCCATGTATCCCCATGCTCTTGCAGCACAGCGCTGAGCTACTATAACAGTTCTGGAAGTTGTCAAGATGCAGATTCGCATAGACCTACTTGGAGAATTTGCAGTCATTCAGAATCTCTATTTCATCATTCAGGTGTGATGAACAGCGCTCAGGATTGCTCTTGCTAGGCAACGCAGCCTGTTCTATTATGTAGTGGCTTCAACACATGAAAGCAAGCTCTTGTCTGCACCACAAATTTAAATTAGTTTAGAATCTGTTTCACGATTCTGATTCCTAGATTATTATTATTATTTACATGAACTTTAATAGAGGGAGTAGAGGTTTTTTTAAAAAAAGAAGTTATAGTACATTCTGAATATTGTAGTTTAAATATTTGCTTCTGGAGGGGCAGGAACTAAGATGGTTGCAACAGCATCAACTGTGATGAGTACGCAGTGTAGATGTCAGCTGAGTCTGAAGATTCTGGGTCACCTTCACTTTTAATTCATTGTGAAACCTGAAAACTACAAAGTCACAAGCTATGAGTAAGGAAGCCTGCCTCTTTTTAATTGAATTCTTGAAAGCCACAGAAGTGTGCTTAAGAAATGGTTTGTTATAACTTATCAGGGTTGTATATAAGGTATTTTTAATGTCTTGCTGAATATTAATAAAAGTGAGTCATGTGCATTTTCTGCCGCCAAAGCCACAATAGTATATCATTGTGTGTCATTAAAGACCTTTAAGGTGCAAGAACAATTTTCAGTAATAGAAATCTATTGACAAGAAGCCCAAATAAGTTTTTACTCCTGAATTCCCCATCCCTAACCTGGCCATTCTCCTCCATTGATGCGGGGGGGGGGGTTGCTTTTGAAAATATGAAAGGGGAGAGAAAAGCCCCATGGGCTCCATTCTCTCACAGGTAGTTTTCTGGGGGCCACACATCAATGGTGGGTGTGAAAAACATTTGTGTGGCTGGACATACACTACTCTTCTTCCTCCTAGATCAAGGATGTATTACAGCCATATAAAATCATTACAGACTCTCCTCCTTGGTATAAAGCAAGCAGCAATGATAAATTATACAACTAAGAATTTGCTGCCCTCTCTCAACATCCGAAACCAGTGACCTGAGGCAGCCACGTCTCTCTTCCTGTTGGTGGGGCCATCCCTGATGCTTCATTTCTCAAGGCCAGTGGCTGGTCCAGTGAAGATCCGTTGATCCAAGCTGTGAGGAGGACCATAGTTCAGTGGCAAAGCCCATAATTTGCATCTAGAAAGTCCTAGGTTCAATGGCTGATATCGCACCCCAAAAAAACAATATGCTTGGGTGTGGGGAACCTCAGACCCGCCAGACTTTTCCACCTGGCTCAGGACACACCCTTCACTGGCCCATGTGAAGAACCCAGCTGGACTGGGCCAACCAGCATCCTGTTCTCACAGTGGTCAACCAGAAGCAGGATCTTGGGGCAACAGCATTCTCCCAAGCTGTGGTTTCCATCAGCTGCTATCCAGAGTTACACTGAGAAAGAACATAGCCATTGTGTCTAGCATACCCTCCAACATTTCTCTGATGAAAATGGGGATGTCCTTACTTACTTACTTACTTACTTACTTACCGTAATATACCCCACTCATCTTGACTGGGTTGCCCCACCCAGCTTCCAACATACATAATAACATAAGAAAATATTGAAAAAAAATTAAAACTTCCCTATCCTTCCCTAAAGTTTGTATCCTTATTTATCTCCTTGGCCCGGGGGTGACATTGTAGCAGTGGCCCAAAGGGGCCACAATGAATATGATAATGTGAACCCCAATAAATCATTTAATATGCTTCTAATAGAGAATTATGGTAACCTGCTGCTTTAAGGAACAGATGATTTGGCATGAGACCTTCCCTACAGGGAAAGTAGTACAGCGAATACATCAATCACACAAAGATGCCATTAAAATGGCTACACGTAACACTGGTTCCCATGCATTGGCACACTAACAGAATGTAACAATCTCTGAGAATCAAGGTTTAGTTAACAATGCTTATTGCACATGCGTATTAGATTAGGTAATGTACATGCATACTAAACTGAAATGAGGTAATGAAATATGATTGGTTAATTTGAAATCCTTTGTTTGAAATGTTATAAATACCCCTGCCCAGACCTTTGGGCGGGGTTGCAGGTTTGCGAAACGATTTGACTGTAACCCTTATTGCTTTGCAATAAAGAAAACAAAATGGACTCCTAGCTCCTCTAGTCTCTAAGTTTTATTGGTGTATCTCAGAAGAAGGGCTTTTTGCTCAATGCAACAACATAACTCCTCACCTTCCAACATTTATCCAATGGAAAATAGAAAGTTTCACCACACCCTCCAACATTTCTCTAACAGAAATAGGGATGTCTTATGGAGAAGCAGAACATTCCGGCTTCAAATCAGAAACTGGGACAGCTTCTGTAAATGCGTGACAGTCCCTGGGAAACAGGGAAAATTAGAGGGTCTGGGCTAGTAGCCATTGACAGTCTCTATTGTCCATGAATTTGCCTAGCCCTCTTTTAAAGGCACCCAGGTTATGGCTATACCTTCTGTGATGGTGACATGAAGGTGCTGGAGGTGAAATAGTTAAACCAGGTTACCAATCAGAACCCAGAGGGGGTGGAGTCAGAGTGACAGTTAGTTGGCAGTTGAGAGAGAGAGGTGGTTAGTTATGGGAGTGGGTTGGAATTGGGAGGTTGGTTGGAGTGGGAGTGAGTTAGGAAAAAGCGTGCGTAGGTGAAGTTAATGTAACGGGAAAACTGAGTCAAGACCAGTTAGGAGAATAGAAGACAAGTAAATAACTAAGAGGTGGTTAAGTGAGGGAGAGCCGGTAGAGGGAGTGATAGGTCTGGGAAGACACCCATGTTTGACATTGTTTGCAATCGTTTATGAAACCACATGCTTGTTATTCTGTAATAAATAAACATACGTTTGATGTTACAATTTAACCCTGACTGGACTCAATAGATTTACCAGGTAGGACCTGGTTGGTGGCAGCGAGAGAAGAGGGTGTGGTGGCACAGGGATCAATCGACCATGAAACGTCCAGGGACCCTGTGTGCAATCGCCACACCTTCGTCTTGTTGGAGTGCATTCCATAGTTTAACTGAGTGAAGAAGAGGAGCATGCTTATTAAAAGCTTCTGGGAAATGATATATAATGAATTGAAGAAAATGTTTAAACTAACCTTTGCAAGGAAATCAGAAGCTTTCCTACTACGTGTAATAGGAACAATAATTCCCAAAGAACAGAAGAAATTATTTGTGTACGCCACAACAGCAGCCCGGATCCTTTTAGCCCAAAGATGGAAAGAAGAACAGTTGCCAACAATAGAAGAATGGCAAATAAAACTTATGGAATATGCAGAAATGGCAAAACTGATTGCAAAACTCTGACAATGAGAAGTTTGAAAAAGAATGGGGGAAATTGGTTGTATATGTGCAGAAATACTGTAAACAAGCTGGTTCATTGGCAGGTTTAGATTAAGTACCTGTAAGTAGTAAAGAATTAGAGAATGTAAAAGTGTAACAAGTGGATAAAAATGATAATAGAATGCAGAGAATGGTGTAAGATGTAAAGAACCAGTAGAAGGAAGTCTTGAGCTTTAAAGAACATCGAAAGAAGGTTTGTAAAATAGTAAGATTTTTTATTAGAAGGATAAATGTTAGATGGCGGGTTGATTTTTGTATCCTTATTTTATTTATTATTATTTTTGAAATTTTATTAATAAAAAATTATTTACAAAAAAGGAGACGATCATGGTAAAACACGGTGCCACATAGTGCTCTCTCTCTCTCTCTCTCTCTCTCTCTCTCTCTCTCTCTCTCTCTCTCTCTGCCAGCCATTGCTCTCTGCAATATTCACTCTGTTCTCCTTCTGTCCATTCCCTGGTATTTATTGAGCAGAATCATTATCTCCCTTCATCCTCCTTTTATCTTGGCTAAACAGGCCTAGCATTTTCAGCCTTCACGTTGGTAATCTCGCCTTCATCTTCTCGCCTTATCTCTTCTCTGAGAGCAGCCAATTAAAGATAGGGGAGTTCTGGAGGGATAGTTGGTGGAGATGAACTCCTGTTTTATTGCTCCTTCTCTCACTTTTTTCCTTCCGCCTTTTCAGTGAGGTCCACAGAAACAAGGCCTTTGTTTCCTGAAAATTGGGGGTGGGTGGGTTACTAACTTGATGTTTCATTCTGTAGAATCGTCAATAGATTTAAAATTAGCATTCAGTGGAGTTTTGTTTTTAATAAATAAATAAATTAAATTAAATTAAATCAAAGGTTTAAAATCAACACTTACACACAGCAAAAGCTTGAAAAAAACAAAAACGAAACAAAAGGACAATACATCTCTTACAAACAAAAAAACAATAGAACAATACATCACAAATTCACAAAATTGTTCCATCAACTTCCAACTTCTTTGATATGGGTTCTTTGTTTTCTTAATGACTTTCAGTGGACTTTTGGTTCTGCACTGAAGTGGAAAGTTGCGCCAACAAAATAGGAAAACCCTGAATTATGATAGCAGTTTCTGCAAATCAAGTGTTTGTTTCATAAAATTTATATACCACTTAATGGTAGAAAAGAAAAGAAACCTCAAAGTTGTATTCCAGAAAGATAAAACGATAAAATTACTACTAAGAAAAATTAACAACAGTAATCTAATACATTTGAAAGGTTACATTAACAGCAGGCTAAAAACAGGTTAAAACTCGCATTAACTTTCTAAACATCTGGGTAGGTGCTGTCCAAACAATTTTTTATTTTTTTTTTAGAAAGTGGCAAAAAGGGTATAGTGAGGGCGCTTGCTTGGTATCAATAGACAGGGAGTTCCAAACTGCAGGTGCTGCCACACTAAAATATCTGAGTTCTTACAAATGCAGAGCTGGTATTATGTCTAGGCCTCTTCATTAGAAATGACAAATTAATAAAGCTTAATACATGCATATAAGTAGTTTCTCCTGATTAAGATATATCTTACACACAATATCAAAGAACCCAGACTGCTCCCAAGTCAATGTGTATAGAAGGGGGGGACACCTGTGGCTCTGTGGAGGTTGTTGAACTACAACCCCCATCACCTTCAGCTTGTATGGCCTCTGGTCAGGGTTGATGGGAGTTGTAGTCCAACAACGACTGAGGGGGTAATTTCCCCCCAACCTGAGATAGAGGAGAGCAGCCTTACTCTGCAGGCAACCTCTCAAAATGAAGACTGTTTTTCTATTATTTTGTGCTTTTTCGAAGGAGCTCAAGGTGGCGTACATGGCAACCCCCTCCCCAATTTATCCACACAACAGCCCCATACCCATCAACTGCCCGGGGAAAAAATGGGACATCCATTTATTTATTTATTTGCGAGAGGACAGCGGCCAAAATGGCTGCCGTGGCCTCACGTGATTTCCAGCTGCACTTTTTCCAGGCATGGCGCCCAAAAGCAAGTGTTTTGAGGTGCTGTGCAAGATTGCTGTCCCCCCAAAAGCACTTTTTGGGGGGGGAATGATCTCATGCAGATCATGTGACTCACGTGGAAGGGAGGACCTGCAAGGTAGTTCCTGGAATTGGGCCACGTCATGTTGGAAGGTTTGCAGGTTAGACTGGGAGGTAGGTTAGACTGAGAGGCAGTGACTGGCCCCTGGTCATACTTACCGTGAGCAGCTGGCTCAGAGAGAAAGCACCATAGACTTGCACTTCTCAGATATCACCATCACCCTTCCCTATTTAGGTAAACATAAACAATGCTGGTATTGAGAGGCAAACTCCACCCCACCCCACTTGTTGTTAGTGCACTAAATTCTTGTGCATAGGATTGCAGACTTGGGCAACCCTATTCCATTGGGAGCAAGATCCCAATATACCATTGGCAGTAAGATCCTTTAGAATCAGTGGGACTTTACTCTGAGTAAATATGGATCAGATCGGACTGTGAGGCTCTTGGGGTTGACATATTCATACACTTGCAAGCTTTGATCAAATGATTCCCCAGACAGGCTAGTTATCTGGGGAGAAAGGGACATCCAGAGCTCCTTGAAGGCAAGCGGGAAGGACAAATCAGCTCCTAGATGGCTGTGAAGTTATGAGGGCCATTACAGCTCGCTGACGAAATTGTCAAGCAGGAGCAAAGGGACCTTAATGGATTTGAGAACCAAGCCCACAGAGATTAGGCGAAGAGTCTGCTTTTTGAATTGACAGAAATTGCTCCCTTTTTCGTTGTGGTTACTGTCTGGTTGCGTGAGACAGTTGGGAAGAGAGATAGAGCTCATGCCTCAGTAAGCCACAACTGAAATCATGCACTCATGAAAGGTTATAAACTCATCCTCCTCCATCCCAAATGAAATCAAAACACCACTACTCTGTTCAAACTTCTCCTCCCATTTTTCTTCTCAAGTGAACAGCTTAATCTCCACTGGAGAAGAGCAACAGAGGGACAAGTGACCTGCACTAAGGTTGGCAAATGTTTCTTTTCATTCTAGCTACAGGTTTGGGGCACCAGCACACATATTTCACCCAATTAGCATTCAATTTTATTTGTAAAACTGCAAATACTTGTTTAACTGTCGAGGAGAGCACCCAGGGTTGTTCCAAATCACCTATTTCCTGGGCATTCATCCTTATGTGTGGGCAGGGAAGCTGGACAACATTGGTTATTTAGTGAGCATCCCCCCTCACTTTGTTTGTGGGGAGGTTAGATGGTGCTGCATCAATCAAGAGCTATTCCACACTTTCCAGTGCATTTACCCCATCACTTTCCATATTGTAAAAAGTCCAATCTTTGGGGAAAGCAGGTTTGTCATGCAAGACAAATTCATGAAGGAGAAGGCTATCAGTGTTTGCTAGGCATGATGGTTAGGTTCTACCTCTTCACCCCAAATTTACTATTTCGTGACAAGGCATGACAGCCCCAGCCCCCAGGGACCATGAGAAAGGAATAAAGACTCTGACAACGTTGTGGAATTAAATTAGGCCACTACTATATTTAAACTTTAGAATGTTGGAAGACCTTGGCTTAGGCCTTGGGCGTGTATCCTTCCCAGCCCCCCAGCTGGGGGGAACTGGGGAAAATCAGGGCAATTGGGATGTGGGGGTGCTCTGCATGATATGAGTGTAGGCAGGCAGACAAGCCCGTATCCCCGCACGCAGGGAAGTTCAATGACGACCTTTCAGTGTATGGCCAGTGATACCCATTAATGTAACCCCTTTAATACGGGGACCCTGGAATCGCTGCCGCAGGGGGGTGAGTCACCATTTCACACACACACACACACACCATTATAGGGATGAAAAGACTAAAGGATTCCACTCAAGGCAATAACCGCCAAAGTTGTGAAGAATTGCTACGGGGAAGACAAAACCTGCCAATGCAGGGGAAATTATTCCCGGTCCTCCAACAGCAACCAGTCATAGACCGTAGCAGCACCCACTAAACAGGAAGAAAAAGTTAACCTGCATACAAGAAAACATTAAACAAAGGGAGGGTAGGGAGGGTGAATCTCCAGAGCTGACTGCCTGGGTAATACTGCCCCCCCCATTTAATACTGCATGTAGAGGAGCAGAGACGCAAACCCGGTTCCCCAGATTATGAGTCTACCACTCTTAACCACTACACCACACTGGCTCTCCTCTGAATAATACACTGAGAAGCAGGCCAGCCCCCTTCTACTAGCAAGTTCCCCGGGAAATGTAGCACCACACGCGATCCAGCAAAAGGCACCCACAATATATGACGTGAGTGCTCATTATGCAGTTGAGTCCTGAAAATGGCAACAATCTGGTTCCATAGTTCAGTGATTCAGCACCAGGTTCAATCCAATACAACTTCTGTTAAAAGGCTCAGGTGACGAGAAAGGTCTTCACTTGAGACCTTGGAGAGCCACTACCATTCAAAGCAGACAATGTTGTGCTAGATGGACAAATAACAAACTATGCTATAACTTTCTCCCTGCAATGGTGTGTCACGTGGAAGATGGAAGCTTGTTTTCTCCCGCTCTGGAGGCTAGAACCCAAACCAAAGGATTCAATTTACAAGAAAGGAGATTCTGACTAAATACCATGAAGAACTTTGTGATGGTCAGAACTGTTTGACCATAGAATGGACTTCTTTGGAAAGTCATGGACTCTTCTTCCTTCGAGGTTTTTAAGCAGGTCATTTGTCATGGATGCTTAAGTTAAGATGTCTGCATTGCAAGGGGTTGAAATAGATGACTGCCAGGATATCTCCCAACTCTGCAATTCTGTGATTCCATGGTTCTATGGCATGCATGTCCAGGATCCCAAGTTATCTTTCCTCTTTGAAAAATAGGTTACCCCCATCATTTATTTTCCAAGAGGGTCGGGAAATGCATACACCACAATATCACAATGAAATGTGGTTTGTATATCAGCCTAGTCTGCCACAATCCATTTCCAATATCACTTTCAACATTCACAATCTTGAACACTGCGCTTTGCTCCTCTATTTATGTAGTGCAATTGCCTTTCCTTACTAACTGGTGCATGAACGCTTTACGCAATTCAATGTGTCAAGTGAGAGAAATGTGCATGTGTGAAAAGTCTACATTGTGTGATTCTTGGATGACTAAGCAAATTTGCTTCTGCGATGTGAGAAAGTGTTGCGAAGATGGGATAATGACAATATAATACATTATATACCCTGAGTTACAAACACATGGGGAATTGACTCTGCTACTGAAATCTGAAGTATTTGTCCCTAGAACTTCTTCTCTGTTAATATAGTCAAAAAAGTTATCGTTGAATGAGATCAACTTCACAGGAAACAGCAGGTGAGATAGCAAAACAAAACAAAAAAATCCCAACCTGGTCCAGCTTTTTGCTCTGTATTCCAATTCACACCAAACATGCTGAATCATATGAAACTGGAATGCTCTATGTAAATGTGTGGCTTAAAAATATATATACCGGTAAGTAGTCCTGCATAAAACAAAGTAGATATACAGTTTTACCCAACAATTCTATAGCACTATTCCTTCAATTGTACAATGAACATGCCTAGTGGGGAGTTGGGATCACAGGGGCAAGTACCATCCAATGTCATATTTATGTAGATTTGCATGTACACAATGTGCTTACCCATGTGTTCACACAGACAGCAACCCTTTAAAAACACAGTTCCAGACCATACATACGAGTTTGCAAATATATATTATGCAATCGTGTGTGTGCTGTGAGTTTTGCCACCACAGTCTATGGATGAATGAACCCAAGCCCACATTCATTCATGTTCAACTGTTAAGTCCATAGTGTTCTGTTTCTGCATTAATCTGCAATTGCTAATAAATCCATGTGAAGTTTCACCCATAATTGCACCTGAACATTCAGGCAGTGCAAAAGCCAGCAAATAATTGTGCTCTAATCCACTCAGGAGGTGCAGACTGGGTCCATTCATGTTAAAATCCACAAAGATCAATTTCTGTAAGTGTTCCTGATGCCCTTTGGGTACAGACATTGTATGTGTACAGGTGTCAGGCATCAGAGGATCCAACCCCCACAGTAGGTTGCCAGGAATGGATAACACAATTAAAGTTGTTATTCAATATTCACAGAGAGAGGCTTAGAAATGCAGCCTCTTGGGATAATTGTGTTGTCCCGAGAAAATCTCTCCTCCCCTTCTCTCCCACTTCCTCATTCGTCATCCCTTCTATGGGTGGCGCTGAGGACCCTTTTTTCTGAGCCCTTTGCTCTCCTACTTTTAAGGCTTGCCAGGTTCTGGGAGATGGTGGGTCTGGAATGCTTTCTAGTGATAACATGTCAGCCAGCTTCTCTGGCTCTGCCTCCTCCTCCTCCTATCCCAATTTCCCAACTTCTCCCCTCATCTTCCTCTGAGCTGTGATCTCCCTCAAACCCCTGTTGTAATTCTGAACTGTCTTCTTCTTCATCATCTCTGGAAGGGTCAGGCTGGGAAGGTGGCCTCCATCATTGCTCCTCTGCCCAGTCCCTGAGAACAGGTCATGTGAATACTTCATTTGCTAAACCAAGTCCTTGTTTGTTGCAATTTCACTGCCGGAGTTTTCTATCTTGCTTGCATAAACCCACCAGGAAGTGAGCTGTGACTTCCTGTTTTAGGCAAAGATGCTGAACTGCCTTCAAGGGCAGCCCCGTGTGGAGCATTCAGTTTGTTCCAGTTCCAGATCCTTCTCTCTCTTTCAGTCGTCTCTATCCACCTGTGACTTGTGTGTTTTGCATGTCTGAATGGACAACCCAGATGCATCTCTTCTGCCAGACATTTGCAGAGGCAAAGCCTGCCCCCTGCTGCTTATTACCAGGACGGCATCAGATTCCCTTTCCCTCCCCTAAAAAAACAATAGTAACCTTGGCATTTCCTATACGTGTCATTCGGCTAACAGGGAGCTGAGCCTTCAGCAACAGCCCACTGTCAAGAAGATGGATATTGTGTCTCGAAAGGACCATATATAATAGGGGGTAATTATAACTGATTACAAAACGCCAACATGTATGACCTATTTATTAGCTGTTTGGCGCATGCAGTTGCTGTCTCTGGATACAATTGTGTGCTGTTCAGAACAGATTTATTTACATCTCCTCTGAAGCCAACCCCTTGCAAGGAAAGCGAGAGAATGAATTATACCAGAGACTGATAAAGTGCTGCTGAGGGTGTCCATCGGGCCCTGCAAGAGCCTCGATAAATAAAGGATCTGAGCATCCCTGGTTATTGTTCACTGTAATGATTGTTGTGCCCTCGGTGATCTTTGTTGCCCAAGACGCCAGCAATAAGATTTACCGCCGTATTAAATAGGCCAGATTGACAGATGATCAAGAGAAACCAATAGCGACAAAGAGGGGCAGAGTAAATTGTTGCCTCGACCAAATATAAACCCAGTCTATGGAATGCCAAAGGATGGTGAATAGGGATTGGTTGCATTTGAAGGCAAATGTTGAAGTGCCTATTCCAGTGGGGGGAGAGATATTTGTGCTGTTCTTCAAATCTGCAACAGTTCTGTATCAAAAGTCACTGAAAGAGCATCGTCTGCAGTAATGCAATGATTTGCAATCAAGAGAAGGAACAGGTAAATATGTGTTTCTTTCTTTTTTATATAGAAAAAATGCAACTATCTTGACACAAGCTGGGATTAATTAGAAATTTATTATTATTATTATTATTATTATTATTATTATTATTATTATTATTATTACTGCACTTCACTTGAGGATCATCACAGGGCAGTTTACAATATAAAAAGACAAACACACATAGCATAGTAACAAACTAAAACAATACCCCGCCCTGCCCAGTTTAAAAGACCATAGATTATTTAATTTGCCATAGGCCGGCGAGAAGAGAAATGTTTATGCCCGCCGCTTGAAGATATGTAATGAAGGTGCCAGGTGAGCCTCCCTGGGGAGAGCGTTCCGCAAACTGGGAGCCACCACAAAAAAGGCCCATTCTCCCTTTGCCACTATCTATGAAGAAGGGCCTCAGATAACTAAGTTCACATGGGAAGAGGCAGCCCTTGAGGCATTGCAGTCTTTGAGGTATTGTGGTCCTGAGCTATTTAAGGCTTTATAGGTCAAAACCAGCATTTTGGGTTGGGCTTGGGAACTAGCTGGCAGCCAGCGCAGTCAAGCCAGGATTGACATGATATGCTCAAAGAGTCTTGTTCCCATGAGCGACCTGGCTGCTGAATTCTGCACCAGGAATTCTGAAAATTCTGAACAGTCTTCAAGAGACAGCACCAGGTATAACGTTTTGCAGGAATCTAACCCAGAGGTTTTCAAAGCATAGATGGAAAAAGTGAGGCTATCCCTTGTCCCTGCTAGGGACGCAGATGGGCCATGAGCTGGAAATGATGGAATAATATTAATAATAATAATATTTATTATTTGTACCCCGCCCATCTGGCTGGATTTCCCCAGCCACTCTGGGCGGCTTCCAACAAAAATCAATACAAAAATATCAAACATTAAAAACTTCCCTAAAAAGGGCTGCCTTCAGGTTTTTCCTGAATGTCAGGTAGTTGTCAGGTAGTTGTCTACATAGCACCACTAAGGCCACTTGTGCCTCAAGGGAACCACCCACTAATAACATGCCAGTGTCATTTGGATTGAGCTTCAGTTTATTGGCTGTCATCCGGTCCATTGCCGACACGATACAATGGTCCAGGACATCCGCTGCCTCACCTGCAGATGCAAAGGAGAACTAGAGCTGGGCATCATCTGCATGCTGCTGACAACATATTCCAAACCTCCAGGTAACCCAGTCAGCGATGTTATATACATGTTAAGCAGCATGGAGGATGAAATCGAACCCTGAGGAACCCCACATTGAGGGCTCCATGGGCCAAAAACATCTCCCTCAAAAACATCACCTTCTGTAAAAAAGCATGAGTTAACAATATATGGGCAATGTATTTTTTTCTCCCATCCCTTTGAAATTCACATAGCCTTCTGCTCTGTCTGTAGTCAGGATGGTGGACAGATATTCTCCTGGTGGAAACTTGAGGCCTATTTTTGGTGAGAGGAATAGCAGACCCTGCAACTGTCCCTATTTTCCAGGGACATTCCCGGATTTACAGTTTCGGATTTGATCCTGAAATGTCCCACTTTTCCTTAGGATGTCCCTTTTTTCATTGGAAAAATGTTGGAAGGGATGGAGCTATCCAACCTCCAAGACATCTGAAGGCAGCCCTGTTCAGGGAAGGTTTTTTTTTTTTTTTTTTTTAAATGTTTTATTATGTTTCTATATACATTGGAGAGGGACACGGGTGGCGCTGTGGGTTAAACCACAGAGCGTAGGGCTTGCCGGTCAGAAGGTCGGCGGTTCAAATTGCCGAGACGGGGTGAGCTCCCATTACTCAGTCCCTGCTCCTGCCAACCTAGCAGTTCGAAAGCACGTCAAAGTGCAAGTAGATAAATAGGTACTGCTCCGGTATGAAGGTAAACAGCATTTCTGTGTGCTGCTCTGGTTCGCCAGAAGCGGCTTAGTCATGCTGGCCACATGACCCGGAAGCTGTACACCGGCTCCCTCGGCCAATAAAGTGAGATGAGCGCTGCAACCCCAGAGTTGTCCACGACTGGACCAAATGTTCAGGGGTCCCTTTACCTTTATATACATTGGAAGCTGCCCAGAGTCTTTGGGGCAACCCAGTCACATGGGCAGGGTATAAATAATAATATTATTATTATGGAATACAATGTCCCTATTTTTATTGGAGAAATGTTGGAGGGTATGGGATAGGGCATGTGTTTCCTACCTGACATAGGTCCTGTTTTGTGGCTTCAGATGGGCACCTGCTTGGACACTGTGAGAACAGAATGCTGGACTGTATGGACCTTTGGACTGACCCAGAAGGGATCGTGTTCTGTTTTAAACATCTATAGAAACTCTGAGGGAAGTTAAAATAGCTTCAGTTGAAATGGAGAAACTAATCAGTTGAGCTGCACATCCTTAACGCCAAGAGAACGTTCAGACACTAAGTTTGAAATGATCTGAATTTGCTCCGAACCAGCCAGATAACTGAGGTAGAATTCAGTGCAGGCACAGAAATGTCCTAGGAACCCAAAGAGAAAGATGCCTTGAGATCCATCTTTTCAGATTGGGCTCCACTAGTTAAGACTGCCCTGCCCTGATTTTAATTCTTTACAGTGGGCTGCTCTGATCGGGCCTTTACAAGGAGTTTGATGAACAGGCATTACCCAGAGATAATATTTATGACATGAAAATTGCATACCCCACCAGGCCTAGGCAGAGGCAGTGAATATTTTGCAAATGTATTTTAGCACTTCTCAGAGATTCCTGATGATAGAACATTCACTGTGATTATTTTAATGCGATCACTTCTGCATTTCTCAAGAGGACTTTTTCAAATGT
The DNA here is from genome assembly GCA_900245905.1 of Lacerta viridis. Classification (NCBI taxonomy): domain Eukaryota; kingdom Metazoa; phylum Chordata; class Lepidosauria; order Squamata; family Lacertidae; genus Lacerta; species Lacerta viridis. The sequence goes on along the minus strand of OFHU01003760.1, from coordinate 42,278 downwards.
CATTGCTATCCTGAGTCTTTGAGATGCTCATTCTTATCTCGAAAGCGAGCAATTCTCCCCTCCCCCAAATCTCGTACAGACAGGTTAATTTAATTGTCAGGGCTATTTAAAACAAGCACCAGAAGTCCTTGCTCACTCACTTCATAAAAATAATTTGAGATTTGAAGTAAATATAGAAGTAGTTTTCCTTATTTTATTTAAAGCCACAAGTGTTAATCAGTTCAATCAGTAGATGAATCAATTAAGCTGTAGTTGATTAATCATTGGGGATGTTTTCAAATAGAGAGGAAGGCTGCTGATTTTAAGGCATAAGTTGGATCCTAAATTTCCTCAATGAATGGGATTGAATGCACAGAAAAGAATGGGTCTTTTCCCACCTTCATTAAACCTCTGTGACCCCCCGTGTCGGCAAATCTGTCCATTTCAAATTCTCCCCATTTCTCATTTTCTCACCCATCAATCTTTTTCTCAGCCATTAACCAGAGGTGTAGTGGTTTGTGGTTGCAGGAGGTCAAAGACCGATTATCATTTCTGCAGCAAGATTATCATTTCTTCCAGTGACTTAGACCCACCAAACCAGACACTGAGAAGATATCTTCTCATCCTTTGTGCTCCAGTCAAAAAGGAGGCAAGTCAGCCGCAGAAGATTGGCTTCTAGGGTCACTCTGGAGAGGTCTGTGGAAAGAATGTGATTTTTTTTCCCTAATCCCCTACTAACACCAAATTGATGGACATCTTTACATCTTGTGGCAGCAAGTTCCATTGGTTAACTACATGCTGTGTGAAGAAATACTTCCCTTTGTCTAAATGGAATTTCAAACCGTGTGTGGCCCTGCGTCCTAGCAGAAAATACTGACCGATTGCCTGACCTGGGATGAGGCAGCTTCTCTCCTTCAGCAAAATGGCTTTCGCAAAGTTTGGAACGGAGAAAGCGTGTTCTCCTTCATGGAGAGCACGTGTTGCGGTGGGGGCTAGCAAGTCACCCCTCTGCTGCTGGGCGGGTTTGTATGGATGGCCACTACTGTGATTGGGCTCTGGCTGTCGTTGGGGAGATTCATATGTTGCAACTTGTTGATGGACAGTCCAGAGCCTATAAATGACCCTGCACTCAGCGTCGGAGCCCTCCTGGCTTCGTGCATCGGATCGCCCGCCCTCCTGCCCTGTTATTAGGCCTCTGCATTGACCTTGCTATGCCTGTCATGGGGTCGTCTGCTTTTGGGGCAGGGGCCTGGTAGGAATTTTTCCATTTGGCTGATTGGCTGGTGCCATCTGGTTTTCGCCTACTGCGTAGCAATTAGTCACAACTTGTAAGGTTGGCGGTTAGGCATTGGTTATTAATTGGTTGGTGGAGGGGCAGAGTTGGCTGTGGTTGCCCCTCCAATGCTGCTGCTGCAAGGGGAATTCCGTTAAAGGAATCCAGGGGCTCACCATGCTTGTCCGTATCCCCCGGTCGGGGGCCAGGGCCCACGCAAGAGCCCCTGGGAGCATTTGGGGAGAACGGGCGCACATTCTCTCCCCAAAGGCGGGTGGATGTCAGTTCTGTCCCCAGAGGGACAGATAGTCTTAACCAATGCCTAAGCAACCACTCACTTATTTTGTATTCAATAAAGTTGTGGCCAAATTAATGCCAAAAACCTAAAACTTATATCTGGTGTGAAGTGTGTTTTACTTGAGGGGTGGTTTGGGGACCTCGACATGCAAATCCTCTCCTCTGTTGTACAGTGTCCTTGGATGGTGGCTGGGAGGGATAAACACAGAGATTATTTTTTGTGGCTGACTTAATTGCCCTGTTTTATTTGAACTAGTTTCCAGGAATATATATATATATATATATATATATATATATATATATATATATATATATATATTTTAACCATAGCATTGCTGAGAATGCTTGAGTGTTCCTGGTCATTCTGGAATTATTGTGCTATTCAACACTGGGGTGGGGGTTGGGGTTATAATTACGAAGAATATTAGATTCCAGGGGTTGTTCTTGGTAGGGGGTTGTTTTGAAGTCAGTAGAGGTGACGAGCATGTCGGGTCTAATTATCACCAGTGGAATGTATGATGAGGTTGCCTCCTGCAGTGTGAATGGAACTGGTTACCCCATGCGGAATGGGAAGGATAGCAATCCCTAGATCACTGTTCCTCCTTCTGTCACCTTCGCCTTGGGACAACTTTGCACTCCGCAGCATCTGTCAGCGCCTCCCCCCCCCCCCGAAGCCAGTTATGTCACTGGGAAGCTGCTGACAGGCATGTCTGTGGCAAGCGGTCGGCTTTGAAGTCTTAGCGGCTTTCCATGCGAGCGGCTGCATCTATTCCCTTTAAGCCAAAAATAAAAATGTTTTTTAAAAATGGTACCCGTACCTTGAAAAAAGTGCCATGAGCGTTAGCACAAAATGACAGCTGTGGGCAGCGGAGGAGGAAGATATCGTGATGGTACTAAGGGAGCCAGTGGGGTTAGGGTGTTGGATTAGGACCTCAGAGAGGCCAGGGTTCAAATCCTCACTCGCCCATGAAGCTCTCTGGGTGACCTTGGGCTAGTCACTGCATCTCAGCCTGTTGTAACTCACATAATTGTTGTGGGGATTAAATGAGGAGCAGGAGAACCATGTAGCCCACCTTCAGTTCATTGGAGAAAAAAGTGGGATATAAATGTAAATTTTTTAAAAAAAAAAATCACAAAAAACAAACTCTGGGAAAAGGACAATGATTCATGCACACACACAAACACACAAACAAATAAGTCTTCTCCAGAGGATACTCTTACAGTTGCTGCTTTGCTGGTAACAACAACAACAACAACAACAACAACAACAACAACAACAACAACAATTATTTATACCCCGCCCATCTGGCTGGGTTTCCCCAGCCACTCTGGGCAGCTCCCAACAGAGTATTAAAAACACGATAAAACGGAGCTTCCGGCGGCTGGCGCCATTATGGATGGTCGTGGGCTGCTTCGGCTGCGAAGCACCCAGTTCATCCCGGGGGTTAGGAGCCCTGCAGCCGCATAGCGGGGCTTCGGTTGGGGCGCGGGAAGAGCGTCCCGTGCCCTGGGCTCCCCGGCTGTGCCCGTTGTGCTCCGAACCCTTCCCCCGCGCCCCCTGTAAAGAGGGAGTGGGGGTGAAGGGACCACGGAGTCGGGCTTTAGGGGACATGCCCCAACCGGGATGTTTACATGCGGCGGCAAAGTCCGTGATGAGCGTCTCTGTTCTACCTGTCATTAAGGAGTTGCTAAGAAACCAGAAGCTGTGAGTAATTGTCTGACTCTTTGTATTCCGGGAAAGCTCTGGGATTAAGAAGAAAGGCAGCCCGCCTCTCTCCCTTCGGGTGGTGAATGAAATTAACTCTTTAAGTGACTGCTGCTACAACAATCAATTGAAAGTATTTGGAATTTGAAAGCTGAGTCTGTTGAGATCTCCTTTTGGGGGTTAACTGAGGAAAAAATATCTCCATTTGAAGTTTTGGTCTTTATACTCCGGCATCGGAAGAAATGGCGGCGACTTGGGCTTGCGTAGGAAAAAATTGAGACAAAGGAAGGAAAAGACAGGAAACGTAACTTGATACCCACCTCCCCCCGAAGATGTTGGACTTTGCGATTATGTTGGCACTGAAGGACTGGGAGGATGAGGAAAAGCTTACTGTCTTTCAATTGGAACTGCTTGATCGAAAATTAAGAGCCTTGAGTGGGATTATAAATGGAAAGAATTTGTTTTCCACAGAGGAGGCTTTTCGAAAGATTTATTCAATGGAAACAGACTTTTGCAAAGAGCTGGAAGATGTGTTGAAAGGGTGGTTTGAGATGGCTGAGCAAATCCGAGTGGAACAGGGACCGATTTCAGGGGGTGGCAGCAGCCCTGGAACGGAAAGATCTTTAATATCCAGACTCCGAGGTGGCAGTTCGGGGTCGAGGGACATAGAATTAAGATTTCTACAAGAAGAAGAAGTATGGTACAAAGGCACGGAGAAACTCAGAATGGAGAGGATGAACATCTTGGAGCTCGATGCAGGGTTTGTTGTGGGTGCAACCTGGATCTGTGGACATTCAGAAGAATATAATAGGAGATCCGGTTCTGGTGAAAGACAGGAGAAGATAATGGACAGAAGGGGAGTGGGTTGAACTAATTAATGTATAAAATAGATGGTCTGCCATGGTATCCGAAATCGGAGTGTGAAGTCTGTGAATTATAAGTCTATTTTAAATAAGTAAGGAGATATTGAATTTAAGTTAAAAGCAGCATGATAAATGATAGAAGAAATAAGTTTAGCTGTAAGAATATTTGGTTAAGTTTTAGGTTATAATGCAAAGATTAAGACAAAGGTGTTTTTTTTTCTTTTTTAAGTAAAGTTAATCTTTATAGAGAAAAGTTGTTAAGGAAATAGTGTACTGTTTTAAAACCGAAGGTGTATAGGCGGGGGAAGTCAAACGTCAAGATTTGGAACTAGAAATTTTTTTTTTAGTAAGGTATACAGATAAGAAGAAGAATCCTGACATTATGTGTATTTGTATTTGTTTTGATATTTGTAGGTGTGGGGGTTGGGTTTGTGTTATTTTGTGAAAATGCCAATAAATTCTGTTTAAAAAAAAAAAAAATAAAAACACGATAAAACATCAAACATTAAAAACTTCCCTAAACAGGGCTGCCTTCAGATGTCTTCTAAAAGTCAGATAGCTGTTTATTTCCTTGGCCTCTGATGGAAGGGCGTTCCACAGGGAAGACGCCAATGCTGAGGAGGCCCTCTGCCTGGTTCTACAGTGTCTACAAGACAAGCTGTAAACCCACTACTATGAGAGGCAAATTGTGGCTAAATTATAGCTCCTGCTTGAGGATATATGTGCACATCAATTCATTATTTCTATATGAGGCATCCTGATCTTGTAAGTACTTGTCAGATTTGGTGCAGTGAGTCAGAAGCTGTGCTGTAACAGATCGAGCAGACACCTCAGACCCTCTTTCTGTAGACAAAAAGAGAGTCGGTTCTTCCACCTGCAGACTGTGCAATTGGAATTCTGAGAGCTAGAAAAGTGTTTTTTTCTTACGTGACAAACACTCCCAAGAACCGCAAGCCCCAGAGTTCTTTCTTTCCTGCTGGCACTTCAAATGCACAAACAGGGAGAGCCAACAGGCATTGCAACAGGAGGGACTATCAAAAGGGGAAAGTGACAGCCACAATCATAATTAGGAATGCTGAGATCTCAGGACCAGCTGGAGCCAGTGCACAGGTGACAGGAATTGCAAGCCCCAGAAGATGTCTGGAAAAATTAGTTAGGCCTCTGTTCTCCATAGAATATAGAAGAATTGTCTTGAGATCCCAAGGACAGGGTACAATGTCTAAGGCTGCAGTCCTAAACACAACATGAAGTCGCTCCTGTTGTTTATAATTTGTGTCTGATTAATATGCATGCACAACACCCTTCTTGGTCTTCCCATAAATACACAGCTGGCAACCAGAAGTGTAAAGAACTTGAAAAATAAACCCTAAACAAGCTAAGGAGACCACCTCAGTAGCAACCCCCTGTTTATGGGATGTTGTTCCCAGGGAGACCCACCACCTAGCACCAACCTTGCCATCTGTCAGGGACTGGGCAGAGGAGGTATGATGGAGACCACCTAGACCACCTCCCCAGCCTGAAGAAGAAGAAGAAGAAGAAGAAGAAGAAGAAGAAGAAGAAGAAGAAGAAGAAGAAGAAGAAGACAGTTCAGAATTACAACAGGGGTTTGAAGGAGGCAGATGAAGGCAGATGAAGGGTAAAGCTGGGAAATAATGGGAGAGGAGGAAGAAGAAGCACCAGAGGGGCAACAGCTGATGGACACAGTGTCTTTAGAAAGAATTCCAGATCCCCCCTCTTCCCGAACTTGGTGAGCCTTGAAAGTAGGAGAGCAAAGAGCTCAGAGGCAGAGGGCACTTCTCAGCACCCATAGTGATGACGCATGAAGGGAGAGAGGGAGGGGGTGGAGACTCACTCTGGGCATCACCGTTGTTCCAAGAGGCTGCATGTCCAAGCCTCTCTCTGTGAATATTGAATAAAAAGCAGTTGGTAAGAACTTTTCCTTGTCTTATCTGTTCCTTGCAGCCTTCCGTGGCGGTTGGTTCCCCTGCCGCCTGACACCATCCTTTCAGCACCAGGCAAAGACGTTATTCTTTTCTCAAGCATGTGGGCAGCAATAGTGATACAATATTGCATGGTTACATCTGTTTTTTGATATGTTTCTGTGATCTTATCATTTTATTTTATTTTATTTTTTAAAAAAGCTTGGTTGTAAACTTATTTATTTATAAACTACAGGGGTACCCCGGGTTACAGACGCTTCAGGTTACAGACTCCGCTAACCCAGAAATAGTACCTCGGGTTAAGAACTTTACCTCAGGATGAGAACAGAAATCACAGCGGCAGCGGGAGGCCCCATTAGCTAAAGTGGTACCTCAGGTTAAGAACAGTTTCAGGTTAAGAACGGACCTCCAGAACAAATTAAGTTCTTAACCTGAGGTACCACTGTATTTAATAGACATAAAACCTTGCATTGATAATGTACAGCAGGTTATAAAAGCACAATAAAACAAAAAAATACCATAAAATAAATGTTTATGATACAAAACAGTCAAACAAATGACTAGTGGGGGGAGTAGGAAGCATTATTTTAGTGGGAACTGATAGCCACTATTTTGGGAGAGAAAGAAATTAGTCCTTTTCCGTGTTTGCGTGTCGAGGTCCCCAAACCACCCCTCAAATAAAACACACTTCACTCCAGATATATTATTTTGGCCACAACTTTATTGAATACAAAATAAGTGATTGGTTGCTTAGGCATTGGTTAAGACTATCGTCCTTCTGGGGACAGAACTGACACCCACCCACCTGTGGAGTCAGTATAGGGGAAAACACTTTGGGGAGAGAATGTGCGCCCGTTCTCCCCTAATGCTCCCAGGGGCTCTTGCGTGGGCCCTGGCCCCCGACCGGGGGATACGGACAAGCATGGCGAGCCCCTGGATTCCTTTAACGGAATTCCCCTCGCAGCAGCAGCATTGAAGGAGCAACCACAGCCAACCTGCCCCTTCGCAGCATAGAAGGGGCAGCCACAGCCAACTCTGCCCCTCCTCAACCAATTTATAACCAATGCCTAACCGTGAATAATTGCTACGCAGTAGGCGAAAACCAAATGGCACCAGCCAATCAGCCAAATGACGAATCCATGACAGGCATAGCAAGGTGAATGCAGAGGCCTAATAACAGGGAGGGAGGGTGGGTGATCCGATGCACGAAGCCAGGAGAGCTCCGACGCTGCGTGCAGGGTCATTTATAGGCTCTGGGCTGTCCATCAACAAGTTGCAACATATGAATCTCCCCAATGACAGCCAGAGCCCAATCATAGTTGAGGCCATCCAGACTAACCCGCCCAGCAGCAGAGGGGTGACTTGTTAGTCCCCACCGCAACATGTGCTCTCCATGAAGGAGAACACGCTTTGTATTAAGTTCAAAGAATTGATGCTTGCTTTGCAACCTCCATAATGCCATAATGCTGAATACCCCCTCCTTTCCTTGATAAAATAAGAGCAGATTATAGCTACAATCATTTAAAATTGGTGTCAAAATGATCCTGGTATTAAGGATCACTGGAGCTCTTCAAATATTCTTTTATAGAAGACACATCCCCAATGATTTCATGAACGCTTCATCCCTGTTTATGTTTATTTGGAAATATTTACCCGCTGCCTATCATCAGATCATTTATCTGGAAGCATTGCTTAAAAGTCGACTGATTGTCATTATATCAGAGTTGGGGAATGAAAAGTGATCTGCCTGTCATGGAAGCACAAAACTAAGAGGAAGTTAATAGGAAATAAAAGTCGATGGTATTTTGTCATTTGCAAACCAGAATGAATGCCTCCCTTCCTTTTGCTACCATAACAGAGCTCTTAAATACAAATCAGTAGCTGAAAAGGAAGAGATGTCAATTCATACACGTATATAGAGAAAGACTAATTTCAAATTGAATCCTCTGGCAGCAAAGTAAGATACATTTTCAATTCTATCTTTTTTTTGGGGGGGGGTAGCCAACATTGTGCCAGCCAGATGCTATTGAACTACAACTCCCATCACTCCAGCCAGCATGGTCAATGGTCACACATGTACAGAGTTGTAGTCACACCTTAGGAATGGGTCAGTTTCTGTGTCTCGCAGGTTCTCATTTTTCCAATCTTAAGTTATTCCCCCATTTCAACATCAATTTGCAAACTCTTTTTTTGCATCGTGAAAATCCTTCATTAGTGAACTTCCTTTAATGCACATACTTTTAAATGTAATTTTCGCCTATATGTTTCTTCAAATATATTGCATTTTTTTTGTATGTCATATGAGCATTTTTATTGGGGCCAATTCAAGACATTTTGGCACCTGAGTTGGACCTCTAACTGTCATCCTCTACACCAGGGAAGAAGATGGTTAGGGAAGATCTACATCAAAAACAAGAGTGGAAGGGAGATCAACATTGGAATTTGCTACCCTGGGTAGGGCCAGTATGGTTTCAAATTGGATTGATGATCATTTGTTGAGATTCATGCATTGCAGGCAGTTGGACTCGATGACTCTTGTAGTCCCATCAAACTCTCCAATTCTCCAATTCTATGACCCTGCCATATGAGATGGTTGACTCACTTTGCTTCATGGGCAGATTGGCCCTGATTTTTACCCCAGTATATGGATTTTTTAATTACGTATGATTTGGTGGGAAATATGCATTGCAAAATCTGGAAAAGCTTGAACTGAGAAGAGAGACTTTTTCAGTTCATGTATTGTTTCGGGGGGGGGGACCTATTTAGTAGGGTCACCTTTAAATGTGAACAAAACTGGATTTTTCCTCCATCCCTAAGGAAGCCATGTGGATCATCCCTACTCTAGAGAAAACACCTGTCCAAAGAACTCTGCCTATTTGGATGTGATATTTGCACATGTTCCATGCAGTCTGAAAGTGTAGAGTCCAGGACTATGTGGTCTGTTGTTTGTGGAGCAAAATACTCACATAGGAACTAGGCCATAAAAAGAGGACATCCATGGAATCAAGACTGGGCAGGCCAAATTCCCTTCCTAATTCAAAAGTCTTGCACGACATCTTCCCAGCAATTATCTCCAAAGCTATTTATGTACAACATCCAAACGCTACAAGTTTAAAATAGAAGATGTAGCAATCTGACAAAGGCTGGTTGGTAATAATTCATGGGGATGGATGGTGTAGTTGTGAGGGACCCTTTAGTCTCCCACCAAGAGCCCTCACAACTGTAAAACGTTTCCCCTGACTGAGTCTCTCCCTAGGGTTCACCGACGACTAAAATGAATCCCCAAAATGATATTATGAGAGATGTCCTAGGGGTACCTCAGTTCTCCACGTTCTTAAAGTGAAACTCCTGCCACCTTGGGATTCTCCCGCCCTGGGTTCCCAAACTGCTGCAGCTTGCCCTTTCCTTTCTGGCAACTGCGTGGCACCTTTGGCTTCCCTGCCCAGTCCTCTGTGTGTTAGGAAAATAAGCCACCCGTCCCCTTTCTCTCAGGAAACCTCTAGTGCTTTTCCCCTCAACCACACCTCTTGAGGTACTGACGCACTGCCAGAGTCCACGAACGTTGAAACAAACAAAAATATGTTTATTGAGGTAACATATATATATTCTGGAAGTTAAGGTAGAATGCGGTTACAATGTTCTTCAATTAGGTACATAAGCTTGGATACAACTTTAAACAGGATTAAATGTTTTCCTTTCCTAACCTAAGCCTAACCTCCAACCCGCTCTCCCTCTCACCCTCACTCCCTGACCCACAACCCACAACAACCGCCCCAACTGCCATTCTCCCCTTTTAAAAGGTGGAAAAGACCCGCCTCTGCGATTGTGCTGCCAGTCATCTTAGAGTGGGTGTTAACTCTTCGCGTGCTGGGCACCTGCTCACACCCAGGCACAGGGTTGGTCCGTTACAGTAGTCATTTCCTAGTATTATTAGTCATCAAAATTTATTGGGGTGGGGGGTTAGGTTGTTTTTAAATATGTAGGCATCGAAATGTCCCTAAAGTCTCACCTGTAAGCTGGTCCAATAGCTAAGAGAATTGCTGTGTGATGCAGTGAGCCACTAGTTCAAATCTTGTCTTTCCTACAAACTCTCTAGGTGGCCTTAAGCAAGTCTCTGTTCACATTTTGCAGTTTCCTTCATCTATGGGTTAAGGGGTGATATGATAGCCATGTTCAAATATATCAAAGGTCATATAGAGGAGGTTAAGGGGTGATATGATAGCCATGTTCAAATATATCAAAGGATGTCATATAGAGGAGGGTGAAAGGTTGTTTTCTGCTGCTCCAGAGAAGCGGACACGGGGCAATGGATTCAAACTACAAGAAAGAAGATTCCACCTAAACATTAGGAAGAACTTCCTGACAGTAAGAGCTGTTTGACAGTGGAATTTGCTGCCAAGGAGTGTGGTGGAGTCTCCTTCTTTGGAGGTCTTTAAGCGGAGGCTTGACAGCCATCTGTCAGGAATGCTTTGATGGTGTTTCCTGCTTGGCAGGGGGTTGGACTGGATGGCCCTTGTGGTCTCTTCCAACTCTATGATTCTATGATTCTATGGGGATAAGAAGATTCACCAACCCTACAGGGTTGATTTACAAGTTACTGAGTTCATGCATGCAATTCATTTTGAACACTGGAATATTATACAGTGTCTACAAACCAACTCCCCCTCCATGTGGTGGTACAGTCCCACCAGACGACTGTAACATATGCCTGTGTGAACATTTGAATCAGCTCCAAGTCTGTTCCTTACACTTGTCTGGGGCTTGGCCTGTTAAGAATGGCACAGGTCATGTGTTCAGGGCCATCACCCGAGTTGAGCTATACCAGCCATCAAATAAGAACATGTTTCCTTTGTGGCAGGTATTTATGGACCTAAACTGACTTAATGTATTTAATGTTTCCCTGCGCAGAGAGAAGTACACAGACTTCGTAGGCCTTCTTAATTAATGTATCCTTTTGGATTAATTTCGCATCCCCTCCTCTGGGCTTTTGATGATGAGCTGGTGAGCTCCTCTATTGAAGGCATGTATTTATTGCCGAAACTCTTAGAGTTGGCTTACAAAGGATTTTCTGTCAAACATCTGGAGCCTTGTATTTTCATCAGCCACAATCAGGAACAGAAAGCAAACACTTTTCATCTTGTGGCACTTTACTTGCTTTCCTTTATGTGTGTATTAACAATGGCTGCACTGATCTGTAAATGATTTTCTCCCATTATGCATTTTGTCCCTCGGTGAGTCAATATGCTGAAAACGAGACACCCTCTCCCCTGTAAATAAAATGCAATGCATATTTTAGGGAAATGGTATGGCATTGCTGTTAAGAATCTAACAGCCTTCCCCAACTTGGCGCCCTCTGAACATAATGGGATTCCAACTCCCATCAGTCCAGCAGTGGTCAGGGATATAGAAGTTGTAGTTCAAAACATCTGGTGGGCACCAGGAGAGGCTGCCCTTTATGCCCTGGAAGCAGCCTATCTAAGTAGTGCAAGAAAGAGGATTTAAGGTTTTGGCTCAGAGCACATAACCCCTAATGTATGGTTTCATCTTGAATAGCTTCCAGCTCAAATCATGGTCGTTGCTTTTCAGGGGCTAAATGGACTGGGGCCAGGGTATCTGAAAGAGTGACATTCTCCAGGCTTGCTGAATACTAGCTCTCATTTGCTTCCTTGCTTTTTTTAAGGTAATTGATTGCATGCTAATTTAATTGCTTGTATGTTATTTTACATTTTGCAAACAGCTTCAGAGGGCTTCATGAGCTGGAGAGCAGTATGTAATATTTTAATTAAAAACAAAACAAAACAGAATTGTATCCGATTCTGCGTGAGCAGAATTCTGCTCACAATGTTGCATTTCCATTTCGTCTCCTCATCCTGCACGTCTCCAACCTGCCCAAAGCTTCCTCCCTCCCCAATCTAGAGCTGTATTTGAGGAATTAAAGAACTTTTTAATGAGGGTGAAAGAGGAGAGCGAAAATATAGTCTGAAGCTCAACATAAAAAACAAAAACAAAACAGAAACTAAGATCATGGCCACCGGTCCCATCACCTACTGGCAAATAGAAGGGGAAGAAATGGAGGCAGTGAGAGATTTTACTACTTTCTTGGGCTCCATGATCACTGCAGATGGTGACAGCAGTCACGAAATTAAAAGACGCCTGCTTCTTGGGAGGAAAGCAATGACAAACCTAGACAGCATCTTAAAAAGCAGAGACATCACCTTGCCGACAAAGGTCCGTATAGTTAAAGCTATGGTTTTCCCAGTAGTGATGTATGGAAGTGAGAGCTGGACCATAAAGAAGACTGATCGCCGAAGAATTGATGCTTTTGAATTATGGTGCTGGAGGAGACTCTTGAGAGTCCCATGGACTGCAAAAAGATCAAACTTATCCATCCTTAAAGAAATCAGCCCTGAGTGCTCACTGGAAGGACAGATCCTGAAGTTGAGGCTCCAGTACTTTGGCCACCTCATGAGAAGAGAAGACTCCCTGGAAAAGACCCTGATGTTGGGAAAGATGGAGGGCACAAGGAGAAGGGGACGACAGAGGATGAGATGGTTGGACAGTGTTCTCGAAGCGACTAGCATGAGTTTGGCCAAACTGTGGGAGGCAGTGAAAGATAGGCATGCCTGGTGTGCTCTGGTCCATGGGGTCAGGAAGAGTCAGACACGACTGAATGACTGAACAACAACAAAATTGGTGTGGAAGGGGACAGGAGAGGAAACTTCCTTGCATGAGTAGAGCTGGAGCATTGGATGGAGCTCAAATAAATTCTCCTTCTGCTAGACAGCTGAATGGCACTCCCTCCTTGCCATCTTGAGCATTATCATCTAAACCAGAGGTTCCCAAACTTATTTCGCCTACTGCCCACTATTCAGAGAAAAAAATTACTGAACTCCCCCTGGAAATCTACCTGCAGCCTCAGTTCCACCTGCCCCAGGGGCGGGGCCAGCCATGCAGCCCTCCTGCCATTGACCAAATAGGCAGACAAGCTGCGATCCACTTCCTGGACCTGAGTGAAGCTGGAAAGAGCCTACTCAAGCCCGGGAAAACTCATTGCCTCCAACATGACCACTGAATCCAGGGAAGGCATTGTCATTGTCCCACAATGGTACCTGACCTAGCGGTAAGCATCACTACACAACAGATGAAACATATACATTTTTTTTTTCATTTCCCCCTCTCTTCTCTTCTTTCTTGATGCTTCTGTCACTCTCCTTATTTTTATTCAATGCCCCCCAGTTGCACCTGAGGCTACTACCACCCCCTGGATTGTTCCCGTGCCCCAAGGGGGTGGTATTGCCCACTTTGTTTAACACACACACACACACGTGTTTGTGTGTGAGGGAGAGAGGGGGGCAATACCACCCCCTGAGGGCACGGGAACAATATATATATGGTGTTTCAAATTAAAATTTTACAATCACATATCCAACATATATCATGAAAACAAGATTCCAAAGAATCTCCTGGACGTCCCTCCTCCCTCTTGTGGGTCTTATCGTTAGTCATTTCCCTCCTGCATCTTTTATAATAATCAAAATCTTTTGCATCACCATTATATCCAAAATTCACCATTAGACTACAAGTGTTATTCCAATCCTACTAACAATTTTAACTGCTTACAATGATTCTTAAGATAAATTATAAATTCCTCCCATTCCTTATTGCAATTTTGGTCTACCTGATTTCTGATTCTTCCGGTCATTTTGGCCATTTCGGCAAAGTCCATCAACTTCATCTGCCATTCTTCTCTGGTCGGGACTTTACTTTCTTTCCATCTCTGGGCAAATAACATCCGAGCAGCCATGGTCACATATTTAAATAACCTTTGGGAAACATGGATCTCAACTCAGCTCTTTGAGGAAACCACCAAGGACAGAGGCAGGGGTAGCAGCTGGCCTCACAGGGGTTTATTGGATGCCTCAACACACCCAGAGGTGCTCATTCCTGAGGACAAAGGGGGACAGGTGTCCAGAACAACTGGGGGAAGGTGAGGCAGTAGCACCAGGACACTGAGTGGCCACTGAAACAGATGGGGGTGGAATCCAGCCACTTCTGGACACCCGCAGATTCCCAAGCCTTTGCTGTAGGACCTCAGTTGGAAGCAGCGGTGCTTTTTTGTGTGTGTTTTGCTTTATTGTGGAATTTGCTACCAAGGAGTGTGGTGGAGTCTCCTTCTTTGGAGGTCTTTAAGCAGAGGCTTGACAGCCATCTGTCAGGAATGCTTTGATGGTGTTTCCTGCTTGGCAGGGGGTTGGACTGGATGGCCCTTGTGGTCTCTTCCAACTCTAGGATTCTATGATTCTATGATTCTATTGATTTTTTTAAAAAAATATTTTTATTAAAGATTTTCTTGATTTACAAAGGTAGTGCAATGTCTCTCGTATTTTTCCGTATAACATTTTTACAAAGCGGGTTCTCCCTTAAAAGAGAGCACGGGTTACAGAAGGGTTAAAGGAGCAGCTCCCAGTTGCTGGGCAGTTTTGGCTTGGCCACAGCTGGTGATTGGTTGGGGCGTGTTGCTGGGGAGTTGGGCATGTTGCCATTTGATGATTGACAGGTGCTGCTTATAAAACCTGTGTTTGTGAAATTCTGGTTTCACTTTTGCTGCGTGCAACGGATCTCCCGCCCGCCCTCCCTAACTTTAGGGAAGTGTGTTCTGCTTGACCTTGCTATGCCTGTCATGGGGTTGTCTGCTTTGGAGCAGGAGCCTGGTAGGAATTTTGTCCAAGTGGCTGATTGGCTGTTGTCACTTGGTTTTTGCCTACTGCGTAGCAAATCGTCACAACTTGTAAGGTTGGCGGTTAGGCATTGGTTAAAATTGCTTGGACTAGGGGTCAGGATAGGCTGGGCCTGCCCCTAGTAATGCTGCTTCAGGGGTATGGATTTGGCTGGGCCTGCCCCTGAATGCGCTGGGCAGGGGTATGGAATTGGCTGGGCCTACCCCTGCAAAAAGGGTATTCTGTTAAAGGAATCCAGGGGCTCATCTCGCTTTTGTCCACCCCCACCTCAAATGGGGGGCTAGGGCCATACAAGAGTCCCTGGGAGCATTTGGGGGAGAACCGTGGGTCCGTGTTCTCCCTTAGGTGTTTACCCTTTCTGACTTCGCCCAATAGCGAATGTCAGCTGTCCCATGGCTGGGGGGACAGTAGTCGGAACCAATGCCTAAGCAACCACTCACATTGGTTGTATTTAAATAAAGTTGTGGCCAAAATTATGCCAAAAACCTTAAACAAAAATTACTGTGTGATGTCTGAGTTATTGGGGAATGGGAGCTGACCGGTAGCCTCGACATGCAAATCAGTTTTTGTTGTTGAGACATTAGGAAGAAAAGGGGGAGAGAGGTGGGTGGGATGGGGGATGGGATAGGTGGGGTGGGGTGACAATGTTTCTATTTTACTTAATATGAGTAGGGTTTGGTATAAGCATTGTTTGTGTAGGTTCTCTGTTGTTCGCTTGTGCTCCATTGGTGGTGAGAGAGGTCGGGGTTGGAGTAGGGTGTGGTTGCATCTTCCAAGACAATAATGCCCACTTACAACACAAAGAACTCATAATCCATCTACTCTCAGCAGCCAGAAACATCATAACCAGACACTGGAAAGACCTGACAGGAGCAAACATGGACCAATGGTACCAAGTAGTATGGGAAACAGCCCTACTAGAAAAACTAACCAGTAACCTGAAACTGACACGGGGACAAACAGAAGAAGACACCTTCACCCCGGTATGGTTCCCCTTCATCACACACACAGCCCAACAAGACAATGACAAAAATCTACCGACAGCATACAAATCAATATGGCTAACCTGATCCAAAACACCCACCAACCCCACTCACACAGGAAACCAAAGATAACCACAGCCAACCACAAATGAGCAGTGGTGCTTTTTAAACACACCCTTAATCCTGAAAATGTATGACAGAGAAATGGAAGCAAAGCTTAATTATTGCTTTTAGACACTTTAACACACTTCCATTTTGATTCAAAAGCACTTTCAGGGGATGGGGGGGGAAGAGGGGGAGGTTTGAAAGGTTTGAGCCATATCCAGTATGGTAGGAGTGTTTCTGGGATCTCTGAGGATCTCCTTAGGGTACTGTAGGATGGTTTATTATCCATTATCTCTAACACAAAGATAATGAAAGTGGTTCTATTGTACTAAATCTGAAACCCAAAGGAATACCGGGATTTGGCAGCCAAGATATATCTCACTTAGTTTCCACTGTGTAAACCCATCACAAATCGTACAGCAGACAGTCTGTTGGTTAAATAAGTCTACAAAGAGAGATGATGGAGGTCTTCATTTATCTTCATTGAAACACCTCTAGCTGCTGTGGAGTTGATAAAATGAATGTAATCTATTCAATATCTTTTTCTCAGCCTCTTCCTCCCTCCCTCCCTCCCTCCCTCCCTGATTCTCTCCCATTTGATTAGATCTTCCATGATTAGATTTCCATGTGGAGTCTGTTGCAAAATTAAGGGGAAACTAAGAAAACAGGATACTTGACGGCAAAAGAATTTAAAGGAGAGGGGAAATATTAAATTATACTAAAGGAAATGTGAAATTGGATGGAAAATGTTAATCCCAAATTAAGCCTTAACAATTAATCATCGGTAGCATGGAATTTTGTTTGGCAGGGCTGAGAAATTAAGGGGAACATACAGCTTCTGTTGCTTTACTGTAATATAGGGATGCAGGTGGCGCTGTGGTCTAAACTACTGAGCCTCTTGGGCTTGCCAGTCAGAAGGTCAGCAGTTCAAATCCCTGCAACGGGGTGAGCTCCCATTGCTCTGTCCCAACTTCTGTCAACCTAGCAGTTCGAAAGCACGTCAGTGCAAGTAGATAAATACAGTAGGTACCGCTGTGCTGGGAAGGTAAACGGCACTTCTGTGCACTCTGCCTTCCATCACGGTGTGCCATTGTGCCAGAAGCAGTTTAGTCATGCTGGCCACATGACCCAGAAAGCTGTCTCTGGACAAACGCCTGCTCCCTCGGCCTGAAAGCCAGATGAGATCTGCAACCCCATAGTCGCCTTTGACTGGACTTATCCATCCAGGGGTCCTTTACCTTTTACCTTTAACAGTTAATCATCTCCTACTGTTGTTTATTAATTGGTGGGAGGTAATTGTAATCAGTAGCCTGGAATTTCGTTTGGTAGGGCTGGGAATTAAGGGGAACATACTCCTTCTGTTGCTTTACTGTAATATACAAAGAAAACAGAGAAAGTATTGCTGAATGGGATCATATCGGGAGAGACAGTCCTTAAAGTATGAGGGTCCCAGACTGGGCAAGGATTTAAAGGTATTTTTAAGCATAGCAACTTCAGCTAGGCCCAGAAAAAGACCGATAACTAATGTAACCAGGTGCTTTCTAATGCCTATCAGAAGAAATTCAGCAACATTTCTCATTGTCTTCCAGCATTTGTTGCCTTGTATGGGAAGCTCCCTGACACTGAGTCAGATGATGGCCCTTCTATGTCAACATTGTCTTCACTGGCAGTGGCTTTCCTGGGGGGGGGGTCTCTCCTAGCTCTGCCTGGATATGCCAGAGATTAGACCTATTTGCATGGAAAGCAGATGTGCTGCCACTGAGCCACAGCCCTTCCTCTATGGTGCCATCTTCAGTAGCACTCTGCACCAGTTAAACCTTCTCGGTCACCCAGTAGCAGCTCCAGATAGAGCACTCTGCAATAGAATCACAGAATCATAGAATCATAGAGTTGGAAGAGACCACAAGGGCCATCCAGTCCAACCCCCTGCCAAGCAGGAAACACCATCAAAGCATTCCTGACAGATGGCTGTCAAGCCTCTGCTTAAAGACCTCCAAAGAAGGAGACTCCACCACACTCCTTGGCAGCAAATTCCACTGTCAAACAGCTCTTACTGTCAGGAAGTTCTTCCTAATGTTTAGGTGGAATCTTCTTTCTTGTAGTTTGAATCCATTGCTCTGTGTCTGCTTCTCTGGAGCAGCAGAAAACAACCTTTCTCCCTCCTCTATATGACATCCTTTTATATATTTGAACATGGCTATCATATCACCCCTTAACCTTCTCTTCTCCAGGCTAAACATACCCAGCTCCCTAAGCCGTTCCTCATAAGGCATCGTTTCCAGGCCTTTGACCATTTTGGTTGCCCTCCTCTGGACACGTTCCAGCTTGTCAGTATCCTTCTTGAACTGTGGTGCCCAGAACTGGACACAGTATTCCAGGTGAGGTCTGACCAGAGTGGTACTATTACTTCCCTTGATCTAGATGCTATACTCCTATTGATGCAGCCCAGAATTGCATTGGCTTTTTTAGCTGCTGCATCACACTGTTGACTCATGTCAAGTTTGTGGTCTACCAAGACTCCTAGATCCTTTTCACATGTACTGCTCTCAAGCCAGGTGTCACCCATCCTGTATTTGTGCCTTTCATTTTTTTTGCCCAAGTGTAGTACTTTACATTTCTCCCTGTTAAAATTCATAATCAAGCCTGAAAGTTACAGAAACATGGGCTAGTTCAGCAAGGTCAAATAAACTTGGGAGCAAGGAGGGGACGGTCCTCCTTAGTAGTCAAAGACAGGAAAAAGCACTCTGAGAAACTCCGCTAATCTATTTCTCGTGTGGAATCCCTGCTTCCCCACATACAAGAATCATTACAGGCAATTACATCTGCAAGCTCCTTTAGTAGCCTTGGATGCTGTTCATCAGGCCCTGGAGCTTTGAATTCATTTAAAGTAGCTATGGAAGTGAGAGTTGGACCATAAAGAAGGCTGATCGCCGAAGAATTGATGCTTTTGAATTATGGTGCTGGAGGAGACTCTTGAGAGTCCCATGGACTGCAAGAAGATCAAACCTATCCATTCTTAAAGAAATCAGCCCTGAGTGCTCACTAGAAGGACAGATCCTGAAGTTGAGGCTCCAGTACTTTTTTTTTTATAAAGAATTTATTGGTATTTTTCATAACAAAGAATACCATCACCCACCCACATTTATACAAAACAAATACAAACATAACCACGATTCTTCTTCTTGTTTAAACACACACACAAAAAAAATTTCTAGTTCTGAATCTTTACAGTTGACTTCCCCTGCCTTCTCTCCTTCGGTTCCAAATCCAGGTTCTACTTTAATAACTTCATCTCTCTAAAAATTGAATTCATTTAAAGAAAATTCAAATCTAAACAATCATCTTAATCCATAATAATTAATAACAAAACTTTATATCTTAACAAATTATTCTTATATCAAATCTAAGCAAACTTCTTCTATCCCTTAAACTGCTGCTAATAACAAAAAATTCAAAATATCCCTTTTCTTGTTAAAAATAAAATAAAACTTAATGTCTTAACCCTCCGATTTCAGATTACCATAACAAACCATTTATATTCTGCACTTAATACACTTCACCCTATCCCCCCTCTATCCATTGTCCTTCTCCATCTTACACCGGAACCACTCCTCAAATTGTCCTCTTTCCTTGTACGTCCACAGATCCAGACACAGTCCCCAACAGTCCTTGCATCGAACATCAGGGTACACTGTTCATCTTCTTTCAGCTTCTCCGATTCAACGTTGCATTCTTCTTCTATTTGTAGATATCTTAATTCTTTGTCCCTCACTCCCGAGCTCTCACCTCGGAGGCTGGATATAACAATCTTCACCGTCCCGGGGCTGCCACCCCAAAAGGACGTTTCTTTTTCCCGGAGTCGCCAAGCCGTCTCTCTCAGTTCTTCAAACATCCCCTTCAGCTCTTTGCCAAGGCTCTCTTCCATAGTATCGAAAACCTGAAAGGTCTCCTCTGTGGGAAGCAAATTTTTCTTCATATCCCCACTCAAAACCTTCAATTTCTGATTAAGCAGTTCCAGTTTCAGAATAATAATCCTTTGTTCATCAGTTAGTCCAGAGTTCAAAACCAGTTCAAAGACAAAGCCTCAACATGGTAAGAACGGGCATAGGTATCAAATTTCAGTTTCTATTTCAATGTTTTCCATCTTATGCCAGTAGTTTTCCACTTCGGCTCAGACTTTTCGCAGCCATTTTCCCTGAAACCAGGGCGC
Source organism: Lacerta viridis (assembly GCA_900245905.1). Lineage (NCBI taxonomy): Eukaryota > Metazoa > Chordata > Lepidosauria > Squamata > Lacertidae > Lacerta > Lacerta viridis. The sequence continues at coordinate 22,185 of OFHU01003760.1, read as the reverse complement.
AAAGACCATAACTTTAAAAAGGGATATTCTCCATCCTCTTCCTCCCCAAAGGGAGATCTAAATAGTCTCACTTGTGAAAAAATCCAAACATTGTAACCATCTTGGTAGCAACAGTATCATAAACCGTTATTTTCTTGCCGCCGAAGGGAGGGAGGCAGACTTCCTTTCCCTGAAACCTCCCGGATCGTTAAATCCACAAATTTAATCCAGTCAAGTACTCACAACCACCGGGCTTCATTTCCTTTCATCTTCTACAGGGAGAACGTCGTCGCTCGTCACGGCCAGCACTCGCCGCTTTTCCGCCCGGTTGGGGCATGTCCCCTAATGGCCCAGCTCCGCGCTCCCTTCACCCCCACTCCCCCTTTACAGGGGGAACGAGGGAAGGGTACGGAGCCTAGCGGGCCCGCCGGGGAGCCCGAGGCGCGGGACGCTCTTCCCGCGCCTCACCGGAGCCCCGCTTAGCGGTAGCGGGGCTCCAACCCCCGGGCTGGACTGGGTCGCCTCGCTGCCGAGGCAACCCACGACCGCCCGTGATGGCGACCTCGCCGGAAGTGAGACTCTTGAGAGTCCCATGGACTGCAAGAAGATCAAACCTATCCATTCTCAAGGAAATCGGCCCTGAGTGCTCACTAGAAGGACAGATCCTGAAGTTGAGGCTCCAGTACTTTGGCCACCTCATGAGAAGAGAAGACTCCCTGGAAAAGACCCTGATGTTGGGAAAGATGGAGGGCACAAGGAGAAGGGGACGACAGAGGATGAGATGGTTGGACAGTGTTCTCGAAGTGACTGGCATGAGTTTGGCCAAACTGCGGGAGGCAGTGGAGGATAGGGGTGCCTGGCGTGCTCTGGTCCATGGGGTCACGAAGATTCGGACACGATTGAACGACTGAACAACAACAAAGTAGCTAGGTGTTCCTTTACTGCCTGCTTTCCTTTTTTTTTATAAAGATTTTATTATTTTCCAATAAACAGAACAAAAACAAAAAACATAACAATATAACAACATAAAAACATCAAAAACATAATACATAAAAAACAAAATACATAATAAGCAATAAACAACATAAAAGATACAAACCTTAATCCACATTATCTGTTAACTTCTTATTCCTTAACTACATCGGGGACTTCCCCCATTCCCTCCACTGCCTTTCAAATCACCTATATTATTCAGGTAGCTATATTTCTTTTTTCATTAACTTTTACTGAATTCCTAAAATTATAAAACTTCTTAATCATTAAATCCTAACTTATCAACTTTATCTTAAAACCTTCTATATCTCTAAATATAACACATCAAAAATTACTACCAAATCAAAATTTCTAACATTGACCTGCTAAAGCCTATATATATATATAACTCTGCACAAATATTCAAACATTCAATTTAACACATTTCAAAAGATAGTCTTTAAATTTCTTCCATTCTTGCGTCACCTTCTCCTCCCTCTGGTCTCGGATTCTAGCGGTCAGTTCTGCGAGTTCCATATATTCCATTTACTGCCTGCTTTCCTATCTTGGGCTGCAGCTCCCTCCTTACATCGTTTTGTTTTCTGTTATCACCAGGTCGGTTTTCTGTTATCACCAGGCTTTCCTTTTGGGCGAAGACTGGGGCAATGTAGGTGTTGAATAGTTCCACCTTCTCTTTGTCACCCAATGAATGACATTTCTCCATCTTCTCCATGTAGAGGACCTACCACTTGCCTGTTCTTCCTCTTGCTTTTGACATAGCCAAAGAAACCTTTTTTAATAATAATAATAATAATAATAATAATAATAATAATAATAACCTCTCTTGCAAGCCTGAGCTCAAAACGGAATCCTTTCTAAGCCAGCAATTCCCCATGTCTCCAAACATTCCTTCTAATTGGAGTTGCCACAAGTATTTCTGTGCTCTAACTAGGTCTACCTATACCAAATGAGTTTAAATGGACAGGTGCAAGGATGCATGAGATAGGCCAGGAGAAGTCTTGGAAGATGTTAGACCTAAAAAAACAAAAAAAACAAAAGTGTGTTTTTGCCTGCCTCCTGAGTTGCCCTCTGGTGCTCCCAAAAATCTGCTGACTAGGCCCCACATTTAATTATTTAGATTTCTTTAAACTGCCTCTCTAGATTTAGTAGGTACCGTGCTCAGGATTCCTGAATTTATTCACTGTTTTCTCTTAGGCAGTTCTTGTCCTGTGTTCCTTCATTTCCCTTTCAAAATAGCATCTTCCCGAGTTGTACCCAGCCAGGAGCCTCCAGGGTGTCCTCCATCCCCATCAAATTACATTTATTTAAACTCTGAATGTTAGGGAGACTCGGAGACAAACTCATAAACCAGGGCAGAGGTGTCAGCTGCACTCATCCTGCTGTGGTTGAATTCACCTTGTGAATTCAATTACCGGTAAGTGGTGGTTGGATTGTGCTAAACAGTCCCTTTCTTTGAAAACAAGTTAGAGAGATTCTGTAAAACCCAGAGAAAGCATTACATGTTCTGTCTAGGGGTGCATGCACAAGGGAATTTTGCAGGTTATCTCCAACCCCTTGCAGGCATGGTCCTGTCTAGGGCTACAGCTTGCATTAAACAAGGGTAGTATCTTGCTCTTTAGGGACATTATTATATATCTATGACCTTATATAATAATACTGCAAAAAAACTGCAAGGTTTTTAGCGGGGCCAATTAGAATAAGATCTGTTATTTGATTATTGATCTAAACCTCCAAAATGTATTTTGTATAGTTAAGTTTTTACCCCTATCTTCTGTACAGTTTATTTTATTTTATTGCTTTGGCTAGTGGCTGATGCAAGTAAAGATGATGATTGATTGATTGATTGATTGATTGATTGATTGATTTATAGCCCACCCATCTGACTGGGTTTCCCCAGATTCTTCTGATCTATGAGGTTTCCCAGTGTGGTGGGGAGGGTTCTGAAAAAGGGTGGAATTGGGGGTAGAAAAGGCACTTTTTTGTCTTTCACACACACACACACCCACCCTGGAAATTTTGCCTCATGGTACTTTCCTTCCCCAAATGAAAGCAAGGGCTGCATTCACCACTGGAAAACCCCCTGGGAGCCATATTGCAGCAGCAGGTGTGATCAACGGTGGGTGTGCCCAGGCCAGCCCCATCATATTTATAACAGACCCACTGAAATAAATGGGCATGATTAGTTTAGGTCCATTAATTTCCGTGGGTCTACTCTGAGTACAGTTTAGTTGGGTGCAGCCCAATATCCCTTTATCATCTCTGTATACTGCAGGGAGATTGATTGTTTTGAACCTGGTGTTAGGGCGACAACAAGTTGGTGTGCTGCAGCGCAGCAGTCAGGACGAGATAAGCCAAGGTCAACAGTCCAGGTCAGAAGCCAGCCGAAGTCAGGTAACAGTATTGGGTCAAGAGAAGCCGAAGTCAGAAACAGTCCAAGTCAGAACAAGCCAAGTCAGTCAGATACGAACCAGGAACACAGGAACAAGACGAGTAAGCAACCACGCGCCCAACACAATTGTTGCAGACGCAATGGAATAGGGGAGTTAGCTTTCTTAAGTAGTCGGCTCACTCCCACGCTTCCTATGAGCTACAGCTGTCTCTAATTGCCGCCTTCGCTTCTCAGCTCGGCGTTCTACAGCTGAGAAGGGAGGAGGAGAGGGGATCGGCTGATTCTGCTCCGGACTGGGACCTGCTCCTGCCCCCACTTCTTCCTCTCGCTCTGGTCTTTCCTCCTCCTCCCTATCAGATTCCTCCTCTTCTGAGGAATGCCGCCACCAGTCTTCCCCAGGTACGAATTCCTCAGATTCCTCTGTGGGTGCTGCCTTGTCAGGGGGGGCTTGCCACCACTCCTCCTCATCTGACTCGACCCTGACACCTGGGAAGCTGTCTAGGTCTATTTAGCTCAGTCTTAGCTGAGCAGAGTGGGGGAAATGTGACCCTAGGGATGTCATTGAACACCAGCTCTCATCAGTGTGGTGTAGTGGTTAAGAGTGGTAGACTCGTAATCTGGGGAACCGGGTTCGTGTCTCCGCTCCTCCACATGCAGCTGCTGGGTGACCTTGGGCTAGTCACACTTCTTTGAAGTCTCTCAGCCCCACTCACCTCACAGAGTGTTTGTTGTGGGGGAGGAAGGGAAAGGAGAATGTTAGCCGCTTTGAGACTCCTTCGGGTAGTGAAAAGCGGGATATCAAATCCAAACTCTTCTCTTCTTCTTCTTCTTCTTCTTCTTCTTCTTCTTCTTCTTCTTCTTCTTCACCACCCAGCGAGGCCAATAGTCAGAGATGATGGGCCACAGGTTCCCCACTGCATACTCTGCACTGACTGGCACCAGCTCGCAAGGGTCTCAGACAAGGGGACTTCCCCAGTCCTACCCAGACTTGATTGCAATGGAGGGTGGTCCATTCAGGCTAATGGAGCACTGTCCCAGCAGCCTCAGCCAGACACCACCTGCCTGACTTTTTGCTTACCACCAGTCCAAGGGGGTGGCACGGCCTGTTGGCTTCTTCCTCCTAAGTCTCCGTGCCCCCCCCTTGTAGAACTCAGAAGGGAAGAGGGTGGAGATCAAAGCCAGAATTAGCTGGATCTGCCTCTCATTGATACAGGCTCTACTTACATAACGATGTCGCACATGCGCTGTACATAGTGGTTTGCCGCCGGCGCTGGGATCCTCTGCTCACGGCTGCAGCCGTGGAGGATCCTCCACATGGGGCTGTGGCGGTGCGATAGCTGCTCACACCCCTGCGAACCCCTGCCGGGTGCCTTCTTGTCACCCCCACAGAATGGCACCTGGGCGCCCCGCCCCCGCCACTGTGACGCCACTGGCAGAGAGGTAAACAGTAAGTAGAGCCTGTATCAATGAGAGGCAGCTACATAACGATGCCGCACATGTTCTGTACATAGCGGTTTGCCGCTGGCGCTGCTCGAGCACCATACGGATGGTGGTGGGATCCCTCTGTCACCGCTACAGCCGCATGTAGAGGTTCCTCCGTTCGTGGCTGTAGCAGCAACGGAGGGATCCTGGCACCATTCGTACGGCACTGGAGTGCCGGCAGTGCCAACTGCTATGTACAGCCACATATGTGGCCTATGTAGCAATGCCCTGCCCCGGGTGTCATGACGCCTTCATTCGCCCTTGCTCTCTGCCTTCCGACTAACTACCACTGGATCCTTGAGACTGAACCTGAGACCTTCTGCATGCAAATGAAGTGCTCTGCCATGAGCTGTGGCCAACATTTAATTGCAAGCATCCATAGTGTGTGCGTGTGTATGTGTGTGTGTGGTTTTTTTTTTAATCTCCTGGAGTTGGAGGGAGCATGAAAGGTCAAAGCAAAGTCAAGGAAGCTCAGCGCAGAACTAAATCCCCATGTGAAACCTCCTTCTAGGGATATAGAAGAAATGACTATATACTTGTCTGTTTTGTAGTGCCGGAAAATATGGCAGGCTTTCTTACAGACTGTATGCAAGAGGATAAAATGCTTTCCTTTGTGTACAGGCAATCCGACATCCATTAGCAGATGGAGCCAGACAAGCTTGTTTATTCTCTTCTCCTCTAGAAAAGATGAAACAAGGCCATGTTAGGTTTTGTTCCTGTTCTTAAAGAGGCTTAGTCAGAATTTGCATTGAATTGTAGATCTGTGCAGTGGTTGACACGGCACTCTTTTGCTTTTCCTCAGATGGCAAGAGGAGGGTTTTCTTCCCCCTTCCCTTTTAATTAAAAATTGCAATGAGGCAGGATGCTGAACTGTGTTTCATCACCCTGCTTCTCATCCAGCTGACAGATGAAAGGAAAAGCTCATTACTAGGTGGAAGAATTAGTTTCTTATGATATCGTGTTGCACCTCTGCTCTGCCACCTGCTTGGAAAAGCAATGTCGATTTTGATCCACAAAACTATCTTGCTTAGTAAATGAGCGATTAATGCAGCTGAGTGATGGGTCTATGGGCGGACACCTGTCCTCTTGCTCTTGTGGTTAGTTAGCTAGATCTTCCATATTGCATGCAGGTAGGAGAATGAGGTGGAGGAGGTCAGCTAATACTTGGAAGGAAGTTAATAAAAAGTCATGCACTAATTCTCCAGCTCATCTCCGTGGCCTTTGCCATGTTTACTTAGTACAATAGTGCCTCATAAATGGCTATAAATATTCCAAGAGTTTGGGCTTCATTGCAAGTTCCCCCCCCCCCATTGGAGGTTTTTTTTTTAAAAAAAAATCATTTACTGGCTCTCATAAAATGCAGAATGAAATGCACATTGAAAAAAACAACAACATGAAACACCACAAAAAGCAGCGAATGAATAATTTTTTAGCATCGTTGTAGGAAAGGAGGTGTCTGAATCATACATTTATAGGGACATCTTTAAGTTGAGCGAGAAAAGCAGGAAATAAACATGTCAGAATTCATCAGAAAAGCTCTATTAAATATGGGGGGGGGAGAGATAACTTTATTTGGCTCAAACATCTTTTGGGAGTCTACAGAATAAATGTTGACATGTATATATGGATTTGTAAGTAGCTTTTCTTATTGTTTTCTCCTGGTCCAAACGTGCTTTGGTTGGGGATATGACATGGGTGTGTGTTGGATGGACAGCCGGTCTATTCAGTGGTAAACAAATTCGCTTTCCATAACACTTGACACTGTTTAAATTGAATCCTTGCAGTGTTACTGCTACCCTGATATTGCTTTACATATAGTTGGTTTTACTGACTATTATAGCTTGTGAATTACTTTTCCTCGTGTTGTGTATTTTCAACATGCCTGTCATGGACCACTAATTTCATCTCCTGCAGATAATACTTTTTGGGTGATGTTTCAAGGCATGCTTGGCAATCAACAGCCTGTCGGCCAAAGCTGACCAATCTTTGTCTCATTAGGCCTCCTGTGGTTTAACTTTCATCCTCCATGGTACCTCAGCAGCAGGACATATTAGGGGACCCGGAACAGGCCACAGAAGAGAATGGCTAGAGGTGGAGGAAGAGATTCAGTAGGAAGCTGGAGGCTGCTTCCACTGCCCACTCTCAGGATCTGTCACCTGAGGCTGTTGTCTCACCCAATGTATGGTTGGGCTAGCCCTGTCCTGATTTAGTTGCCTTAAGTGGCCTTCTAGACTCCGTAGGTCCAAAGGTGTAGGAAATGTCTGTCCAAGACCTCCCAAAGAAATCTGGCAAAGGGTGCAAGATCCTGTTCAGCCATAGAGAGAACATCCCCACCAACCCTTCCCCTTGCTCTTTTGAGCATATTACACCGTTCCTGGTCTGTCTGTACTGGGTACCGATTAATTTCCAGGCCCAGTTCAAAGTGCTGGTTTTGACCTATAAAGCCTTAAATGGCTCAGGACCGCAATACCTCAAGGACCGCCTCTTTCTATATGAACCTACCCGGACCCTGAGATCATCTTCTGAGGCCCTTCTTCATGTGCCTCTTCCTCGAGAGGCTCGGAGGGTGGCAACACAAGAACAGGGCCTTCTCTGCAGTGGCTCCCTGTCTGTGGAATGCTATCCCCAGGGTAGTTCACCTGGCACCTTCATTATACACCTTTAGGCACCAGGCAAAAATGTTCCTTTTTAACCAGGCCTTTGGTGTTTTGTGGGGTGGGGGGGTGCTATTGGGTTGTTTTTATTTTTATTATGTATTTTTTGGTCAAATCTTGATTTTATTCTGTGAACCGCCCTGACACCCTGGGGTATAGGGCGGCAAAATACATAAATAAATGAGCCAACACTGATTGGGTGACAAGGCCTTCTAGAGAATAAGTAAATTGCACTCAGTTATCCTCATTAGAAGGGACACAGGTGGCACTGTGGCATAAACCACAGAGCCTAGGGCTTGCCGATCAGAAGGTTGGTGGTTCAAATCCCAGCGACAGGGTGAGCTCCCATTGCTCGGTCCCTGCTCCTGCCAACCTAGCAGTTCGAAAGCATGTCAAAGTGCTAGTAGATAAATAGGTACCACTCTGGCAGGAAGGTAAACGGCGTTTCCGTGCTGCTCTGGTTTGCCAGAAGCGGCTTAGTCATGCTGGCCACATGACCCGGAAGCTGTACGCCGGCTCCCTCAGCCAATAAAGCGAGATGAGCGCCGCAACCCCAGAGTCGTCTGCGACTGGACCTAATGGTCAGGGGTCCCTTTACCTTTGCCTTTGCCTATCCTTATTAGACAACGTCTGAACTATCCATAGGTTTCCTAGTGCCTTCCTTTCCCTCAACAAAGTCAGCCTTTCAGCATTAGGTGCCTGAAATACATTGGCAGGAAGTAGGTTAGAAGAGCAACTTTTAGCGATGCCTCATATTGGTCAAGAGGCTCATCCTACTGGCAGTCACTGTACTAAAGCCATATTAAAAAGTAAAAAAAAAAAAAAAAGTAAGGTAAAGGTAAAGGACCCCTGGATGGTTAAGTCCAGTCAAAGGTGACTATGGGGTGGGGTGTTCATCTTGCTTCAGGCCGAGGGAGACAGTGTTTGTCTGCAATCAGCTTTCCAGATCATGTGGCCAACATGACTAAACCGCTTCTGGTACAATGGGACACTGTAATGAGTGCCAGAGCACATGGAAACACTGTTTACCTTCCCTCCGCAGAGGTACCTGTTTATCTACTCACACTGGTATGTTTTCGAACTGCTAGGTTGGCAGAAGCTGGGACAGAGCAACGAGAGCTCACCCCGTTGGGCAGATTCGAACCGCCGACCTTCCGATCGGCAAGCCCAAGAGACTCAGTGGTTTAGATAACCTGGAATAGATGCTTTGGATTTCCTGGCTCTGAACATCTGCCATGTTTAAACAAAGGTTTAGCCTCTCCTTCACTATGTGGAAACATATAAATTACCTCAGCACTGGAGGTTTTGTATCTCGATGATGTTCAGAAAGGGAAAAGGAAGCATGGCTTGGCCCCAGTTTCCAGCTGATAGAAAATGATGTCATATATCCTGGAATAAACCTGTCCTCCACAAGGGCCATCTCTAAAAAGTGAGGTGTGCAGTTCAGCAGGTTGTCAAAACTGATCATTCAACATATTTCCAATGGCCACAGCAAAAAAAAAAAGGAAATAAAATAAAATAAAATAGAAGAAGCAGGAGCTTGGAAGATGTAATAAATCATTTGCATGCTCAGCTTGCCCAAGCTCTTTGGTGAGCTTGATTTTTTATGCATTATACATTTTGCAGGTCTTAAAATATTTGCATATTTCATCTCACCCGGCCTACCTCATAAGTTATTTCCAAAATGTTCTCGCCATTTTCAATTTGTCATTAAGGTGGTGTCCAGACAGAGGGGTACTTTCTCCCTCCACGCTCAACACCTCCTTTGGTATCTTAAGGAGGTGAACTGCGCATTTTAAAATAAATAAATATATATATATATATTTAACAGCCAAAGCCGTCAAGGTTGGTAAAATACCTCCCTAATGAAATTTCATAAACCTCTCACAGAACTGCATAATTATGCGCCTCTCGAGTTCTGTAGTACTTCGTTAATGGATACAAGGTGGAGAAATGACCTTTCTTGTCCAAATTATGCTGGGATCACTTTCTAATAAATTAAACCATAAAAAGTCAAGTGAACTCTCCCTGAGCTCTATTTACCCAGAAATGTCTCATATGCACAGGCTCTCGGGGATAAAGAAGGATGCAGAACAGCACAGAAGAACACATGTGTCAGTGTGTTTAGTTGCTGAATTAGGGCAACTTGGCACTCAGGCACCAGTTATTTAATAAATCACACTTGCATAAATTAATTTTAGGTGGAGGCAACCACAAAATAAATAAATCCCACCAGCATGGGTGTACCATTTTCATTTTCTCATTGGGATCTTCTGTTTCATCCCCAATAAGTGGAGAGTTTCTACCAGAGCTATGTCAAAAATTTCTCCTTTGTTTTTGCTTCTTCCTTCTTACCATACCCCATCAATTAATCCTTAAATTGCATTTAAGGATTATCAAAGGGAAAGAGAATTCTCATGGGTAAGATGGAGGGGCACATACTTTGTTTTTGACAAGGGACTTTGTGAGTGCCTTTTATTTCACTCTATAAGCCAACTAACTCATTGGTGTTCTGCACTCTGCAGCCTTCCTGGGTGTCTCCTCTTCAAACAACTCCTATGGAGTTTTTATGGATCAGGAAGTTTGTGCAGCCAGAGAGGCTGCAAAGTCCTGGAGGAATATTTACTAGAATGCAAAATACACACACCAGCCTCGGCCAACTCACAATGACAAGGTAAGTCCAGAACCCCACACTCACTAGAATTCTAAGGAATCTCTAAAATGCCTTGAGAATGAGGCAGAAGAAATAGAAGACTCTTTCTTGGGGGAAGAAAACTTGAAAGATTGAAGGATAGGTTTTGGCACAGCTTAATGACTATGCCAGTATCAGCCCAGAACTTGAGGTGGTAGTGCTGTGACTTCCATTAAATTGGGCTGTATCTCATTTGGACTGCACTTACCTGACCTAATCCACATCTCCAACACTAATATACAAACCAACACATACTAATCCTTCAGGTTTTGGACTTCTCCATATTTATGTCACACATTTTTTTTTTTTTTTAAATGTTCAAATAACATTCCAAAACACACAGTGTTTTTTGCTTTGTTTTTACTTTTATTTAGTGGGGTTGAGTTTTGATTTATTTATTTTTGCACACTTTAGGGTAAAATATGCATTTAAAAGCATGTGTGTGTGTGTGTAGTCACACAAATGTTTGAACAGGGAGATGGATCCCTAGGGCTAACGAAAGCCATTTGAAGCTTGCACATTGTATACTCCTGAACCCATCCCCAAGTGCTGTCCCGCAACCTGGGTGTGCGACAGTGGTGGCCTGGTGCCCATTGTGAATGGCTGGGTGGAAGACTGGCCGGCCAATGGCAGGCTAGGGTTAGGTGGGGCCAAGAGACAATGATTGGTAGAGTCAATGAATTCTGCTTTGCTAACCACCCTCCTCCCTGGTGAGTTCCACAAGGGTTACACTGAAACTATGGAGGTGACAGCCACGGCCATTCCTTTAACTGGTTGTAGGCAGTTGGGCTGGCTGGTTGAGGGGAAACTGATGCTGGAGGTGCAGTACCCCATCCACCCTAATGGAGCGGCCTCCACAAGTGTGGGCTTTTAGTGGCTTCCATTTAGGGAATGCAATGTTTGAGTTGTCCTTTAATGATGTCTCCAATGGATGCAGAAGGGGACGACAGAGGATGAGATGGTTGGACAGTGTTCTCGAAGCGACTGGCATGAGTTCCAATGGATGCAGAAGGGGACGACAGAGGATGAGATGGTTGGACAGTGTTCTCGAAGCGACTGGCATGAGTTTGGCCAAACTGCGGGAGGCAGTGGAGGATAGGGGTGCCTGGCGTGCTCTGGTCCATGGGGTCACGAAGAGTCGGCCACGACTGAACGACTGAACAACAACAAATGGATTCTTATTTAGGCTTCAAAGCATATCCTCCAACATTTCTCTGATGAAAATAGGGACGCCCCATTCCATAATGATAATTTTACTATTTATACCCATGCATCTTACTGGGCTGCCCCAAGTAGCAGCTTCCAACATATGTAAAAACATAATAAAACATTAAACTTTTTAAAAACAACTTCCCTATACAGGATTGCCTTCAGGCGGCTTGGGGGTCAGATAACTCCACACCCTCCAACATTTCTCCAATGAAAATAGAGACATCCTATGGAAAGGGGGGACATTCCAGGATCAAATCAGAAACTGGGACGGCTTCTCTAAATCAGGGACATCCCTGGAAAATAGGGACACTTGGAGGGTCTGTTAAAAGGGGGAGGGAAAAAGGAGAAGGGAGGGAGGGAGGAGGGAGGGAGGGAGGGAGGGAGGGAGGGAGGGAAAGAAAGAAAGAAAGAAAGAAAGAAAGAAAGAAAGAAAGAAAGAAAGAAAGAAAGAAAGAAAGATGTTATTCCCAGGATGACCTATAGGAAATTTTAAACAGGCAATGGGGATTTTAAGAGAGAAAACAAAATACTAACAACACATGGGTCCTGGTGTGTGTGGGTGTGTGCTCATTACAAACATATTATTTAATGCAAAGAGTGGAAGCCTATGAATGAATGAATACATAAAAGGACTAAAGAAAGATCAGACACAAAGAGACCAAATGCTAGAGGCCATGGTTTAATAAATGGTTTCACTGAACACAAGCATATTCTTCTGCTTGAAAATATTCATTCCTGCCTCTGGTTCTTTTTCTTCTCCTTTGCATTTCATTGCCATCTACGGACAACTTACCTTATATAAACAACAACGACAACCAAAAGAGACCATTGCATTTCTCGGGATGCATAGAAAAGAAACCTCTGCTGCTTTGGAGAATTTTCAGAAAGTAGCTGTGTTCATCATGTGACAGCTTAAGGGCATATATATGGGGTCAGCAACCTAAGGCCCATGGGCCAGAAGCTACCTGCGGAGGTCATTTGACCGGCCCCTGAGCTGCCCCCGAACTGAGTCGCCCACTCACGCACAGTGCTGAACCGGTGCAGCACGGTGCGGGGACTTGCTTCCGCGGCACCGAAAATCACGTCTGTGCAGACGCAGATGCCGAAAATCATGGGCGTGTGTGCGATCTAGCCCATGGAGGGATCTCCACGGGACCAATCTGGCCCAGGCAAGATAAACCTTGCTGACCGCTGGCATATATGTTTGGTGGGCTAGCTTCAGTTGTTCAGGTGTGCCTACATGGGCATAAGGTGGGGGAGTGGAAATCTGCTGTTTGGGGTGACAAATAACACCTGGGACATGGTGTGTTTTGAAACTAATTTACAGCATTGTGTCAAGAAGGTATCAAGGAGGAGGAGGAGAAGGAGGAGGGGACAACAGAGGATGAGATGGTTGGACAGTGTTCTCGAAGTGACTAGCATGAGTTTGGCCAAACTGAAGGAGGCAGTGAAAGATAGGCGAGCCTGGCGTGCTCTGGTCCATGGGGTCACGAAGAGTCGGACACGAGTGAACATTTGAGCAACAACAACAAATCAAGAAGTTAGGTCATGTTTTAGATAGCCTTAGAGTTAGAAGCACAGTGAAGACTGATGTTTTCCGTTGCTCATGGATGTAGCAAAGCAGTGGATGGTCTCAGTGCACACTGGAAATGGTTGTGGGAATAGGACTTCTGAGTTTGAGGTGGAGAGTGGGGCAGGGTTGCTTCCTCACCCAGAAAATACTGGTGAATTCTGGGTCTCTGGAGTTCTGTATCTGTTTGAATGATTATAAACTAAGAGTGCATTCCCACTGCAAGGGTTGGTATATATGTGTACTTATGCCATTGGTTGAGTCCTTGTTAACTACAGGGCCTATGGAGCCAGGACAGCATCTCTCTCAAAAATGGATACGATATCTTTCTTAAATTAAAAGTCTTCTAACATAAAGGGTTTTTGAAGACAACCTTTCTCTTAAACTAATTAACCGAAATGGGAGCCATATCCAGTCCCCTCTTCTCCCTTTCTGAAAGTGACAAAAAGCAGTCTCTTAAGCATTCTCTTTGGCTTAGAGTGCCAAATGTTCTCATGCTCCGAGGGCTTAAGGAGATTAGACCAGTAATTAAATTAATGCCATTAAGGCTGAAATCAAAGGAGCCTTCGCATGCCTGGTGCCACCGTGCTTACCCAGAGCATTGATCAGAGCAATGTGGAGAGGAGATATTTTGCACACTCAAAAATAGCTCTGTTATAATGTGCTAAGAACCACCTCTGCTCCAAATGTCAAGGAACAAGTATTTTGTCCTTGAAACTGTGATTGTGGCAAGGAGCAATTTGCATTAATTCCATATGATCCTTTTCGATTCAGGCTTCATAAGCTCTGTTCATGACACATGCCATAAACAGGGAGTTTATGTGGGAGAACTGCTTGGGAAATGAATCTGGCCAGTGGGCCAGATCCTTACACACACACACACACACACAAACCACAGGCCACGTTTGAGAAGTGGACAGGGCTCCCAACCTGCCAATCACCTGATGGGCTTGCTCCCAGCATCAATCAGGTGACCATCACTTTGAATGAGGTCTTTTGATGGCTGCTAGCACCCATCAGCTGACAAGCAATGAATGTGCGTCTTCAGATGGGCTCACTCTCAGGGCCCATCAGCAAATTAGCACTGAGAGAGACAGAGAGCCCCATCAGCTGAACTAGGGAATTACCTTAGGGTAACTGGTATCAGCTGCGTCGTCCTTCCCTGCCCCACAACTGGCATCATGCAGGGGTTTGCTCATTTCACTTCCAAAAGGATATTTTGCAGTTGCAAAAGGTTTAGAACAGAGCAATCAAAAATGATCAAGGCGAAGGAGAAAATTCCGTATGGAGAAAGGTTGGACACCCCTGTGCACCAAAGACTCTGCATCTGTGAATCGGGAGACTTGGAGGACATTCAACACTATTTGTTATGATACCCTTTATATACACCCCCTAGACAAAAATTCCTCAATTACATCCTTTGCTCTCTTTCCAACTGAACTCCCCTTGAGCAAATCTCTATTTTGCTGGCTGGCAATAATGTATTTATTACTGCACGGGTTGCAAAATTTGCCTTGGCTGCAAGTTAGTTGAGAGCTAGGCACCAAGACAAGTATCATAAGGGGGAGTGTGAGACGTGGAGTGCTTAACTTATGCAAGAGAGATTTTTGCATTTTTGTTTGTTTGCTTTGCTGCTGCTGCTGCTGTTGTTGTTGTTGAGTTTTGAATCAATTATTTGTATCCTACTCATCATGACCAATTGTGATGGCTTATAGCTTTTAGCAATAAAGATTCATTCATTCATTCATTCATTCATTCAAGAAAGGTTGGAATGTTCATTTGGGACTTTTTAGTTTATAAAAAGCCAAGTAAGAGACAACATGACAGAAATGTATACAATTATGTATGGGATGGAGAAAGTGGATAGAGAATTTTTTCTCTCTCTCTGTCACAAGACTAGAACTTGGGGACATCCAATGTTGGAGCACTCAGAACAGACAAAAGAAAGTGCTTCTTCATGGAGTTAAACTATGAAATTCATTCCCACGGGAAGCAGTGATGGCCACCAACAAGGGTAGAAATATTCATTGTGTAAAATCTATCAGTGGCTGTTTTCCATGGTGGTTATGCTCTGCCTCTATGGAGGAAGAAATGCTTCTGAATACCACTTGTGAAAATCACAGTGGGGAGACTGCTGTTGAGCTTGGATCGTGCTTATGGGCTTCCTATAGGCATTTGGATGGCCACTGTGAGAAAAGGATGCTGAATTAAATGGACTGTTGGCCTGATCCAGCAAGCTCTTGTTATAAAGTAAGTGCATGTTTAGGTTCCCTTACAGCTGAGACTGAGAACTAAGATATCAAGCCAAAGGCTTCCTGAAAAGTCAACGTTCTGAGGAAGGACTTCAAGGAAGGAAGGATATTGGGGTGGGGGCTATATATAGGCAGGACCGGTGCTAGGGTTTCTTGTGCCCTAGGCGAGACCACCTTCTGGCGGCCCGCCCCCCGCCAAAGCCTGCTTTAGCGGGAGGTGGGGGTGGTGGAGAGGCAAGCAGCAGTTTCTCTGCTGTAGCGGAGAAGCTGCTGCTCGCCCGTCCCGCCGCCCGCCCCCCGCCAAAGCCTGCTTTAGCGGGAGCCAGGGGTGGTGTAGGGGGCAAGCAGCACCTCTCCGCTACAGCGGAGAAGCTGCTGCTACCGCCCCGCCCGCCCCCCAAGCCTGGCCAGCGCCCCTCCATTTTGGCACCCTAGGCAATTGCCTAGTTCACCTTAATGGACGCGCCGGCCCTGTATATAGGGCCATTGTGCAGGGAGAGAATGAAGGAGTCCAAGAAATTCTCCTTTCCCTTCCTCCCCCACAACAAACATCTGTGAGGTGAGTGGGGCTGGGCCAAAGAATTGAGATAGAGCATGTGGAGGAAGAAAACTCATTACAGCAGATGGCTCAGAGCTAGAGGTGCAGTGTTGTGTCAGACTGGATGGCTTTGTTGGTTAGAGCACGGTGCTGATAACGTCAAGGTTTCAGGTTTGATTCCCCATATGGGACAGCTGCATATTGCTGCACTGCGGAGGATTGGACTAGAATAGGTTCCCTTCCAACTCTACAATTCTGATTCTGATTCTATGTTGTGCTCTTTGAGTCTCGACTATCTGTACTTGTACTTGGACAGAGTCATCCCCTGCAACTGACTTGCACCCTGCTTTGTAGGGCCAGTGTTGATTTGCGCTGTTGGCCTGGAGAGTGACCGCTGGGCTGTGCCTGCATCTTTCATGCTGCTGAAAATAAAACGATAATTTGAAGAACTGTTGTTTATCCGCTGACCCAAACAATAAAGGTGGGCACAGCGCCCCGTACACATTCATCATTTGCTCTCTGCAATAAGTATCTAAGCTTTGGTTGTGTGTGCCTTTTGGAATGCTGTGTGATTGCAAGCCTGCCCACTAAAGGAAGCAAGGCTGCCCATTAAAAGCCAGGCGTGCTCTATAAATAGAACACTTGATTCCATCCTTTGTACTTTCCCACAGGGCTACCGCTAAACAGGACGCTGCTGAAAACTGCGCAACGCCGAGCTTGCTTTGAACACAGTGGGATGCAAATATCAGAAGTTCAAGCAGTGGCTAAGAGAAGCTTTATTCAATCTGATTGAAGCGGCAGGGAAATGCCAGACTTAATGGGGACGTGGTCCTAAGCAAGCGGGGCTGAATGCCTGGGAGCCAGGTAGGCACGAATACCTGGCGAGGAAGGTAGTGCAATGCAATGAAATTGCCAAGAAGCAAAAATCCAGTGCTGCTTTCTTAAGGGGAAAAGATGAGAACTCTAGAAAACCTGTCTCCTAAAGAAGCCTTTTTGAATGTCAACATTTCTGCCTTCCCATATGCTGCCATCCTATGTTAAGGACACTTAAATCCTTTGGGGGCCTTCCGTGTCTACCTGTGATGGCAATCACACCAAGGAGAGTAGAGTTGCACTGTCAGGACGTTTCCCCTCTGGCTCAACCTCTTCTCCCTTCTTCAGCCCATCCATGAGTTGGAGGGTGAAGTTCTGAAGCCTCAACTTTGTAGCTGGAGGGTTTTGGTGTTGTTGTTTTTTAATAGCAATCAAATGGAACATAAATGCTACTAAACAAACAAACTTGTGAATTCTCCCCAAACAATGTAGAACCACTATCATCCATGAGTGGAGAAATCCCCTTGCATTAGAACTTAGCTGACCGATTTGTGGAGGTCTCAGAAAAGGGAAAGTGGGGATTGCCAAAAGGGACAGAGCTTGCTCTCTCATGAAACTGTTAGAATAGACATTGTGCTGCTCCAGTAATAATAGCAGCAAGTCCATTCTTCTCGTGAATTCTTCCTCTCCTCAAAGTCGTGCTTAGCCACAAATTTGTCGAACAACTTTGACAAGTCTGTGAAAAACATCTTTGAGGAATACCCTTCAGCTCTTGGCACAACACACACACACACACACACACAAGCCCATGACAGCCTTCAATTTGTTTCCCCTCCCCTCTCAATTCCTGAAACTTTGTTGCTACTTTAAAATAAAATGGACAAAATAGCACATGGTTGATAATGCATTAGGTAACACGTTATGTATGTGTGTCAAGCTACATGTTTGCATAACAGGAGAGTGTTAAAGAGGGTGGGTGGGAACGTGGTGTTATTACATAACTCACCTCGTCTCCCAAAACAGAAGCAGAACCTGCTAAAGGTCTTCCTCCATGTTGGCATCTCTCAAAATGAGATGGGAACGCAGAGGAGCTATGCTATTTTGTTTGGCATGGTGTGGCCTTGACTAAGAAGGAAAGAGCCCAGCACTGAGCTCCTGCTGCGTTATTCCTCCTTGTCTACTCCACAATTCCAGAACAAATAAAATTTAAAAAGGGCTATTGTTAGTTTCTGTTCCCCAGTTTTGCCACCTGAGGCAGAAGGGGAATTGCCATCTCCTGGCCCTACTTGCCCTGTCCCATTGCCACCATAATCACCACCACCACCACCACCATCATCATCATCAGGGGCGTCTCAAAGGGATCGTGCGCCCTGGCGCGACGATCCCTCGGCGCCCCCGGTGGGCTGCCTCTCCGCCCACCTCCCTCCCGCGCTGGCCGCCCCTCGGGAGGGGGGGTGGGCGAGCGGGGGATGGGGGCGTGGCGCCGCAAGCCGGCCACCCTCTGGCGCCCCAGCTGGAGCGCTGGGAAGGGTGCGCAAAGCCCCGCGCTGCTCCAGCGCCACGTCCATCATCCCCCGAGGGGCGGCCAGCGCGGGAGGGAGGTGGGCGAGCGGGGGATGGGGGCGTGGCGCTGGAGCAGCGCGGAGCTTTGCGTGCCCTTCCCAGCACTCCAGCTGGGGCTCAGGAGGGCAGCCGGCGCGCGAGCGCCCGCCTGCCCGCCCGTGGGGGTGGGGGCAGGTTGGGGAGGGGGCGCCCGGTATGCCGGCGGGCTCGCGGGGGCGCCCCTGGGGGGCCTGGCGCCCTGGTGCGCCGCGCCACCTGCCCCTATGCATGAGACGGCTCTGATCATCATCATCATCATTTATTTATACCCAGCCCATCTGGCCGAGTTTCCCCAGCCACTCTGGGTGGCTTCCAACAGAACATTAAAATGCAATAATCTATTAAACATTAAAAGCCTCCCTAAACAGGGCTGCCTTCAGATGTCTTCTAAAAGTCTGGTAGTTGTTTTTCTCTTTGACATCTGGTGGGAGGGCATTCCACAGGGCGGGTGCCGCTACCGAGAAGGCCCTCTGCCTGGTTCCCATGTCCCAGTTCTCACCAAACTCGGTGGGAGCTGGGACACTCCTCCATGTGTTGCTACTCACTTCGCTTCTCCATCTGGGGCAAGGAAGATGAACGTCAACACCATGTGCTTCCTCTTGGTGGCGGAAGCAGTGGCGTGGGCAGGTGGAGTGCTGCCTTTATTACTTGTGCAACCTGAGCCTGTTGCTTCACACCCTCCTTCATGGGGGGGCCTGCTCTGCTCTTCCCCCAATCGCAAGGGATTTCTTCCAAGCTGTAAGGCAACGTATGTCTCTGCTATGACTTGGCCCAAGATTTGACCCAGCTGGTTGTTTATGAATCAACTCCACTGTCCCACAGTAGAAGTAAATGAGGAAAGGCACACAAATGCACCGAGGGATGTTTACAGCATCTTTCTTCATCACTATTGTGCATTGCTTGATTTTGTGTTATATTTAAATATCTTTGTTGGGATATAAGAAGAGTCTGCTGGATCAGGAGAATGGCCCACCTAGTGCAGTATCCTATCCTCACAGTGGCCAACCAGATTCCTGTGGGAAGCCCGCAAGCAGGACCTGGTCACAACAGCAACACTCTCCCCACTTTTGATTCCTTGTTGTTGTTCAGTCGTTCAGTCGTGTCCGACTCTTCGTGACCCCATGGACCAGAGCACGCCAGGCACGCCTATCCTTCACTGCCTCCCGCAGTTTGGTCAGACTCATGTTGGTAGCTTCGAGAACACTGTCCAACCATCTCATCCTCTGTCGTCCCCTTCTCCTTGTGCCCTCCATCTTTCCCAACATCAGGGTCTTTTCCAGGGAGTCTTCTCTTCTCATGAGGTGGCCAAAGTACTGGAGCCTCAACTTCAGGATCTGTCCTTCTAGCAACTGGCATTCACGAGCATACTTCAAATCTTATGTAAAAAGCAGTAATAAGGGACAACCAAAAATATTCTTAGTGTCAGGATTTACGATGTCTCTCTCACACCAATTACAGGTAGGTAGCTGTGTTAGACCATCAAGAGCTGGACCATCAAGAAGGCTGATCGCCGAAGAACTGATGCTTTTGAATTATGGTGCTGGAGGAGACTCTTGAGAGTCCCATGGACTGCAAGAAGATCAAACCTATCCATTCTCAAGGAAATCGGCCCTGAGTGCTCACTAGAAGGACAGATCCTGAAGTTGAGGCTCCAGTACTTTGGCCACCTCATGAGAAGAGAAGACTCCCTGGAAAAGACCCTGATGTTGGGAAAGATGGAGGGCACAAGGAGAAGGGGACGACAGAGGATGAGATGGTTGGACAGTGTTCTCGAAGCTACTAACATGAGTTTGGCCAAACTGCGGGAGGCAGTGAAGGATAGGCGTGCCTGGCGTGCTCTGGTCCATGGGGTCACGAAGAGTCAGACACGACTGAACGACTGAACAACAACAACAGCCGTGTTGGTCTGCCATAGTCAAAACAAAATAAAAAATAAAAAAATAAAAAATTCCTTCCAGTAGCACCTTAGAGACCAACTAAGTTTGTTCTTGGTATGAGCTTTCGTGTGCATGCACACTTCTTCAGATACACACCAAGACATGGCAAGCTGGCAGGTTTATTACTCTTAAATTTTTTAGTAATTACACAGTAGTTTCAGTCCGAGCCCTCCCAGCTCACTCCTCTCTGGATGAGACAGTTGGACCCACTGGATGATACTGTTGACACCAGCAGGATATCCTCCACTGGTTGCCCCACCTCCTGCTGGGTGGCATTGTGCCTGTACTCTACTCTTTTGCCTACTCTGAGGAGACTCAGGGGCAGCTTGGCCTTCCTCCTGCTCTCGCGCCAAATCTAACAGTGGCAGTTCTTCTGCAGCAGGCTCTGTCTGCCCTGTGCTGTCTTGGGAATTTATAACCTGAATTCCAGAATGGAAGGAGCTTACATCACACTCAGTGTGGGAAGGAATCAAGCCTCTACTCTATCCCCCTCAGCCTGCCCTCCTTCCTCTCCGCTGTTGCTTTGGGAAGGGATGTCCCAGACACTTAGCAAGAAACACACTCAACTACAAAGCATAATACAACATGAGTAAAAAGAGACATATCACACACACACCACTTTGCATAACGTCTATGAATGGCATTAATGTGATTTTACACAGAATAATTGGCTGGCTCCACCTCAGCACATAAGCAAGTCTTATCAACCACAAAGTCTTCTGACATCATCACATTCAGTGAATGATCCTGGATTACAGGTGGGTAGCCGTGTTGGTCTGCCATAGTCAAAACAAAATCAAAAATTCTTTCCAGTAGCACCTTAGAGACCAACTGAGTTTGTTCTTGGTATGAGCTTTCGTTCTATAAAAGATCTCAAAGTAGCTGTCTTAATACAAAGAAATTTCAGAAATAGACTGGAAAGAGAAGTGGCTGAATTACAACTAATCACCAAACTTAAAACCACGGAGAAACCTGGTCTGAACAAAGACATTGGATTCTTATCTCATTATACATAACAAAGCTATCTTTAGCCATCTCACCCCTTGCCTTTCCCTGCAAGACTAATTACAGCCGTTAAGAGTCGTCAACAGGTTTTCCATACCTATCAGCTGATCACCCATTCCCACCACCCTTCTGAGCAATACCCCTCCCCACTCCCTCACTATATTTAAGGATCTGGTGACTTCTGTTTCAGTGTATCTGAAGAAGTGTGCATGCACACGAAAGCTCATACCAAGAACAAACTCAGTTGGTCTCTAAGGTGCTACTGGAAAGAATTTTTGATTTTGTTTTGATCCTGGATTGACTAGGATCACATAGTGAAGAAAGAAGAAGCTCAAAACAAAATAAAATAAAAAATTCCTTCCAGTAGCACCTTGTTGTTGTTGTTGTTCAGTCGTTCAGTCGTGTCCGACTCTTTGTGACCCCATGGACCAGAGCATGCCAGGCACGCCTATCTTTCACTGCCTCCCGCAGTTTGGCCAAACTCATGCTAGTCGCTTCGAGAACACTGTCCAACCATCTCATCCTCTGTCGTCCCCTTCTCCTTGTGCCCTCCATCTTTCCCAACATCAGGGTCTTTTCTAGGGAGTCTTCTCTTCTCATGAGGTGGCCAAAGTACTGGAGCCTCAACTTCAGGAGACCAACTAAGTTTGTTCTTGGTATGAGCTTTTGTGTGCATGCACACTTCTTCAGATACACTGAAACGGAAGTCACCAGACCCTTAAATATAGTGAGGGAGTGGGGAGGGGTATTACTCAGAAGGGTGGTGGGAATGGGTGATCAGCTGATAGGTGTGGAAAGAAGAAGCTGTAATTGAAGGGGGGAAATGGGAGGGGGGAGCAGTAGCAAACCAGCTGCAGAAATGTGCTGGGAAAGGTACACATTCCCCATGCAAGATTCCACCCCCTACAAAGTAATGTGGGCTCTGAGAACACAATTCACACTCACCCACATTCAACCTGACATGCCCCAGAACAAGTGAACATTCAGTCCAATCCTACTATTGAAACCAGCGTTTCTCAACCTTTGGTCCCCAGATGCTGTTGGACTACATCCCATCATCCCTAGTT
>OFHU01003761.1:0-323011 GCA_900245905.1 Lacerta viridis | reverse complement strand
AAAAGAAGGCTGCCGTTTCTGTTGCTAAAGTTATTATTATCATTATTACTGTTATTATTTATTTAATTTCTATAGCGCCTTATACCCAAAGGTCTAAGGGCGGTTCACATAAAATATCAAATACACAAAATAAAAGCAAAAAGAACAACCCAATAACGGGTCACCAGAGCATAGACAACAGTAGTCAGGCTATCCCTGTCCAGAGAGGGGCGTATCCAGACAGGGGCACCAGCCGAAGCTGATGGAAGGCACTCCGGGTCACTGAGCGGCTTCCCTTGTCTCTCGACAGGGCGACCAAGGCAGTTTCTGTGCCAAAAGCAGGCCTCAACCCTGATTGAAATGGATCCAGAAAAGAGCATCTGGATCTGGACTGCGACCACTTGCTCCAGAAGTTGGAAAAACCAAGACTGGTAAGATTTTAACACAGGTAAGACTTAGAAGCGAGAAGGGTAGGGGGATCCAGGGGGAAAGAAAGCTGTGCATGTGATAAAGAGCAAAGCAGAGGGGCAGAAGACAACATAGTTCCATTTAATTCCATGTTAGCTCAGGTTGCCTTGTTGACAAAAATGCTTTGCAGCCATTTTGTGATAGCTTCTTGGGGACTAGAGATAAGCTCCTTCACTAGAAGAGGGTCACCAAAATATTGTTGAGTTTTTGTTCCTTCAGATGTGTATAAATCCAGAAGGTTCCAAACATGCCAGCATTTTGGATCCTCGCCAGTAATTCTGTTCCTAAGGTTATTTAGGTATTTAGAATACCCATTTTAAAAGCTGATGCATCAAACTGCTTCCTTTGTCTGCAACAGCTGCCTTGCTGATTTCAGTGTGAAAAAGCAAATAAGGCATTTTGAGGGTGAGTCTACTGATGGCAATGGTTAGAGGCGGCCTGGTAGAGGCCTTGGAGTGAGTAGAGGTTTTCACCATTTTGCCGGCCATTTTTAAGGGAAAAAAGTCCAGCAAACGTTTAAGCACAAACATATTCAGAATTAGGAAGGATGAGCCTTGACCATTTTTTCCTGTACATAAAGGGCAGAAAATTTTGTCTGCTAATGGTAAGGCTGAAATGACTGAGAAAATATTTGAAATCTTATGAATCCCGACTCTCTGGCCATTTTGACTCATACATAAGGGGGTGGCTGATTGTTCCACTAATGACCAGAGCGGGTCCACACAAAATCATAATAAGCCACATTTGTGAAACATTTTGGAACAGAGGTCTGTACCCTTAAATCCTGTAGATAAAGGAGGCATGTAGCTCCCAATTTTCTTTGCCTGGGGTACAGACAGGTATGTCTGTTTAATGCAGGGAACATGATCCATAAATGCTGAGACTTTATTAGAAATTTCATTTGACCCAAATTGGCTTTTTGGTGAAAACTTTCATGATAGGGTTGAGAGTTGCTGGGTTTCCAACAAATACTAAAATTTGGATCCTCGCCAGTACTTCTGTTCCTAAGGCAATATATTTAAAAACCTGGTGTAGCAAACTGCTTCCTCTCATTGGGTTACCTTCAACTGCAATCGTAGCTTTTATTAAAAAACTTTTGAATTATCAGAGGTGGCGATAGGCACTAATAACTAACAAGTAATCTCTAAATGCTCTATCGTAATTATAGCAGCAATACAGTTGTGTGTCTTCTGGCTGAAGGTCCACTAGGTGAGTATCTTGTGCTTGGCTGAGGAGAAAATCTCTGTTGTGTTCTGCCTGCAACTCTTTGTACAAAGATTCTTTCAGGTCGCAGTGAGGGGGACCATTCAAGCACCCGGAGCCTGTTGGAGAAAAGGTAGGCTCTAAATGGAATAATACATCAAATATGCAAACTAAATATTCCAAAGAGCTTGTATTGAGCCATGTTGGTTCTTCAATCACTTTTTCAGAAGAGCTGCAAACTCGAAAGCCTAATGCAGTCGCTCTCCGTGCTTCTACCTGGAGGGACTTCTCTTGTCGGGACACCACTGCAGGGGAGGCCCTTTCCTGTGCCGCCACCACACAATAAGGTACATCTTTTGGTGGGACAGCCATCCTTGTTTTGTTGCAGCTCTTTTTTTTACAGACCTCACAGAGCTACCTGTGCCGGAAGCAGATCTGCTCCATTGCCAAGTGAGAGGCAGTGTCAGAGCTCTTGATACATCAAGTGAACATCTGCAGTGTAGGATTGAGAGACACCTGCGTCTTGACTGCGCTGCTTTAGGTAACCGGCTGTTTTTGCTCCTGTGTCTGGAGGGGAGGGCTGCTGAAGACCCTAGTCTCTTCCAGGTGCATCTCAGGGACACGAGAAATAGAATTTTGCAAGCCTTCAGGAAACTTAATGGCAAGTGAACTTCACACTCCAATTTCAGTGATCTTTTTCAGTACAATCCTTTTGTGCTGGCCTCTCCATTTCCCCCCGCTTGATCTCTTCACAGTTCTGTCCAAGAGCCCACCACCCTCAGGTGAAGCCAGCTCTTCCTGCAGAAGTCAGGTCAGTAAGAACAGCTGTGTTCAAAAAACATTTCTCTGGAATTGGCGGGAAAGGGCCGGGGACAAACTAATGAGTCCAGATTGCTTTTCACAGACCAGCAGAAGGAACTTCCAGGCCCATGGATTCACACTTCAGAGGGACAAACAAAAAGGTGAGCATAAAGGCAGAGTTTGAAGACTGGGACCAGTCTCTCTGTTCTGCCCTGCAAATTAATGGCAGTCAACATGGCACTCTGTGACTTAAACACATCTAGGTGAATAAAACCTTGATTGTGTTCTGTCTGCAACTTCATAACTCTTAAGGGTTTTCTTTTTTCCTGAGAGAACATTCTGTATTCAGCTTTTCACCTTGTTGCATTGGCCAAAAAAAAGCAAAAGACGCTGGTGGTCGGCGCTCCTGGTTTCCAGGACGGGGTTCAAGCCCCTGCGGTGTCCCTGCTTACTTCCAATGCAACCTCTCTCTCTCTCTCTCCCCCCTTAAGAGCTAAATGAAGCAAGGTCACTGGTGTGTGTCTAAGACAAGGTGGATTACATGGATGCTTCCCATCCTAGCACTCCTTGCCACAGGGAACAAAAAACTTACTTCTTTTATATATATAGGACTGCCTCTTAATTTTGCATTGTTTGTTTAGGCAGTAACCTAAATATACAAACATTCTTGTACATTTTATGCTCCTTATCGCTACCCCCAACATCTGTGAGCTGAGGATCCCTTTCCCATCATCATCATTGGCCGAGATTGCGCTGGGCTCCCTGGCCCCTGACCCTGAGCCCCGCAAAGAAGGGATCAGCAAGGAACTGGGCGTGACGGAGGACATCTTGCATGTGTGAGTATTGTCCTGGCACCCCCTTCTACAAGAGGCAAGGTGTGGTGGCATTCGGGGCAGATGGTGGGCTCTGAGTCCTGGGTGCAGCCTGCTGGAAGGTCTCCTGCACAAGAGACAAGGTGGCACCGTAATGGATGGCATGTTGGACTTGAACCAGGGTTTAAACAACAACAACAATTTTATTATTTGTTCCCCGCCCATCTGACCAGGTTGCCTCAGCCACTCTGGGCAGCTTCCAATAGGTATAAAAATATAAAACATTTAAAACTTCCCTATACAGGGCTGCTTTTAGATGTCTTCTAAAAGTTGTATAGTTATTTATCTCCTTGACATCTGATGGGAGGACGTTCCACAGGGCGGGTGCCACCACCGAGGAGGCCCTCTGCCTGGTTCTCTGTAACCTCATTTCTCACAGGAAGGGACGACCAGAAGGCCCTTGGAGCTGAACCCTTTTGAATGAGTCTGCTTCTTGGCCTGACCTACCCTGCAGGGTTGTTTTGAGCATAACTTGGAGGAAGAGTGGGGTGCAAGTAAAATAAAGTGGTGTGCTGAGCAAGACCTGCATTTGGATCAGTGTGTTTCTGCAAACCTCCTGTGAGGCTCATATAGGACAACTTCCTGGGGACGTAGGAATCTGCCTATCATCCATTTAGCACAGGACCATCTGCAGTTTTTCAGGGGGACAGACAGGCATAGTTCCCAGACCTACCAGGGACTGACCATCTGCATGCAAAGTGGCTGCTCTCCCACTGAGCTGGGGCCCTTCCCCAAGGGGGGGGGGTTGTGCCCACTGCTAGTGAATGAAAGTTGGTGGGATGCAGATCCCCTCGTATTTTCTGTAAAGTGGTATACATGCTGCTGATCCTATATAGAGGAGGAGGATAATAAGAATAATTCCTCCCATCCTCTCTGTTGAGTCCTTTACATTCAGGTGGTGCTATGATAAGAATAAATTAATTAAGGGAAACAGTATATTTTCTGTCATCAAAATGTATTGGACCAGGTGCCCTGTGTCTGGCAAGAGTCAAAGGGAAGCTCAAGGACTGGAATAGAATGAGGATATTGGCAGAAGGAGTGGCATGTTCATAGGACTCTTAAGTGTAGTGCAAGTGTTGATGTTTTATGTTTCAGTCTACACAAAATATATACATATATATTATTTTTTTGCAGTCGATGGAGAGCAGATGAAGCCCGGATTCTGCATGTGTCCACCAGCTCCTTCCTGGAGCATCTCTCCTTGGTGGTGGAAACTATGGACCTGTTTGGGCCTCCTGTGGCTTGATAGATGGTTGCAACAGGAAGCTTCCCAACAGTCTTGGCTGGACTCTGGACTTGCCCCTGGGCTACTGATGTCAGAGGAGGCCCTGAACATGCCATCCTTAGAGCCAAGATGTTGCTTTGTGTTCTGGAGCCAGCGGGGAACTCTTTGCTCTCGGATACTCTTGGACTTTGGTAGATTTTGGGTGCTGAGAAGCAGACAAGCCTGGGACTGCTTTGATATAAGACAAAGTACATGGAATCGGGTGCTCTAATAAATGATCCATTGTACTTTACTTTGTTGTCTGCATGTGTTAACTGATTAAGTATATTTGAGCCGGCTCACCATATTGAGTAATCAGTTACACAAACACAAGCAAAATCTGAATCATAGTGTTTCTCCAGGTGTTGCTGGACTCCAGTTCTCTTCAGCCCCATCCCGCATGGCCGAGGGTCAGGGATAATGGGAGGTTTTAGCCCTCTCACTGATCAGAGCCAGGCCCAAACAGAGGGGGGGGTCATATGGGCCACTTGGCTCGGGCCTCCGATTCCAAAGGGGGCCTCGGTCAGCATATTCACAATCGCTCACCATTATTTAAATGTAAATACTTAAAATAATCCTTTTCCCTATGTATTTTTAAAAAGCACTATTATTTATATACTTACTTATTTATAAGACTTCGGAGATCCCCAGGGTAAAAAAAAGAGGGGGGGCACATTATGTACCTGGCCCGGGCCTCTGCCTGGCTCTGCAAGGGCCTGTGCAGAGGTGGAGATAGGATGGGCGACTGGTGGCTGCTGTGAGCAGGAGATTTTCTGCAGCGTTTGGGCGGGTGATTGGTCGCTGTGTCAAGGTCTGCTGGCGATTTGCTGCTGCGGCAATTGGTTGGGTGATTGGCAGCTGCTGGTAGCAAGAGGGCAGATGATTGGTGGCTTCGTTAATGTGAGCGATTGGCAGCGGCGGTCCGGTGGGTGAGCGAAAAATACAGTAATTCGTTTTGTTTTTTTTCCTAAAAATTAAAGCAGTCAGAGGTAATTCATTTATAACAGTTTTCAATTTGTACCCATCTTTTAGTAGAGTTGTCCTGACTTAAGGATATTAAGTGAAATAATTGCTTAGCTTTATAGCAAGTTTGTAAGTGAGGAATACTCCATCCTCCCCTGTTTCTTTTCCTAGATCATGGGCTTATTTTAATTTCATGTTTTTTTGTTTCAAAAAATAAAATTTTCAAATTCAGTTTGCAAAATCCTGAGTTGATTAAGGGAGATCCCCAATAAATTTCTTTAAAAGAAGAAGAAGGAGTGGGGGGCGGGGGCGGGGAGAGCTGGGACTGCCTGCAAAAGACATGTAGCTTTGACCCAGCACAACATCATAACCATGCCCCTTCTATGGGGCCCATTTCTTTACATCAGGAATGGGGAACCTTTTTTTAAAGCCCAGGGGCTGTGTCCCCTCAGGGGCAGCCTTCCAGCAGGGGGCCAAATACCAGTTGCAGATGTGGCCAGATGCTAAAGGGGGTGGATGATTTGATCTCGCCCTGTCAGCGTGAACATCCAGGAGGTCACGGAAATCAGATGCCATGATGCATAGTTGGTGCCTAAATCTGCCAGCAAAAACTGCCCTGGCTCATAGGCCACGGCTCATTATTTACAAAATGCGGCTTGGATTCCTGGCAGCTTGAGAAAATGGGCTTAGCAGTGTTAACGGTGGCTTTTAAGTTGAATTGGTGTTGACACATCCTTTTTTGATAGCTCAAGTATGATCAATTTAGCATCTGGCTTGGCAAAAGGAAGACTTCCCCCGATGTTCACTGTCAGCATCTTGGATCTCCTTCGTTTAGCTGACTTTCAATTAGCTGCACCAACTCTAAGGGGTTGAGGTGTCTTTGGCCCCCTCAATATTTGTTGGAAGGGGGCTTCCCCCCCCCAATGTTGAGGGGGCAGGGGCCAGCTCCTCCAGACAATGCGATGTGGCGCGCCCATAGCATGCAATGTGTGATGTCATACATGTGCATTGTGCATCATGTGTTGCCTGCATGACACCACATATGTGTGATACATGCCAGGCCCCCTCAATCTTGGGGGCAACTTGGTGACTCTGTTTTCATCCGTCACTCATGGGATGTCTGTAAACACCTGCTCCCAGGTAAACACAGAGGAGCTGTGAAGGTGTCTCAAAGGAGCCTCGCCAGATCCCTGCCCCCGCCAGGACTGAAGCTGTGTTTCCCTCCCCATTCCTGAAAGGGAACTAGAGCAAGAGGTGCCTGAAACCACAAGTGTGTGATATGGGACACTTCTGCACCCCACATTTAAAGCACACCACTTTCTCCAAAGAACCCCACACACCTGTCTGCAGTCCTGATTTGACCAGGGCACCCCAGAATCCCGGATTCTGACTGCATGTCTCATTTTCAATCAATCAATAACAATTTATTCGACCGTCAGTCAGAACACAATCATCCATACAAATTTTAAAAACCTGAGACAACTCAGAGGGGTTTACACTAAAACATACAGTAAAAGTAAATTGTCTCATTTTCTGTGCTGAGCTCCTGCGAGAGCTGGGACACCCACAGTCCTTTTGCACAAAAGTAGGCGCCTGAACCTGAGGAGGGGGAGGAGGAGGAGCTGCAGGTGGCGCAGGCTGGGCTGCCCCTGCTGGGCCCAGATGCTGCGCTTCCTCTGGCCGATGCTGGCCCCACTGGAGGAGGAGGAGAAGCTGGCAAGGATGAGGATGGTGATGGGGAACAGGAGGAGGAGCTGGAGGTGTCGGTGTGGCACTTGTGGAGGGAGCTGCTGCTGGTAACGGAGACAGGGGACTAGGGCTCACTGGGGAGTCTGGCACCAAAAGCCAGGCATTCTGATTTTAATCAGTGGCATATTGGAGGGTATGGAATCCTGGGGACTGTAGTTTGTTAAGAGGGCTGGAATTGCAGCCTCCATGATTCTTCGGGGGAAGGCCTTGTGCTTTAAATGCCCAGAGATGGAACAGTTCAGGCTCCAGGTTCCAAAGGATCCTGCAAAAAGGGCCATTTGTGGCCCCTCTCCCCGTTCAAGGATCACCTGCCCAAACTGGTAGGTGGCTGCGACATGCCGTTTTAAATGCTAACAATGCTGCAGAGTGCCCAGCGCAGCATCCAGAGCCACGTGGGGAATTTAAAGTGGTGGCTCTTGGCTGTCCGAGGCGGAGGCCCCAGGGGGAAGTGTCAGTCTTGGTGAGAGCGGCAGGAGCACTGGGGTCCAATCGGGGCACGAGGGTCTGAAAGACAAGCTTTCTTCAGGCAGGCAGCCTAAGTGCATGACGGCAAAAACAATGGTGCTTCGTCCCGTGGGAAGGTCTAAAGCAAAGCTTTCCAAGCTGTGTGTTGCGACACGTTAGTGTGTCAGCTGCAATGTGTAGGTGTGTTGTGCAAACGCTCCCTGCACTCGTCCTGGGGCTGGAAAGGGGTTAGTTTAACCCACAGTTTGCTACTAAAACAGAATTACTGTGTCACAAAATGACGCAAAACTGAATTACTGTGTCGTGAAATGATGCATGTCTAAAAAGTGTGTGAAAATGAAAAGTTTGAAGAGCTCTGGTCTAAAGGGTCTTGTAAGGGCATCTGATTGCACACACTCGGAAGCCCCTCACAATGGGGGCTCCGATGACACAGCTTTTCCATTCGCAGGACTCTTTGAGGCCTTTATGACAGGGGTGGGACACCTTTTTCAGACAGGAGCCATATTCCCCTCTGCGCCACCTTTTGGGGGCCACAGGGCAGCAGTGGGTAGGATGGGGGCAAACTGGGGCACAGCCACTGAGGCAGAATGCCAGCTGGCTCCCCCAGTTTCCGAGCCCTGGGGTGTGGGGCTGGGGAGAGCAGCAATGGGCCGGCAGAGGGGCCTGGGACTGCTCAGCATTCTTTGTGGCAGCCCTGAGCTGTGAACTCCCTCCCCACCGAGGTGCGCCTGGCACCTTCATTGCACAGCTTCCGGAGGATGCTGAAGATGCACCTCTTTCCCCTGACTTTGGATGCCTGAGGTGTGTGCTTGTGAAGTTGTTGTGTAAGTTCAATTCCACCCACTTTGAAGATTTCAGCAGGTATCCCATCAGGTTCACTGGCTTTGTTGTTTTTCATTTGGTTAATGGCTGTGCACAACTCTCCCAGATTTGGAGATACTGCAAACTTGTCTCTAGCTTGTTTTTGCGGAATTTGTGAGAGGACCTCAGCAGCTACAGGGGAGTTGCGGTTAAGGAGATGTTGGTGGTGTTCTTTCCAGCGCAGTGCAATAGCTTCTTTATCTTTTAGAAGTGTGGTACCATCTGCTGAGCGTAGGGGGCATCTGCCATGATTTATTGGCCCATGGATGGTCTTTGTGGCTTTAAAGAAACTCTGTGCATCATGTGTGTCGGCTAAGTGCTGGATCTCTTGAGCTTTTTTTATCCACCAGGTGTAAAGGTTTTTTTTTCCTTAGTGGCACAGTTTCCGCCTCTTTGCCAGATCTGAAAGGCCTTCCTTTTCTTGTCAATCATGCATTCAATCTCACTGTCATTCTCATCAAACCAGTCCTGGTGTTTCTTGGTTTGGTATCCAATAGTTTGTTCACAGGCTGCAATAATGGATGTTTTTAGCTTGGTCCAGTGTTCCTCGATGTTATCAGGGAATTCTGAAAGCAGATGGTCCTTAAGAGTCGTTTGGAAGCAATCCCGCTTAATGGGATCTTGAAGGGCTTGAGTGTTCATTTTGCGCCTTGGTTTCCTTCCTTGAAGCCTGCGTTGAGGTATAATCTTGATAGCCATCGTGGAGCGTATTAGTCGGTGGTCTGTCCAGCAGTCGTCGGTGCTTGTCATAGCTCTGGAGAGGAGCACATCATGTCAATCTTTAGCACAGACAACAACATAAGACCATGTGGTGTAGTGGTTAGAGCAGGGGTTGGCAAGGTTTACCTCACCTGGGCCGGTTCACTCTGGCGGAAATCCCTCCGTGGGACGGATCACGTACACTTGGCTGCGATTTCCGGCATCTGTGCAGTCGTGATTTCCGGCACCGTGGAAGTGAGTGCTGTGCCGGTTTAGCGCAGCGCGTGGGACTCGCCGAGGGCCGGTTAAACGACCCCTGTGGGCTGCTTGTAGCCCATGGACCTTAGGTTGCCTACCCCTGGGTTAGAGTGTTGGACTAGGACCTGGGAGAGACCAGGGTTCAAATCCCCACTAGGGGTATGACCTTGGAGGCCAGTTACTGCCTCTTAGCCTCACCTGCCTTACAGGGCTGTTGTGGAGGGAGAGAACTATGTATGCTACCTTGAGCTCCTGGGGGGGGGCGGGCAGGCATGGGACAGAAATCATGCAATTAAAAAAGAAAAAAGGCTGAGCCCCTGAAGCACAAAGCATCAAACCTCAGAGTCCCTTGACCCCCTTCCAGAGCCAATTTCAGCCACTGTTCTTCAGACAGAAGCCGCTTACAGACTCTCACTGCGTGGCAAAACCGCTCCATTTTCCAAACCATCTCTGGCTTGCTGTCTGAAGTTTAACTGAATTGCTTTGTAAATCCCGGCAATAAAAACCACCCACAATTGCCCAAATAATGGAACGGAGAAGAAGTGAGCTTTAAAATGATTACGGTGCTGGGAAGAAGGAAGAAAAAGAAATAAAGGAGGGAGCCTCGTTGAGTCTGAATGGGGGAAAACGGGCAGAGGAGCAATGCGCCTCCTGAAGCAGAACGGAATGTATTATTATTTTTAATGGAAATTCAAAAAGGGGCTTTTGCAGCTACATCAGGCAGAGAATGAGCATGGAAATGGCTAATTCTGCTTGACCAAGTTGGGAGTGGAGCTGGCTTCATTTTGCAAGGCTGAGACACACTTGCCAGGGCGGGAAGAACTTTTTCTTGGGTCCTGTGAATTGCATAGGCGAGATGGCCTGCTCCGAAAGGAGGGCGCTGTGCTAGGGCTGTGTACTCACAGGGTACATTCTGTGCGCAAAGCAGTCTGCGGCTCTTAAGCTTGAAGTAGGGTTTGCTGCCCCTGCGGTGACCTCGCAGGGGGGCAGGTGCCCTCCCCTCCCATATCTCGCTCTGGATGGGGCGCGCATTCTTGCCCTCAGCCGCCTGAGGCAACTGTCTCACTCTGCCTAACAGCAGGGCTGGCCCCACTTATGAAGGGCACCGGCACCGTCCACGTTTACTGTGAAGCCACTGGAAAATTTGGTTTCTTAGTTAAAAGAACACCAAACTCCCCCCGCCCCCCGCAAACAATCAGATCCAAAGACACTTTATTCTGGGCATGTGTCTTCTTTGAGAACGGCCAGGCAGAAAGGCACCCTGGCCGCATCCAGCGCTCCAGAAGTCTAATGGACCTTGACAAATGCAGCACAGAGGCTATTTGAGCAGGAGGCCTGATCCAGCCCCTCCGCAGGCCTGCAGCTCCCTTGGGCTGTGTCTCCACCCACTCTGAACAATTAGCCCTTTTTCCTCACTAATTGATTCTGCTGGTGCACATCGGACAATTAGAATTTAAATTGCCTTCTACAAAAGTTCACGAAAACATGTTAGGAGTTGAATCTATTAGGAGGGATTGCTCCTCATGCTTCCATTTCCTCTCTCTTCCCCACAAAGCAGAACAAATCCTAGTGCCTCTTCCCTGCCTTCCTTGTTTGTTCAAAGCTGGAAACTGGAATTTTAACATGTCCAGGGTGGGGGTGGGGAGGTTGTGATCTCTCCCCCAAAGGAAACCAAACTCCGCTGGGTGGCCAGATGCAAAATAGGACGTGGTTCCTGTGCCTTTGAGGGAATGCAGGGGTGCCTGGCTGCCAGAATGATGGTGCCATCTGCTCACCTGCCAGGGAAATGGACGGTCCCTTTTTGATTTAGCAAGCGGATGAAGGATAATGAAGCTTTCAAGTTAATTTACGGCTGATTAGCCCGGGGGACGACGGACGGACCTTTTTAGCTCCACAGGCCAGTTCCTCATCAGGACCAGCCTTAGGAGCCCAATTGGGTGGGTGGAGCTAAACCCAACTGTCAATCATGTCACAACATTATGACATCACATGATTGACATGTGATGGGACTTGCTCATCTGTCAAAATCCCTTGCTGGAGTGATGTTCAAAGGACGGACCCAGAGACCCTGCCAGAGAGCTCCTAAGGACCCAAGAACATAAGAGCAGCCTGCTGGATCCAGCCAAAGGGTTGGAGCCCATCTTGTTTGACGCCCTGTACTCAGAGTGGCCAGCCAGATACTTGAATGGGAAACCAGCAAGCAGGATCCGAGCACAAGACCCCTCCCCCTGTGCTTTCCAAAAGCTGGTTATCAGAAGCATGGCTGCCTCCAGCTGTGGAGGCAGAGCAGAGCCTTCATCCTGGCCAGAAGCCCCTCCGGCCCTCTCCTCCTGCAGGGGGTTTCCTCCTGCATCCAAACTCAGCAGGACCACAACAACCCCTCTGCATTACCGCCCCCCCCCCCGGTGCAGCACTTCAGAAGCTCCCAACCAGGCAGGGGGCTTGGGCAGCTGCACAAAGTGGCTTGGGGCCAAGCAGCACCTCAGGTGCAGGGTGTGTCTTGCCTCTAAGGGGCCTCACGGGCCAAATGGGCAAGCTTGGCTGCTGCTGCCCCCCCCCCCCCCCCCCCAGCCCAGAGCAAGTCAGGTTATTTACGTATTTAACTTGTTAGCCACGTAATGCAAAAGAAAATCAGTCTCTAAGCAACTTACTGAAAAAAGAGGGCCAAAGGCGCAAAAACAGACAACAATATGTTACAATAGAAAAATTACACAACTATGAAACAGTCCCAGCAGAGGACTTCTGCAGCAGCAAACATTTCATTAATATAACACAGAACTGTTAACATAATCTGCCCAATGCCTGGGAGAAGATTTACCTGGTGCTGAGAAGATTTTTTTTTTAAAAAAAACCATGTTTATTGATTTTTTGGCATACAGCTGTATAAAGTCAACAAGGTGTGCAAATGAATCAGAAGAAGAAGAAGAAGAAGAAGAAGAAGAAGAAGAAGAAACAGAAGAAACACTGTAACCATAACAATTACTGGGTTAACTACAGTCGTACCTTGGAAATAGAATGGAATCTGTTCCAGAAGTCCGTTCAACTTCCAAAACATTCGAAAACCAAATTGCGGCTTCTGATTGGCTGCAGGAAGCTTCTGCAGCCAATCAGAAGCCGCGGAAGCCCCATCAGACGTTTGCAAACCAGAACAATTACTTCCGGGTTTGCGGCGTTTGGGAGCCAAAACGTCTGAGTTCTAGGGTGTTCGGGATCCAAGGTACAGAGGTTGCATAAATCATCTTATCCATCCTCAATATTAAGAAAAAGATATGGAGCAATGGGCCACAATGAAATCAGGTCAGACATCAATGATGGCGTCAGGTGGGCCTCTGTAGGGAGGATATTCTGAAGAGGTCCTCTTCCTTCTCGCTTCTTCTCCCTTGTCACAGAAAGAAATAACCAAGCGGAAGGAATTTGGATACTTCTTTCCTTTTCTTTGATGGTGTTCCTGAGTCATACTAATCCTAATAAACGGGACGTTATGTATGCCCTGCTGCTCTTGTATTTGTATTTCTTGTATTGTCTGCATTCTTGGACTCTCCTGGGGCTGGGAGGCATGTCTATTGGGGCTGCCATGATGAGCTCCTGCCCCTTTAAGGTCTACCACTACACCACTGTGCTGAAGAGGGAATTTTAAGAGATATTGCCAAACACCTGGCGAAATCCCTTTCTCCTTCCCCTGGTTAATATCCCACCTTTCCTCTACGGAGCTCAAAGCGGCATACACTTCCCATCTCTTATCCATTAATGCTGCACAACAACCCTGTGAGGTAGGCTGGCTAAGAGATAGCGACATGCCCAAGGCCATGCAGCGGGCAGGGCAAGGGGTTGGCCTAGATGACCCCCAGGACCCCTTCCGACTCTTCCATTCTATGATTACATTAAAGATTGTGGTTTGTCCATCAGAGTCCATCTTCTTCCCTTGCCAGTCCTTCCTCTCCATGGGCTTTTGGTGAGCTACTTACTGACATTGGCTTTTGTACTCTAGGTGTGGGATTTTCCATCAGCAAGGTTAATGTTGGAGATAATAGGAATGATGTTCCTTTCAGACACAAGTCTCCTGGTAGTGTTGTGTGTGTGTGCAGGTGGGCTGGATGGACACTAAGTGCAGGTGAAATGGCTTTGGGCGATGATCTCAGCACAAAAGGCAACATTCTCGGGAAGCTGCATTAAAGATGCTTAATTGTGTTGCACAAAAGCCGAA
Organism: Lacerta viridis; assembly: GCA_900245905.1. Taxonomy (NCBI): domain Eukaryota; kingdom Metazoa; phylum Chordata; class Lepidosauria; order Squamata; family Lacertidae; genus Lacerta; species Lacerta viridis. Next base: position 309,225 of record OFHU01003761.1, on the reverse strand, counting down.
CCTATTAGAGGTTAAAAAGAGAAACCTGCTCTGTGTACCAGCTGCCTTTTGCTCCCTGCTGCCACCTGGAAACTAAGGTGCTTTCTGAGCAGTGATTATGAGGTGGTCCAATTAATTTGCAATGTGTTTTACAGGCTGCATCTGTTCAGGGCGACTGTCCCTTATTCTCCAGTCGAGGCCAGCTTCACCCCCAAACCAGGAGCTTCGATTGAGACACACAGAACAGCGGCAGGATGGAAGTCATTCTAAATATGGGGAACAAAGAAGCTGTAGAATCTAGACTGGCCCATCCTTTATGTTCCATCCTGCCTTGCTTCCCCAAAAAGCCCAGGGTAGCAAACAACACATGCCGTGTGCACACAGCACATTTAAGGTGCATTTCCACCCTCTGCAAAGAATCCTGGGAACCATACTTGGGAAGTGTAGCTCTGCGAGGCATAAACTCCTCTGCTGAGAGCCTGCCTCTCTTCACCTGGCCCACCTGACAAGACCTCATAAGGACTGCTGCTCAGCAGAGAGGGCCTCTTTTTTAAAAAAACTGTTTTTAAACTGTTTTTCTTTTAGTGTTTTTACTGTTTTTTAACCGAGTTGTAAGGATATTGGGAGGAGAGGAGCGGGGGAGAGCCGGGGGAGCCCCCCTTGCAGTGGTTCTGGGCAGGGGGAGGTATGGCGTGGGGGGAGGGGCAGGCCGGGGGAGGGGCACACGGCCCAGGCAGCTAGGGACCGTGCAGTGCTCCAGCCCCTCCTCCAGCCCTCGGGTCTGCGACTGCTGCTGTTGAATGCCAGGTCAGCCCAGAATTAAATCTCTCTCATCCATGGTCTGATTATGGATGAGGAGGCTGATCTGGCATGTATCACTGAAACCAGGGTGCGTGACCAGGGTGGAGTTGGTCTCACCCAGCTGTGCCCACCTGGGTACTCAGTGCAGCACCAGGCCAGACTCAAGGGTTGGGGGAGTTGCTGCTGTGATCTACAGAGATTCTGTCTCCAGGCTCTCCATCCAGTGGGGTGGGGGTGGGGAATCTAGAGTGTGTGTTCCTGGCATTGGGCAATCAGGACAGATTAGAGATTCTGCCAGTTTCCTGGCTGCCTGGCTGCCCAGCTGTCTCCCTGCCTGAGCTGACAGAGCTGGTCTTGTTGAGGACTCACAGACTGCTGGTTCTGGGAGACTTCAGCATCCATGCTGAGGCAGCTGGCTCTGGGGTGGGTCAGGACTTCATGGCCGCCATGACAACCATGGGGCTGTCCCAACATGTCACCGGCCCAACGCACAAGGCAGGCCACACTCTGTACCTTGTCTTCTCAACTGGGCTAGAAGAGAGTGATTTGAAGGTGGGGGGGGGGCTTGTCAGTCCCTTGTCATGGTCAGATCACTTCCTGTTGAGATTTAGGATGTTAGCACCTTTCCCTCTCCACAGAGGTGGGGGACCTATTAGGAAGGTCTGTCCTCGGAGGCTGATGGATCCAGTGGGATTCCAAACGGCTCTGGGGTTCCCCCCAGCTGATATGATTGGTGCTCCTGTCAAAGCCCTGGCTGACCTCTGGAACACCCAAATGGTTAGGGCTATTGACACAATTGCCCCTGAGCGTCCCCTTCTACCTTGTGGAGCCTGATTGGCCCCCTGGTATATTCCAGAGTGAAGAAACAAGCTGGGAGACGGCTTGAACCCAAGTGGAGGAAAGAGCCATATGAATGCAACCGAACACTGGTAAGGGCCCATTATCAAAGTGAAGGCAAAAAAGAAGGGATGCTTTGCTTCCTCCATTGCATCCTCATTATGTTGTCTGGCAGAGCTTTTCTGGGTTGTACGGGGCTTTTACAGGGTGACCCAAAGGAGGTGGTAGAACCAACGGTGACTTGCTGTGACTTGTTTGCAAAGCAATTTGAGGATAAAATCGCTTGCATCCACCAAGACCTTGACTCTGCTGTTATAGCAGATGAAACTCATGGGGTGTCCAGAGCACAGTCTAGTCCTGTTGTGTTGGCTGAGTTTCAGTTGGTAATGTTTGAGGATGTGGACAAAGTGCTTGGATCGGTCAGGGCGGCCACTTGCACTCTAGACCCTTGTCCTTCTTGGCTGATAAAAACTGGCAGGGAGGGAACAGCTGGCTGGGCCAGGGAGGTGATCAGTGCCTCTTTACAAGAGGGGGTGGTCCCTGCCTGTTTGAAGGAGGCAGTGGTAAAACCACTCCTTAAGAAACCTTCCCTGGATTCAGAAAACCTAACTAACTACTGGCCAGTTGCTAATCTCCCTTTCCTGGGCAAGGTTCTGGAGTGAGTGGTTGCAGACCAGATCCAGCCACTTTTGGAAGAAACTGATTTCCTGGATTCATTTCAATCGGGGTTTCGGTTGGTTTCGGCACAGAAACTGCTTTGGTCACCCTGTATGATGACCTCTGTTGAGAGAGGGAGAAGGGAAACATGTCCCTGTTAATTCTTCTTGACCTCTCATTGGCTTTCGATACCATTGACCATGATATCCTTCTGGAGTGACACTCCAAACTAGGGGTGGGTGGCACCACTTTGCGGTGGTTCCAGTCCTATTTGGATGGTCGTTCCCAGAGGGTGTTACTTGGGGAATGCTTTTCAGCCCTGTGGAACCTTCAATGTGGGGTTTCGCAGGGCTCAATCCTATCCCCCATGTTGTTTAGCATCTACATGAAACCGCTGGGTGGGGTTATCCGGAGGTTTGGAGTACGTTGTCAGCATTATGCTGATGACACTCAGCTCTATTTCTCCTTTACATCTGCAGGAGAGGCAGTGGAAGTGCTGGAAGTCTTGCCTCAGTAATGGACTGGATGAGAGCCAACAGACTGAAGCTCAATCCAGATAAGACTGAGGCACTGTTAGTGGGTGGTTCCCTGGACCAGATGGGTGGGAAGTTGCCTGCTCTTGATGGAGGTTCATAGCCTGGGGGTCCCCCTGTATCCTTTGCTGTTGCTCGAGGCTCAGGTGGCCTCAGTGGCCCAGAGGGCCTTCCATCAGCTTCAGCTGGTGTCCCAGCTATGCCCCTATCTGGACAGAGACAGCCTAACTACTGTTGTCTACACTCTGGTAACCTCAAGGTTAGATTACTGCAATGCGTTACACGTAGGGCTGCCTCTGAAGAAGGTTCGGAAACTTCAGCTGGTGCAGAATTCAGCAGCCAGGTTTCTCACTGGAGCAAGACGGACTGAGCATATTACACCGATCGTGGTCCGACTGCACTGGCTACCAATTAGTTTCTGGGCCCAATTCAAAGTAGTGGGTTTTTATATATATATAAGATTTTTATTTTCTGCATTAAACAACAAACATATTAAACAAATAAAACAAAGACAAATAACACATAATATAACAAAAAACACATCAAACATATTACAGCAACATAAAAAACAACAAAAAAAGAAAACTTATACATACCTAATCTGAAACATAAAATATCATTGTTTAATTCTAGTTTCTATCTTCTTTGGGGGACTTCCCCCGTTCCCTCTGCTGCGTTCAATATTAATATACTTTGGTAACTTTATAACTACTTTCTTAACATTTACCACTATTCTTAATAATCTTTAAGATAATAATCATTCATATATAATTCCTTACTTATACAACCTAACCTTAAACATTTTTAAATATTTTAAACCATTCATAACATTACTTCTTATATACAGTATATTCTGGCGTATAAGACTACTTTTTAATCCAGGAAAATCATCTCAAAAGTTGGGGGTCGTCTTATACGCCGGGTGGAAAATCTGTGGTCGAGTATATCTCAAACTCTATATTTTAACTGGAAAAGTTGGGGTCGTCTTATACGCCCAGTCGTCTTATACGCCGGTATATACGGTAATTTTCATTTAACATCTAGCTAAAGCCAATTTCACGATTTTTTAAATAGTCCTTAAATTTCTTCCAATCCTGTTGCACCTTCTCCTCCCTCTGGTCTCGGAGTCTCGCGGTCAGTTCAGCGAGTTCCATAAAGTCCATTAGCTTCATCTGCCATTCTTCCACTGTCGGGATCTCTTTCACCTTTCCAGTTTCTTGCTCCTCACCTTTCCAGTTTCTTGCAAAATTCTAGCAGCTGTTGTGGCATACATAAAAAACACTCTATCCTGACTGGGTATCTCATGATTGGTCATGCTCAAAAGGCAGGCCTCTGGTTTCTTACTAAAAGTAATTTTCATTACCTTCTTAAGTTCATTATAAATCTTCTCCCAGAAAGCCTTAACCTTTGGGCATGTCCACCACATATGATAAAAGGTACCTTCCATAGTTTTACATTTCCAACACATATTACTTGTAACATGATATATCTTAGCTAACTTCACTGGTGTCAAATACCATCTATATATCATTTTCATAATATTTTCTCTTAGTACATTACAAGCAGTAAACTTAATACCTTCCTTCCACAACTTTTCCCAGTCATCCATCATAATATTATGTCCAACATCTTTTGCCCAATCTATCATTGCAGATTTAACCAATTCATCTTTTGTATGCCACTCTAGCAACAAATTATACATCCTGGAAAGGTTTTTGGAGTTCGGTTCAATTAACTCTGTTTCCAGCTTTGATTTTTCTGTTTGGAAACCAATCTTTTTGTCTAATTTAAAAGTTTCATAAATTTGATGATACTGCAGCCAGTCGGTGACTTCTTCTTTCATTTGATCATAACTTTTCAACTTAAAAGTCTCACCTTCTTGCTGCAGTATATCTACATATCTTGGCCATCTTGCAGACATATTAGGTCTTTTATACGCCTTGGCCTCTACAGGTGAAATCCATCTAGGGGTCTTTCTCTCCAATAAATCTTTGTTTCTCATCCAGACCTGAAAAAGGGCTTTTCTAACTATATGATTCTTAAAAGCTTTGTGGGCCTTTACCTTATCATACCAAAGATACGCATGCCATCCAAACACATTATCAAAACCTTCCAAGTCTAGCACATCAGTATTATCTAGTTTAAACCAGTCCTTCAACCAGCAAAAGGCTGCTGCCTCAAAATAAATCCTTAAGTCTGGCAGGGCGAAGCCTCCTCTTTCCTTAGAGTCCGTTAATATCTTAAACTTGATTCTTGGCTTCTTCCCCTGCCAGATAAACTTCGTCAAATCCTTTTGCCATATCTTAAAACAATCTAATTTATCTAAAATTGGAATCACTTGGAATAAAAACAGCATCCTTGGTAATACATTCATTTTCACAGCAGCTATTCTGCCCATCAACGAAAGTTTTAATCTTGTCCATATCTCTAAGTCTCTTTTTATCTCGGCCCACACTTTTTCATAATTGTCCTTAAACAGGTTTAGATTTTTTGCAGTTAAATTAACTCCTAGATATTTTACTTTTTTAACAAAATTAAGGCCAGTACGATCCTGTAATTTCTGTGCCTGCACAGGATTCAGGTTTTTAGTCAATACTTTGGTCTTCACTTTATTTAATTTAAAGCCGGCTACACGTCCAAAAAGTTCAATTATTTCTAAGGCTTTGGGGACACTGCTTTCAGGTTCTTGTAGGGACAACATCAAATCGTCCGCATAGGCTCTCAGTTTATATTCCTTCTCTCCCACCCTTATTCCTTTAATCTGTTTCTCTGATCTGATCATATTCAGAAGGACCTCCAGGACCGTAATAAAAAGTAAAGGGGAGATAGGGCACCCTTGTCTTGTTCCTTTCTCAACTTTAATTTCCTCCGATATCACACTGTTAATTATAATTTTTGCTTTTTGCTCAGTATAAATGGCATTAATGCCATTAAGAAATCTTTCACCAACTCCCATCTTTTCTAAATTTTTCTTCATAAAAGTCCAAGATATATTGTCAAAGGCTTTTTCTGCATCAATAAACATCAGTGCTGCATCAGTATTTATGTTTTTTTCCAGTTTCTCTAAAATATCCACAATGATTCTTGTATTATTATTTATTTGTCTTCCTGGTAAAAAACCTGCTTGGTCTTTATGAATATAATCCTTCAGCACTCTTCTTAATCTCATAGCCATGACATTAGCAAATATTTTATAATCCACATTTAAAAGCGAGATCGGACGGTAGTTTTTCATCAAAGTCTTATCAGAATCTGGTTTCAAAATCAGTGTGATATAGGCCTCTTTCCATGTCTCCGGTGCCCTACCTCCTTCTAACAAATTGTTGCAAACTTCTTTCAAAGGCTGTGACAGCCAGTCTTTTAATGATTTGTAATACTTTGCTGTTAATCCATCTGGTCCTGGTGCCTTCCCTATCTGCATGTTGTTAATCGCGTCTTCTATCTCCTGCGTAGAAATCGGGTGGTTGAGCATATTTATTTTGTCTTCTGGGACTTTATGTAATCCATTTTTTTCCAGAAACTGGTCAATCTCCAATTCTTCTATTTTATCTTCCTTGTACAATTGTTTATAAAATCTTTGAAAACACCATCTAATTTCCTCTGGATTCTCCACACTTCTTCCGTTGACTACTAAATTGTTGATGGTATTTGCTTTTTGCCTTTTCTTCAGCTGCCAAGCTAACAACTTTCCACATTTATTTGCCGATTCAAAAGTTCTTTGTTTCATCAATTTTATCTTCCACTCAAGGTCTTGGTTCAAGATTCTTGCATATTGGGACTGCAAGTATTTAATTTCTTTCTGTATTTTTTGACTTTTGGGATGACCTCTTAATTCTTTTTCTTTTCCTTTGATTAATTTCAACAGTCTTTCCATTTCTGCATTTTGCTGCTTCTTCTTTTTCGCTTTTTCACTTATGAGGAACCCTCTCATCACCGCTTTGCTTGCGTCCCATACTATTCTCTTTTCCACCTCAGTATTCAAATTAATTTGAAAATATTCCTTCATCTTTTTTGCAGCTCTTTCTATCAGCTTGGCATCTCTCATCAATGCATCATCCATTCTCCATCTGAAAGAATCCTTGGAAATTACTTTTAAATTCAATTGTACAGGATTATGATCCGAACAAGTCTTAGGACCAATTTCTGCTTTTTGTATTTTTGGTGCCAATTCATTTGAAATCCAGATGTAATCTATTCTCGACCATGACTTCTGTGAGATTCTGAAAAATAAGTTGCCTCTGTTTCTGTTGGATTTCTCAATCTCCAAGCATCCACTAAATTCAGATTGTCCACCATTTCAAAGAAAGTTTTGGGCAGTTTCCCATCGTTTGTAATTTTTGTAATTTGTAGTGGTTTTGACCTATAAAGCCTTAAACGGCTCAGGACCCCAATATCTCAAGAACCGCCTCTTTCCATATGAACCTACCCAGACCCTGAGATCATCTTCTGAGGCCCTTCTTCATGTGCCTCCTACTCGAGAGCTTTGGAGGGTGGCAACACGAGAACAGGGCCTTCTCTGCAGTGGCTCCCCATCTATGGAATGCTCTCCCCAGGGAAGTTCACCTGGCGCCTTCATTATACACCTTTAGGCGCCAGGCAAAAATGTTCCTTTTTAACCAGGCCTTTGGTTGATCTTATTGCCATCCATCCTTTTAGAATGTGGCTTTTTGGGGTGGGGTTATTGGGTTATTGCTTTTGGTTTGATTTTATATGTTGTGGTCTTGTTGTGAACCCCTCTGTGGCCTCTGGGTGTATAAGTTGAATAAATAACAATAATAATAATAAACTAAGGTTCCCAGGAATCTTTCCCAAAGGCATGTGGTTGGGCAGGAGGCGGGAACAGAAGGGCTATTGGAACCTAATCCAGTAGGTTCTTCTTGAAGAATCACAGACACGTAGAATTGCAGAGTTGGAAGGGACCCAAGGCTCATCTATCCCAACCGCCTGCAATGCAGGAATCTCAACTAAAGCATCCAGGACAGATGGCCATCCAACCTCTGTTTAAAAACCTCCAAGGAAGGAGAGTCTACGACTCCAAGAGAGACAGTTCCCCTGTCAAACAGTTCTTACTGTCAGAAAGGTCTTCCTGATGATTAAATGGAATCTGCTTTCTTGCAGCTTGAGTCTATTGGTTTGGGTCCTAATCTCTGGAGAAGGAGAAAACAAGCTTGCTCCATGTGACAGCCCTTGAGATATCTGAAGGTGGCTGTCCTCTCAGTCTTCTCTTTTCCAGACTAAACATACTCAGCTCCTTCAACTGTTCCTCATAAGGCTTCCAGACCCTTGAACAGTGAAGAAACTTTGGCCATGTGGCCTCCTTTATAAAGGGCAGCTCTCTGTTTCAAGCATTGCCAGACGACATTCATCTATCTGAAGCAGTTCTCTATCTGAAAGGCTGTCCAGCTAAAGAGCCAGTTACAGGTGGGTAGCCGTGTTGGTCTGCCAAGAAGGGGGTTTGTTCTTGGTAACTTTCGTGTGCAGCACACGAGCTCATACCAAGAACAAACTCAGTTGGTCTCTAAGGTGCTTGAAGTTCTTATTTTGTTTCAGCTAAAGAGCCCAAGAAGAAGGGGGAACAGGAGGGCCCTTGAAGTCGCCCGACCACAATTAGCACTTAAACAGGCAGGAGGCATGCAGTTTGCCTGGTCACAGTCCTCCCCACTTTGGCAAGATGGATTTGCATCTCAATTTAAATTACCACCATCATTTCTAAAGGTGTGCCCATACATATAAAGTAGCATATGCAACTCTTCTGTGCACCTGCAGCCTCTTTTGCCTTTGGTATTCTTTCATGATGCAGACATGAGCACGCCAGGAGTAGCCCTGGGATGGCTGTATGGGACTGTCCTAGGCGAGGCTGCCCTGCATCGAAAGGTTTCTGCAGAGAAAACAGGAGTCTGTTGTTTTGCAAGTGCTCAGGAAAACAAAAAGTGCTGGCATGAGATCTGGGTTGCTCCTTTTCCAAAGTGGACTTCTGCTTTTCCAAATCCGATTGATGGGAGACCCAGATTGGTAGTTAGTTATTAAACTGGGGATGTTTTCATGATTATTTTGCAAAATGATTATTTTTCTAATGATGCTTCATTGTGTATGTATTGTTACACACAACCCCAATCTCCGAAGTGGTGAGAGACTCCAGTGGTTCCAAGCACTTACCCACAGTTTAGTTTCCCTGCAATAAAGGCCTGCGGAGATTGTGGTGCCTTTAGGATAGCTCTGTCGTCTTATTTACACATATACAGTGGTACCTCAGGTTACAGATGCTTCAGGTTACAGACTCCGCTAACCCAGAAATAACGCTTCAGGTTAAGAACTTTGCTTCAGGATGAGAACAGAAATCACGTGGCAGTGGCAGCGGGAGGCCCCATTAGCTAAAGTGGTGCTTCAGGTTAAGAACAGTTTCAGGTTAAGAACGGACCTCCGGAACGAATTAAGTACGTAACAAGAGGTACCACTGTATACAACTGGAGCATAAGATGGAAGAGCTCATCGCATATGAGATCCATGACTTGGAGCAAGAAGAAGAAGCAGTTTGAGATTTGAAAATTCTAGGACCTAATTTTTACTGACCCGAAGGAGTCTCACAAAGCACACAATTCTCCTTATCCCTTGGGAAGGACCCCACAACAAACACTCTAGTGAGTGTTTTTCAACCTTTTTTGGGCTGAGGCACACTTGTTTCATGAGAAGTGTGACTAATCACGAGGTCACCCAGCCAGCTGCATGTGGAGGAAAACCCGGTTAAAAAAATTAAGTCTACCCTCATGACTTGGAGCATGGAAGGCAGTTTGAGAGTAAAAATTCTAGGACCTAATGTTTTATGAGATGGTGTTCACACACACAATAATAAATTATAGAATTGGGAAGGACCCCGAAGGGTCATCTAGTCCAACCCCCAGCAATGCTGGAATCTCAACTAAACCATCCATGGTGGATGGCCATCTAACCTTTGCTTAAAAACCTCCAAGGAAGGAGAATCCACTAGCTTTTGAGGGAGTCCATTCCACTTAAAATCTCTTCCAAATATAGTGGTACCTCTGTTTGCAGACACGATTCGTTCTGGGGTGCTGTTGCACCCCGAAAAGTCCGTAACCAGAGCGGCGCTTCTGCACATGTGCAAAGCGCACCAAACGCTTCTGTGCATGTGCGAAGCATGCAGAACGCTTCTGCACGTGCCTGCGGGGTGAAACCTGGAAGTAAACACTTCCAGGTCTGCCACATTCTTAACCTGAAAAAACGCAACATGAAGCATTCACAAGAAGAGGTATGACTGTAAAATACAGAGAGAGGGGAATGAACGTTGGATGTCCCACCTACTTTCCCTGGGTCCCCAGTGTGGGATTGGCAGAGGCGGATATATTAATAAATGGACCTCATTGTCTTTAAATCTGTATTCCTTCCTGTGACTCGAGGTGAACTGAAAGGGCAAGAGAAATAATAAGTAGAGGCCTAATTCATTATTTATCTGCAACCCTGCCAAGGGAAGTGTCTCAGGGAGATTACCTGAATAATCCAGCATTAGCATCTTGTTTCGGAGATCTTTATTAGGACTTGGGAAAGGCTCCCAGGGGTGGTGGGAGGGGACTGGGGAAGGAAACCCTTTGGCGGCATGGAGAGATGGAGGAGTTTATTGGGAGGAAGGCAGGAGAGGCTGTGAAAACGCTGATGCTGCAGTGGAGATGGATGAAAGCCAGAGAGGCAAAGGGACCCGAAAACTCCTGCGCACTCACTCACTGTGCAGGCAGAATACATCTCTATGGATCAGCATTTGATGCAGCCCCATTTATGCTTTATCAGAGGCAGATTTTTTAAAAAAAGAAAAATTCTAGTCTCTATAAGAACACAAGAAGAGCCTTCTGGATCAGGCCCAGAAGGGGGCCCATCTAGTCCAGTATCCTGCTCACTGTGGTCAACCAGATGCCAGGTGTGGTGGAAGACACCTGACCAGGGGTAGGCAACCTAAGGCCTGGGGGCTGGATCCGGCCCAATCGCCTTCTAAATCCAGCCTGCGGACGGTCCAGGAATCAGCGTGTTTTTACATGAGTAGAATGTGTGCTTTTATTTAAAATGCATCTCTGGGTTATTTGTGGGGCATAGGAATTCGTTCACCCCCCAAAAAATAGTCTCTCCCCCCCCAAGGTCTGAGGCACGGTGGACCAGCCCATGGCTGAAAAAGGTTGCCGACCCCTGCACCTGACCAGGATCCCTCCAGAGAAAGCACAGAGGAAGAGGATTTAGATCTGAGATCCTGGGATCCTGGTGGTGCACACCTGGACACACTCCAAGGGAGGGGAATAGCTGGGAGGTATTGCACTGGAAACTGGGAGCTTGGAGGTTGAGGAAAAGGGAGGAACAAACAGGTGCCCCAGCACAGAGCACAGGAGTCAGACTTAGCAGCTTCACCACAAGCCCCCCTGACAGCCTGACAGCTCCTCCTCCTGCCCCCAGAACATGGCATTTACTTCACCTAACAGAGCAGAGAGCAAAGCAGAGGAGAGGACCTGGTTGAAGAAGAACGTTTTTGCCTGGTGCCCAGAAGGTGTATAATGAAGGCGCCAGGCAACCTGCCCTGGTGAGAGCATTCCACAAACGGGGAGCCACTGCAGAAAAGGCCCGTTCTCATGCTGCCACCCTCTGGACCTCTCATGGACAAGGCACACAAAGAAGGGCCTTAGAAGATGAAGGCAGTTTCTGAACCATCTTGAGAGGCAGCCCCACATATAGCGTGTCACACTTTTGCCTCTTGCCTTGCCCACCACAAGTGTTCCCACCCTGGCAGAAATACCAATAGCAAACTTGGTTTCCTGTGAAGCTGAAAAGGGCACCATCCGTGCCTTAGAGGGAGGTCTCAGCAGGGTCTGGGAATGCCAGCATTTGTGCAAGGAGGGAAAATATATCAAGGAGGACGGAGTCAGCTTGGTGGCTGTTAGAGGTAGGAGCAGCCCAAGACATTTTGCCCTCCTTTTCCCCTGCCCCTCCCGCTGCACCCACACTACCACCAGCCCTGCCACTGCAACGGCACCCTCTGCTGGGCTGCTCCTGCACTGCCTTCGCAGCACCATTGGCCGGGTCCGCTGGGGCTCTTCTGACATGATCATGGGCTTGGGTCCTGCTTGTGTGCTTCAAGAGGGGGCTGAACTAGATGTGGCCATTGTCTGATCCAGAAGATGCTCTTCTTATCTTCTTAAAGGAAGGAGACTCACAAACACCCCTCAGCTACCTCAAACGTAGGGTGGAATCAGCACAAGCCCTTCCTCGTGAGAATTTCATGGCAACTTTATCTCCCTTTTGACAATTTCCAGCACAGATTCATTCCTTGTTAATTGTTGGAACACGGTCTAAAAACTGTGGGAGAAATTACCAGCACCCATTCCCACACGTGTTTTACTTCAGCTCATGTCTTTACTGTCACACGTTCACCTGCAGGAAACAGACTGATTCTGTCACCACTTCTCTCTAGATGGGTTGGGGTTTTTTTTGTTAGACACTGGCTGTTAGCAGGCCCTTTTGTGAAATTAGTCACAGAGGGAAGAGAGAATATGGCAGCCTGGGATATCATATTGGTGCTTCTGGAAATTGTTTGCTACAGGATGTTTCCAATTATAAACAGCCAAGATGCTTTTGCCATAACAAAGGCAGATGGAAACCTTATCAACAGCAGCAAACAGTTTGGGGGGGGGGGAGTCGAGTTAGCAGGACTATTAACCCTCTGAAATAGAGTCTGCTTCTCGGAATGGGAAAATAATAATGTCCATAGCTGAAATAATTAACAGAAAAACAATTTGCAACACTTACTTAATTAAATGGAAGAAGAATATGCTAATGCAACGGTAAGTCTTCACAAAGACAGCTAACGCCTCTGCATGCAAAGCAAGCAGTTTTCATATGCTCATAACTTTTGTTAAATCAAAACCAATTTTCTTCCAATTTACTAAAGTGCGTATGCTTCGACAGGGAGTTCAACTGTGGCAAGCTGCAGACCTGAGCTGTGATGTCTGGGTATAGCTTATATAATATAGATATATTCTAAAGAGCCTTGCTTTTTCAGCATCCAAAAACTTAAAAACTCACCCAGAACTGTCATCAGGAGATTTGGAGTGAGGTGCTGTCATGATGCAGATGACACCAGCCCTGGACCTCCATTCCATCTGAAGTTGGAGAGGTGCTGTGGGAATGGGACTGGTGCTCAGAAGCAGAGATGGGCTGCCTGTGGACCAATAAACTGAAGGTGAATCCTGGTAAGACAGGACTCAGTTCTTGTGTCTGACAGGTGGGAAGATGGCCTGTTCTGGATGCAGCTGCACTCCCCTGGAGAAGCGGATATCCATGGTGGGTTTCTTAGGTTTCCAAACATGCCCCTGGCCCCACAAAGCTTCCTCCTCAACCTCAGTGTTGCCCTTCTAATCACAAAACTAGAATTAGTGGCCTCTGAAAAAGGTTGCAGATTCTGAGAAGGAAGCAAGGAGATAGAATGTCCCTCACAGCAGAACACTTTTATGTGTCTTGTGCAAAATCAAAGAGAGAGAGAAAGGGTCTGCTAATTGTTTGAAGACAACGATGGGCATTTTGTATAGGGTTATTCATTCCCTTTATTACCTGACCTTCACCTAAGGACACAGGGTGGGCCACTGAGATAAAGATATCAAGTTAGAAAACTAAAATCACAATAAATATCAAAGTAAAAGCAGCATGATATGAATGCAGATCAAGACAGTAGAATGGGTGGCATCAGGTCACACATCACCCCACACTGCCCCACCCTTCCAAAAAATCTTGTCCAAAAGCTGTGCCTTGACCTGCTGGTGGAAGTTGTACAATGTTGGTGCAAAACATAATTTTCAAGGAATCTTTGGTAAATGTCAGGAATAAGCAGCAATAAATTACACTGTGAATGTTGAAGTTAACTCTTTATTAGCAAGAACACAATCTGCACAGACTTGGTGGAGTGTCAGGCCTAATGGGCACAGCAGCTCAATCCCTGGTAGGTCCTGCCCTATTGCCGAGACTAAAAGTCCCCACCTCCCCACAGCTGTCTAAGTCCCCTCCTCTCCAGGGGTTTCCCCAAGCAATCAGAGACTATGCCTGCATGAAGCCTACCTCTCCTTCACCCTTTTTATGCCTCTTCTGGTTCTTTGAGACAAGGGGGAAGTGGAGCTTGTTGCAGCAGGAGGGGGAGACACTTGTGACTCCGCACCAGCCTGACTCATCTCTGCCTCTTGGCCTTCCTCAGCCCTCACTCTCCTGCTTTAGCTTCTCCCTCTGATTCTGGACTTCTCTCTGCCACAGTCTCTCCCAGTTCACTATTACCTCTTCAGCTTATGACACTTTCTCCTCCCAGTCTCCTCCCTCTGACCACACAATGTCACCCTACCACCCCTCCCTAGGCTAAGAGCCTTCTTCTCTTGGAGGTTCCTCAGCTGGTTTCTCTCACCATTCCTCTGCATCCAACCAGTCAGTGACCAATCATAGAGTGATAGAAGCGTCCTTTAGTCCACCGTTTGCAATGCAGGATTCACTACTAAAGAATCCCTAACAGATGGCCATCTTCTCTCTGAAAACCTCCAAACCTCCAAGGAAGGAGAGTCTACCACTTTCCAAAGAAGTTCATTCCATTGTTGAACAGCTCTTTCCTAATGTTTAGCTGGAATTTCCTTTCTTGTCATTTGAATCCCTTAGTTCAGGTCCTGCCCTCTGGAGCAGCAACAGACATACTTGCTCCATTTCCCATGTGACAGCCCTTCAGATATTTGAAGATGGCTATGATATCTCCTCTCAGTTTTCTCTTTTCCAGGCTAAACATGCCCAACTCCTTCAACTGTTCCTTGTCTTATTTTCCAGACCCTTGATCATCTTGGCTGTCCACCTCTGCCCCCCCCCTTCCAGCTTCTCAACGTCCCTTTTAAACTGTGCTCCCCAGAACTGGACACAGGGCTCCCGGTGTTTGTCTGACCAAGGCAGAATAGAGTGGGACTATGGCGTCCCTTGACCTGGACACTAGGCTTCTGCTGATGCAGCCTAGCAGTATATATATATATATGTGCAGCAGAAGAAATAGGTCAACACTAATGGATAATCCCCCGGTTCAAGTGGGTTTTATGATACCGTCTTTGAATTATTGTCAGAATTGGTGAAGGGAAGCTGGCAATGGGAAGAGATTAAAATTGAGTCATCACTTCTGTGATGGATAGGAAAAATAAATAGGGAATAACAATACCATCTTTGACTAAAAAGAGAGTTTTGGTAGGGTTGCCCTGTGTCCTCTTTTTCCAGGGGTAACATTTCTCTCTGGGTGGATTTTTTGTAAAATTTGCCAAAATGTCTCTGGCTATCAATTCTGGATGAGACACAGACATAACTGGTGGCTGAAGACTTGCTTTCCTCTTCTCATCGCCTGCCCCCCTCAGCAATATAGCACAGCTTCTATAGCCTACATATAGCAGAGGTATTTAAAATGAGAGTCGTCATAGCGTCCTCTTTTTTGCTCTTCAAAATATGGCACCCCCAAGTTCTGGGCTTACTTCCCTTAGCTCCCTGAGTCCTTGTGAGGATGGATGACCTTCATTCCAGATAAACTAATCTCTGAATGAGTTAAGTTCCAGCCAGGGGTGGCTATATGCAGTCTTCGACTCCTTTTGCTTTTCCATGTGAAATTGCTCTGCAGATCTTGTCCCACCTGCTGGCTTGCACTGCCTTTAAGGCTCATGGTAACCATTTTGTCTCTCCTTTGAAGGCGATCAACACCCCGGGTCCTTCTACTGTAAATGCTCACAACATTCTGATGGTACAAGAGGGGGGCTCTTTGCTACTTTATGGGAAAAGTTCAAGTATCAATTTTCCCCAATTGCTCCAGCATTTACAGTATTGGTTAAATGGCTGGAAACTGTAAGCAGCTGAATAAAGGAGGCTGGTGTTCCCCCCCCCCCTTCTGCAGATTTGGATTTCTTAGGGTGAGGGGCTGATTGAGGATGTCAGGACTCAGAACTTCATTTAACAATGCAGCATGCAGGTAAACTATGGAGCTCCCTCCCACAGGAGGCAGTGATGCTCATAAACTTGGATGGCTTTTAAAGAAGATGAGACATTTCCTATTTCCATTTTTCATATTTCCAGTCTTTGGGAAAACAAAATAAAAAACAAAAAAATTCCTTCCAGTAGCACCTTAGAGACCAACTAAGTTTGTTCTTGGTATGAGCTTTTGTGTGCATGCACACTTCTTCAGGAAACAGGTGAGAGGACTCTTGGGCCCTGTTGGAGCCCCACACCTCTTTCCCGAAGGCCAGCGCCTTGCTTGCTGAGGTGGCACCCCCTTGGTTCAATGCCCAAGGAGTGCGCACTGCTCACACAGCCCCAAGTCTGCCCCTGGTGGAGCGCTACACCCCAGAGATACAAAAACCAACCAGCTTGGTGAAAATTAGGCTGTAATGCCTAGCAGTGCAATCCTGTGCCTGTGTACTCAGAACTGTCCCATTCAGTTCAATGGAGTTCACTCCTAGCTGAGCGCACCCGGCCTCAGCCTGCCTCTATGTGCTTGTGCTAGAGGAGCAGTCAGGGTCCAACCCAGCACTTGCAGGCAGGTGGCTGTTTCCATCCCTTCCTGGGCAGCCGGCTGGGTTTCAGCTCTGCTTTCCCCTCGCTTCTACTACCTGCCGACCGTCTGCCGACAGAGCAAACGCCTCCTTTCCCAGGCTATTTATAGGTGGCGTTTTATTTTGACAGATCTCTCCCTCCCTCCTCTTCTCCAAGCTTCCCTGCTGAGATAGCACACCCATTTTCAACCGGCAACCTTTGCCGGGCCGAGCGAGGCTCAGAGCGTCCAGCAGAGGGTGCTGTTGGGTGCCATAAGGCAACGCCACACTCTCGACAGTAAATCCCCCCCCGCCCCCCCCCGCCCCCCTTTTCGGGAGCCTCTGAGAGCTAACGGGGAAATGCCTGAACATGCACACGCACCAACACGAGAAAAATACAGCAACCAACCTCGGGACAAGTTCGCGATGGGCCTGAGTGGAAGGCGAGTTCTGCAGAGGGAATCCTTTCCATTCTGCTGCTTGGCGCTGTGGCCTCTCCGTCCCTTTGGCGTCCTGGGGAGGAGAAGGGAAGGATCTGCTGCCAGAGGGGCTGTCCTGCTGCCTGCAAAATGGACGTGCAGCAGCTGGGATTTTAAGAGTCCTGAGCAACCACCGAGGGCTCTCTCCAGCTGGCAAAATGTAGGTTATCTACCTACCTTCCTACTTACCGGAAATAATATCTTTTCAATGCAGGACCAGGGAGGCCAACAGGATTTCCTGGGCCAGGTCCACTCGATGCACCTCCCCGCCCCACCTATTGGCAAGAACTGTTGCTTACGTACATATATTAGCTTAAATGAATGCATTAACTTGCAAATTAATTATCTATTATATTCACTGGCCGATAGAACTAAATGCAGAATAAGACACCATATAGCTAGGTAAAACAATTGACAACACATACAAACATTATTTATTTCATAAAATTTATATGCTGCTTGATTGTAGAAAAAACCCCTCAAAGCAGTTTAGAAAAACAGATCCAACCTTTAAAAAAAAAAAAAAAAGATCGGGCAGCGGCTTCCTTCCACCCAGCAAGTCACAAGGGGCCTAAGATCCACTGGGATGATAAAACAGAAACAGCAAAAAACAGGGGGAAACCTGTGAGTTTTTTGAGGGTTGGGCGCAGCTACCACCTAAGGCTGTGCTTTAGTCGGACAAAGGAAGTGGCTGTGTGGCAGAGGGCAAAGACCTTCTGGGGTGTGAAGGCCATGAGCCCCTCCATCATAGGCATGAATAAACAATGTATCCTAAAGACCCCCGTCTCCACTGTCCCTCATCTCAAGGAAACTGAACTCTCAGTAAGCACCTGGAACCTCCTGGGGTAGCAGGCAAATGTCTGTCTGTCCGTCTATCTATATCACACACACCACATATCCTTACAAACAAAGACTTCACAGCACTGCCCCTTTCCCTCAAAACAGCCAGTTCCCCAAAGCCATTGGGAAGAAGCAAGTCTTGTTCCTGCCTGAGGAAGGACAGTCTAGCTTCTCTAGGGAGGGAGCTCCAGAGTCTGGAAGCAGCCAGTGCTGGGGGGGCCCTCCCTCGCGTCCCCTGCAAGCATTCCTCAGAGCCCAGGCTATGGGAGAATGGGGTGGTTCAGCTGAAGACCCTCCTCCCCCCTTAACCAGAGACCCCCCTGTGCCAGCCTCATCCCAGCCCAAAGTGGCTGAGCCCAGGGTGGGGTAAGTCCCAGGGGTGCAACAGGGCAGGAGGAGACGCGCCCCCATTGCAAACTCTGCTCGCATGACTTAGCAGCACGGTGGAAGTTAACGCTGGCCAGCAGAAGTGGTGGCGAAAGTCAAACTCTGTCTTGGTGTCTTGTTCCCCCTCTGCTAGACTTGGCCCGACTTGGCCAGCAGTCACCTTCCTTCTGGAAGAGCAATTTTTGGAGCAGGGGCAAATTGCACCAGCATAAATTCCCCTGGCATAAATTATGCTGGCTGCCTGCAGCTTGGATTGCTCTTCCTGATTTGTACTCCAGGGATGAGTAAAAGAATCTTAAATATGCATAGATGTGGAAAAAAATATCCGTGATAACCCGGCAATATTTATTTATTTATTTATTTATTTATTTATTTATATTTTTTTAAGTATTTTGTAGAGTCATAGAATTGTAGCGTTGGAAGGGGCACCAAGGGACATCTAGTCTAATCCCCTAGCTAAGGCAATAGGATGGCCTAGGGTGGTATCCTTGGGACTTGCATGGAGGCTCCAGGAAGGAGCCTCAGGTAACTGGAGGACAACACCTCCATGCTAATGTTTCAGAATAAACAGATCTGGAATGACACACACACTAAAAATAAATAAAAGCAATTTCTGTCATAAGAGCAAATTATGCAAATTGTACAGAATGGCATAAACTCACTTAATTTGCATAGCTTGCTCTGATTGCAAAATTAGGGGTTTATTTTGTACAATTTGGATTTTGTTAAAAAAAATTAAAGACTGCAGGGGGGTTGGGAGGGAGGGGGGAGGAAGGTGATGTCTGTGTCGGGTGGGGAGGGGAGAAACTTGTGTGCAGTGTGAGTGATAAGGAACTGAGGCCTGGAGGGAGAAAAGGGATCCTACCAGAACCCTCCATGGAGTTATCTGAACCCTGAACCATCTGAGGGCAATCCTGTATAGGGAAGGGTTTTTTTTTTTTTAAAGTTTAATGTTTTATTGTGTTTTTATATATATGTTGAAGCTAAAGGGACCCAGGTGGCGCTGTGGGTTAAACCACAGAGTCTAGGGCTTGCTGATCAGAAGGTCGGCGGTTCGAATCCCTGCCACGGGGTGAGCTCCCGTTGCTCGGTCCCAGCTCCTGCCCACCTAGCAGTTCGAAAGCACATCAAAGTGCAAGTAGATAAATAGGGACCGCTCCAGCGGGAAGGTAAACGGCGTTTCCGTGCGCTGCTCTGGTTCGCCAGAAGCGGCTTTGTCATGCTGGCCACATGACCCGGAAGCTGTCTGTGGACAAACGCCAGCTCCCTTGGCCTATAGAGTGAGATGAGCGCCGCAACCCCAGAGTCGGACACAACTGGACCTGATGGACAGGGGTCCCGTTACCTTATGTTGTAAGCTGCCCAGAGTGGCTGGGGCAACCCAGTAAGGTGTGTGGGGTATAAATAGTAAAATTATCATTATGGAATTGGACGTCCCTATTTTCATCTGAGAAACGTTGGAGGGTATGTGGGCAGAGCCGGCTAACTCTAATTTTGCCCTCTCCTCTTCCTCCCTGCTGAATTCTAATTGGAGGCAGCCCTGAGACTAAGGAGGAGGAAGCTGGCAAGCAGGGCCACCCCATGGACTGCAAATTGTGGGGCCTGACTGAAGGCAGACAGAACATGGAGAGGCAGCAACCCATTAGTCCAGTCAGAGCAGCCTCCTCCTCTGTCCTTGACTTTGCAATAGGGAACGGCCTGGGATCCTATCTTAAAATGAGAGTGACTGATAGAACTTCAGTCCTACAATGCACCTGCTTGTGCACCTGAAGTGATATCCAGATAGATTGTGCTTGTTGCATTATTATCCAGTCATTATTTAAATGCTTGTTAGACACAAAGGAAGACTTACAACATATTAAAAATGTAAGCATAAGTAAGGGTGGCGTATACAATACAGGCACATTGGCACAAAAACATGATTGCACATGCAGGACATTTGAAAAATGCATTGAGCAATCCACTCCGCCCCCCCCCCCAAGTGGCGTAACAACAGCAGCAGAAACGTCAGTGGCACCCAGGATCAGGCTCCTCCAGACCAGGCCAGCATTTGATGCAACCTGCTTGCGGAGTGTCTTCACTGCTTCCCCTTCACCCGTTCTCATGCCACCCTTTTTAACGCACTTCCTTGCCACTTTCCAAACAACAAGAAGCCTTATGAGAAGGGCAGGAGGGCGACCAAGGGGGTGGAGGGTTTGGAAAGCAAGCCCCAGGAACAGAGGCAGATTTGGGGCAGCCGGCGTGACCGGTTCTGCCACAGTGGGCACCAAGCCTGGGGGCACTGCCGGGCGTCGCATCTGTGATGTAGTGAATTGAGCAGAATGGAAGGCGAGAGGTGGGGGTGCCGAATTTTGGCCTCATGCAGGGCGCCTCTGAAAGGCAGACACCTGCCCCTGTTATGAGGGAGTTGGGTGAGCTTAGCTTGGTGAAGATGAGACTGAGAGGGTATCATAGAATCATAGTTAGAAAGGATACCAAGGTTCATCTAGTCCCACCCCCTACAATGCATCCACAACAGGTGGCCATTCAATGCCTAAAACCTCCAAAGAAGGAGAGTCCACAGCCTCCTGAAGGAGACTGGTCCACTGTTGAACAGCTCTTACTGCCACAATGCTGTTCCTGATGTTGAATCGGGATCTCCTTTCTTATAACTTGAAGTCATGGGTTTGAGTTCTACCTTCCAAAGCAGGAGAAAACAAGCTTGCTCCATCCTCCATGGGGCAGCCCTTGAGATGTGGTCCAGATGTTCTTTGCCTCTAGCTCCCACCAGCCCAGCCAATGGTCAGGGATGGCGTTGTCTTGCATCATCTGGAGGTGCAAGGACAGGCTCAAGAAAGCAGGGGCCGTTTTGTGGGGGCAGTTGGAGCAAATGCCCCAAATCCCAGTTCATTGCAGCTAACTTCTCAGAAGGAAGAAGACGAGCTTTCAGCTTGAGTCCAGGGGCTGCACACACCTGCTTTCCATGAGAGGAAGAAAACCTCCAGGGTGAATTGGCCATTCAGTTCTGGAATGTTAAACAAGTGTTTCAAGTTTGATGTTGGCGGGGGCACCTGGGCACCTACTTAGAATGAGATTGAGAAGCTGGAAAGCATTCAGCGGAGATCGCCTGAGAAAATAGCGGGAATTGAAAGAGAGCAAAGCCTTCAGAGGAAACAGTGCAAGAACAAGGAATGCTTACCTAAGAGGACCCAGAGGAGGAATGAGGAAAAGGGGTGAGGGGAGAACACAAAGCTTGTATAAGTAGGATGGGAACAAAATGCTCTGAATTTTGGTGTGGAATGGATCCAATGTGGGTCTCAGTTCTGGTGATGGTGGCCCAGATCAGAAGATGCTCTCCTAGGCATGGTGAGTGGCAAGGTAGCGCCTTCTCCATAAGTTCACAAATAAAAATAGGGATTCTCTTGAGTGATAATAGCTGCAGACTTACACTGAAAGCTGCAACATGATCCTGATGGCAGCTTGTGCCCTCTGGAAAGCCCACTAGAAGGGAGGGGTGAATTTGTCAGTTTTGGTTTCTCTCAGTTTCCCATTTTCCCAATTTTTAGTTCCATTCTCTATATTTCCAAATCAGTTTTGTGAGGGTTTTTCTAAAAAAGAAGAAAAAAACCCTTAAATGCAAATTTCTCCTAATATGTGTGATTTGTATGCAATTCCCCCCTATATACACATCTTTAGGGACGTGGGTGGCGCTGTGGTCTAAACCACAGAGCCTAGGGCTTGCCGATCGGAAGGTTGGAGGTTCGAATCCCCATGACGGGGTGAGCTCTGTTGCTCGGTCCCAGCTCCTGCCCACCTAGCAGTTCGAAAGGACATCAAAGTGCAAGTAGATAAATAGGTACCACTCTGGCGGGAAGGTAAACGGCGTTTCCTGCGCTGCTCTGGTTTCGCCAGAAGCGGCTTAGTCATGCTGGCCACATGACCCAGAAGCTGTCTGCGGACAAACATCGGCTCCCTCGGCCTATAGAGCGAGATGAGCGCCACAACCCCAGAGTCGTTCACGACTGGACTTTACTGTCAGGGGTCCCTTTACCTTTACCTTTATACGCATCTTTGCAAAACAATTTTCCTGTAAGAAAAAGCATTTCTGTATGCAATTTTCAACAATATATGCATTTGTTAATGGATGCTTTGCCCCAGCATATTCATCTTGGTATATGTAAATTGGCTGGAGAACTGCATTGCAAAATTTTAGAGAAGGGTGAATTTTGAAAGATGTCTGGGCCTTGGCTCTTGACTTGTTTCAGAAAGTGTTGATTAGGGAGGCCCACCTGTAAATGGGAACGAAATTGAATTGCTCCCCCATCCTTACCCACTAGCAAGATGTGAAGGTAACCACACTCTTTTGCTTTTGGTCCCCAGTGACTGGTATTCAGTGTTGTGCTACCATTGAACAGTAATGTTCATAAAACCATAGAATCATAGAATTGTGGAGCTGGATGGGACTCCGAGGCTCATCTAGTCCGACCCCCTTCAATGCAGGAATCTCATCTCAAGCATCCATGACAGATGGCTACCCAACCTCTGCTTAAAAACCTCCAAGGAAGGAGAGTCCACCCCGCATCCCCCGAGGGAGACCATTCCACTGTCGAACAGCTCTTACTGTCAGAAAGTTCTTCCTGGTGTTTAGTCAGAATCTGCTTTCTTGTAACTTGAAGCCATTGGTTTGAGCCCTGCCCTCTAGAGCAGGAGAAAACAAGTTTGTTCCCTCCTCCATGTGGCTGCCCTTCAGATATTTGAAGATGACTATCGTATGTCACTGAGTGCTCACTGGAAAGGACAGATCCTGAAGTTGAGGCTCCAGTACTTTGGCCACCTCATGAGAAGAGAAGACTCCCTGGAAAAGACCCTGATGTTGGGAAAGATGGAGGGCACAAGGAGAAGGGGACGACAGAGGATGAGATGGTTGGACAGTGTTCTCGAAGCAACTGGCATGAGTTTGGCCAAACTGCGGGAGGCAGTGGAGGATAGGGGTGCCTGGCGTGCTCTGGTCCATGGGGTCACAAAGAGTCGGACACGACTGAACGACTGAACAACAACATCCTATCTCCTCTCAGTCTCCTCTTTTCCAGGCTAAACATACCCAGCTCCTTCAAGTGCTCCTTGTAATGCTTGGTTTCCAGACCCTTGATCCTCTTGGTTGCCCTCCTTTGTGTACATTCCAGCTTGTCAACATCCTTTCTAAATTGTGTTGCCCAGAATTGGACACAGTATTCCAGGTGTGGTCTGACCAAGGCAAATAGAGTGGGACTATTACTTGCCTTGAACTGGACACTAGACTGCTGTGGAAGCAGCCAAAAGATAGCTCCACCTGGCCATAGACACAGAAATAAAAGCGAGCTCGTTTCCCAGCAACCAGTCCTGCTAGTTTCAGACTCTGCATGGACGAAGTGATACATGCCAAGACCCATGCTGCCAATGTGCCAATTAATGTTGTCCTGCCAGCTCAATCCCATACCTTCCCCATGTTGAGCTTGATGGTACTTCAGCTGCTCATTTTCCCCAAAGGAATTCAGGAAGCTCACCTGTAGAGACATGGGTCCATCCAGCTCCCTTCTGCCTGCCCCAAGTGGCAGCAGTTCTCTGGGGTTATTGTCCACCTTGCCTGGAGATGCTGGGGGTTAAATCTGGGACCTTCTGCAGGCTAGGCAGATATTCTACCCCTGGACCCAGGCACTCCTTTTTTGGGGGGTGGGAGATGAAAAACCAGAGGAGGGGGGAACTGAATACAGAGCCGTCTCATCCATAGAGGCCGGTGGCGCGGTGCGCCAGAGCGCCGGGCACCCCAGGGGCGCCCCCGCGAGCCCGCCGGCATACCGGGCTCCCCCTCCCCAACCCGCCCCGCCCCCACGGGCAGGCGGGCACTCGCGCGCCGGCGGGCGGGCTGTAAGCCGCCCGCCCTCGCCTCCCGGAGCCCCAGCTGGAGCGCTGAAGCGGCGCGGGGCTTTGCGCGACCTTCCAGCACTCCAGCTGGGGCTCTGGGAGGCGAGGGCGGCCGGCTTGCAGCCCGCCCGCCCGCCGGTGCGCGAGCGCCCGTCCGCCCGCCCCTCATCCTCCGCCCGCCGGCGCGCGAGCGCCTGCTCCAACGCCACGCCCCTCATCCCCCGCTCGCCCACCCCCCCTCCCGAGGGGCGGCCAGCGCGGGAGGGAGGCGGGCGGAGAGGCGGCAGGCTGGGGGCGCCGAGGGATCGCTGCGCCAGGGCGGCAGATCCCTCTAAGACGGGCCTGACTGAATACCCCAGAAAAGGGTGTGGCCGACAGGATGGAATTCTGAACACAGCAATATTTTGTTGCAGTTCCCACTTGCCTTGAGAGTGACCTTGAGCATGTCACTTTTGCTGAACAATTCAGGTTCACAATCCATCCTGGCAAAAACACCTATTTTAGCAAATTAGTGGGTTTGGATATTAGGGTTGTATGTGTGTTCATGTGCTCATTTAATTTATGGAAGGCTGGTTAATGGATGGCACCTTGTTGAAACTACCATTCATTCATTCACTCTCTCTCACACACAGTAAAAGGGAAGCAAAATGGTTTGTCTCCTTTGTTTGCTTTTCCTGAGTTTGTGTGCAATTCTGTATCGCCAAAGCCCAGCATCAAACATTTTACTATTCCGCTGACTTCAGCAGGCACTGATGCACAAAGGACATTTTTTTTATATAGAAAAAGAAAGAGAACACCCCCCCCCCAATTCCCCTTTATAGGTTTTTTTGTTTTTTGTTTTTTTTGGGTATGTAGGGGTATTGAGGTGGTTGCTCAGATTGTAAATCTGGCACTAAGACAGTAAATTCTTGCTTTGTAAAAACGCACATCCATTGTCAGGGAGGATGTGAACCCGGGGTTCTTGCAGACAGCCGGGCTATTAAATGCTGCTGTCAGAACAGCTTTATTTGACTGCATCAGCTTTTGCAGATATGAGTGAGGCAGGATTTACGACTGCCGGTGAGTGCCACCAGCACTCCGCAGGCTGGGAATAGGAGACGGCTGCGGTCGGCTTCCTATTGCTACCTCCCCACAGCTCTCATGCTCACCAGGCAAGTGCAGGGAGCGAGGAAGCCAGGCTGACTACATGGCCCCATGCAGAAAGGGTCTAGGGAGAAAGGAGAGGCGGGGGGAGAAATCTGCCTCAACCCGCCTATGTCTGAGACGTCTTCAAATTGTATATCGGGCCTGTGTATTCAGCTGCATCATAGAACAACGGTATGGCAGGGTTGGAAGGCACCCCAAGGGTCACCTAGTTGACCTCCTGGCAATGCAGCCACAACAGCATTGTGCAGAAGGGTTGGTAGTGGCTGGGTGGTAAGGCAGGGCACCCCCTCTCAATGCCAGCACCCCAGCAGCTTATCTGGGGCAAGATCAGGGCTGTGCAGACCTATTGGGGGAGCCAATTATGCACCCCCACCCGTGTGTGTCAGCACCCCGCCCCAACCGTGCTGCCACCCTGTCCCATCCAGGGAAGCTGTAACAGCATGGATGTCAGGAGATCAATGGCTCCATGGCTCAGCCCCTCCCCCCACCTATAAGTCTTTCTGAAAATGGAAGGTGGGCAATAGACACTGAAAAGACAACAGGCAAAGGAAGCAGGTGTCGTTGCTGAGGAGGGAAAGGAGAAGTAGCAGCAGCTACGGGCAATTTGTCCAACGGCCACATAGAGACTGTTGGGCACCATTAAATCTATCCATATCTATATCTATCTATCTATCTATCTATCTATCTATCTATCTATCTATCTATCTATCTATCTATCTATCTATCATTAAATTTAATAATATATATAATTCATTAAATTGTCTGTTTTACAATTTAGAATATTCATTTAGACAACCTTAAAATATCAGTGACTTCCCTTCTTCTTTTTCCATGGTTCATTTTGCATAACATAAATCCCTGCATATTTTACATAAACAAAACCATTCAGTATTCCATTATTACATCCATCAAAACTTTTTTACACTGTTGAATTTATCTTAATGCTGCCAACGTTTTCAAGTGTACACACCCCCTCCATATATTCAATAAACATTTTCCAATCTTCTTTAAATGTCTGTTCTTCTTGTTCTCTTACTCTATATGTTAGCTGCACAAGCTGCACATATTCCATCAGTTTAAGTTGCCATTCTTCTTTAGTTGGGACCTCGCTCATTTTCCTTGGCCACCATTAAATCTTAGGGCAATGAATTCTGTAGCTAAATGATGCGTTGTGTGAAGAAGGACTTTAAAACACAAGAAGAGGCCTGCAGGATCAGGACAGTAGCCCATCTAGTTCACCATCCTCTCTGCCCCACTGGAAAGACCATAAGCAGGATTGGAGCACAGGAGCACTCCGCTGCCTCCAACTTTGGAGGGACAACATTGTCACCATGGCTAGTGGCATGTTTTGGATACCCCATTCATCTCGCTCTTTGATTTTGTCTCTCCTGTTGCTGGGAGGTGTGTGGGGGGGAGGGGAGACTTATGTGTCTCCCCGATTGTGCTATTGCTTTCCTTGAACTATTCTGAATGGACAGGTAAGGGTTATCCTCCCTGACATCAGCCGTGACAGGATGGCACCCAGGCACTGCTTCATTTTATTTGTCTGAAAAATTTATGAGACACTTTACTGTTTAAAAACCAGTGACGCAAACACTTACAAAGGAACTTACCATAAAAATCAATAACTTTGTGAAAATGGCTAAAAGAGTGAGTAGCACACCACTCTATTCAAATACAATAAAACTCCACTTAGGAAAGAGGCGGCAACAACATTAACAGCTAGGGAAAGCTCATGTAAGCAGGAATGTGCTGACCTCTCGGTGAACACACAAACCCTCCGCCAGATGTGCTCAGCAGCTAATCACCACGATGGCAAAAAAGCAGCTAGGTTGAATTTTGTTGTCATTTTCAGTTTCTCTCCATTTCAAATTGTCCCAGACTTCTGTTCAGTTCTCTGTACTTCCAAATCAATTTGCGACTTAAAAAAGTCCTCACCAGCTTTTAAGTACAATTGTCTCCTAAAAGACACATTTTTTGCAAAACAAAATAAAATAAAAAATTCTTTCCAGTAGCACCTTAGAGACCAACTAAGTTTGTTCTTGGTATGAGCTTTTGTGTGCATGCACACTTCTTCAGATACACTGAAACAGAAGTCACCAGACTCTATTATTAGGCATCATTAATATAGGAATTAAAAAAGAAGATACAAAACTTTTCCAATACATGGCTACAGCAGCCAGAATATTAATGGCTCAAAAATGGAAACAGGATATATTACCAACGAAAGAGGAATGGATTTTGAAAATGGTAGACTATGCGGAGTTGGATAAAATGACAGGGAGAGTCAGAGAACAGCGAGATCAGAAATTTATTGAGGATTGGAAAAAATTTGTTAATTATTTGAGAAAATATACACAAGTGAATACGTTAGTAGGACTACAGGAAGCTTTGTAGCAAAAAATGAATATTGGTGTATGATGAAATAACAGAGATTACATTAATTATGTAAATTAAAGCAACAATATATGGAATAAATATAAAAACAAAGAATCGATATTATGAAAACCAGAACGAAGGATTGAGGGAAGTCCAGACCTTGAGAGGTCAAAATATAGAAATGTTTAACAGAAAAGAATTGTAAATATAATGTATGTTTGTAAATTTTGAATAAAAAGAATATGAAAAAAAAAAGAAGAAGTCACCAGACCCTTATATATAGTGAGAGAGTGGGGAGGGGTATTACTCAGAAGGGTGGTGGGAATGGGTGATCAGCTGATAGGTGTGGAAAACCTGTTGACGACTCTTAACGGCTGCAATTAGTCTTGCAGGGAAAGGCAAGGGGTGAGATGGCTAAAGATAGCTTTGTCATGTATAATGAGATAAGAATCCAATGTCTTTGTTCAGACCAGGTTTCTCCATGGTTTTAAGTTTGGTGATTAGTTGCAATTCAGCCACTTCTCTTTCCAGTCTATTTCTGAAATTCCTTTGTATTAAGACAGCTACTTTGAGATCTTGTATAGAATGTCCTGGGAGATTGAAGTGTTCTCCTACTGGTTTCTCTGTCTTGTGATTCCTGATATCAGATTTATGTCCATTTATCCTTTGGCGTAGGGTTTGGCCTGTTTGTCCAATATAGAGAGCTGAAGGGCACTGTTGGCATTTGATTCTTATCTCATTATACATGACAAAGCTATCTTTAGCCATCTCACCCCTTGCCTTTCCCTGCAAGACTAATTGCAGCCGTTAAGAGTCGTCAACAGGTTTTCCACACCTATCAGCTGATCACCCATTCCCACCACCCTTCTGAGTTGGCAGGGCGCAGCTGGCAGGCATGCAGGGAAAGGGGAGGCTGCCGGCAAAGCCGCGCAGCTCCCCCACTTGCTAGGGTGCCCCGAGAGGCCGGTGCCCCAGCGCAACGAACCACTAACACCAATGGGAAAGATGGCTCTGACCCTGATAACAGGATGGCTGGACTAGGTGGGCCATTGGCCTCATCAGAATGGATGCAGACGGACTTCCGGCGGCAACGCCATTGCGGAGCGGTCGTGGGTTGCCTCGGCTGCGACAAGTCCGTCCCGGGGGTTGGAGCCCCGCTAGAGGGGGCTGTGTGCGGGAAGAGCGTGCACCCCGGGCTCCCCGTGTGCCCATTATGGCTCTGAACCCTTCCCTCGCTCCCCCTGTATGGGGGTGAAGGGACAGCCGGGCTTACTGCCCCAACCGGGACGCAAAGCGGCGGTACAAAGATAAAAAAGAAACCCGGTTCAGTATTGGATTGGACATTTTCTGTGTTCTTTTAATCCGGGAGACGTTTGAAAAGGAAGCTCCTCCCTCCCTTCGGGGGAAAGAAAATAACCAGTTTAAGAGGCACTTTTGTAGGGAAGTTCTCCCCTTGGGGAAAGTTGTAAAATATCCTTTTTTAAAATTTTGGGCGCCCTGGTTTCAAGCCTGAATACACAAAAGGGAGAACATGATTTAATCATTTTAGCCATGAAGAAAGGCTTCTTGATATATTGGAAGTTGAAGGTCTTGAGACCAGAATAATGAAACCTGAGGGCATTCTCACCACAGATGGAGGGATGTCCCCTGGAGCCTACAACCGAAAGAAGATGAGATGTGTACTCTTCAAGGTTTGTTGGGAACCTCATTAAGAAAAGAGGAAAATTGGAAGATTGGTTCTGATAGATGGAAATGGACTCAGAGGGGGAGTAGGGTGAATTATTAAGTGTAAAATCTGCTGTTATGGTAATCTCTGTTTTTATTTTGTTTTGTTTTTTAAGAAAAGGGATATTTGGAATCTAAGCCAGTATAAGGGATAGAAGAGGTTAGCCCCTGTTTACAAATGGTTTCAGTGGGTGACCTCACAAATCTATTAAAAAGACAAAGTAGACCCTTCAAGCTTTGAAGTCCCTCCACTCTGCTCAGGCAATCAACCAGTAAGTCGCTTTTATCACAGCCAGTGATCAATATTCATAAATAAACTTTTACAAATATACCAGACAAAACAAAATAGAAAACCATACTAATAAAATTACAAATAAATGTATCACACTATAAAACACCAGGCATAGAAGGCAAAAGTTCTAAGTTTGCTAAAATTAATCTCTGCTGCAGCACAATATTTAGCTACCCTGGAAGAAATGGGCTCATTCTGATCTGAAAGAAATTTAAAGAGCATAAAAGTCACCCAATTGTCCTGGGAAGATCCACCCTGCTCTAGGTGCCTTGGAGCAGGATGGCGGACTTGGCCTGGGTATCTAGTTGGCCATGGTGGAAACAGAGCAGATTTTGTTCTGACCCAGCACAACGCTTCTTGCACTCTTATGAGATTATCCCCTACACCCCAACCCCTGTTTTATCACAATGACCCTAAAAGGCAGGTTAGGCTGAGAGATGGAGATTGGCCCAAGGTCAGGAGCTGCACTGCTGGGTAGGGATTTGGCTCCAGGCCTTCCAGGGGCTAGTCTGATGCTCCACACTGCACCACACCAGTTCTCAGACAGAACGTAACAAATAAACAAATGTGTGCTGTTTTAACTTGCCAGATCAGTACAGTAGCAGATCATTCCTTGCACCTGAGCTTGGCTCAAGCAGCTTGGCCCCTGCTCTGCAATGGCGCCGCTCTCCTCGTGTGGCCGTCACCATCTTGGTGAGCGAGTCCAGCCCCGGCTGGCTGTTGGAGGCAATGACACGGGCGACCTTGCTGATTTATTCATTAGGCGGCTGTTTAGAACGGGGCTGAGGATTGATTTGTCTGTCAAGTGCGACCCTGCAGAATGTGGAGAGGCCTAATTGCGAGCCTGACACCTCGCCTGGTGTCTGAATCATCCATTCAGAAACCTTTTAATTTCATTTATCTGCCATCCAGCTCCGCCTCCTTCTCCTTCTCCTTTGCATTGTCTTGAGCGTTTTATTGATTGAAACCTAGCTAAAAAGGGGGTGATTTCTTTTCTGTCTTTCTTTTGCTCCTGCTTGCTTAAAAATAAACAAAAGGCATACGGAGGCCAAAAACACCCTGGGTAACTGCTGGCTCTTCCCTCTCATTACAAATGGTCATTATTAGCACAGGGTTATTGTTTCAACATCAAAAAAACTAAGATCATGGCCACTGGTCCCATCACCTCCTGGCAAATAGAAGGGGAAGAAATGGAGGCAGTGAGAGATTTCACTTTCTTGGGTTCCATGATCACTGCAGATGGTGACAGCAGTCACGAAATTAGAAGACGCCTGCTTCTTGGGAGAAAAGCAATGACAAACCTAGACAGCATCTTAAAAAGCAAAGACATCACCTTGCCGACAAAGGTCCGTATAGTTAAAGCTATGGTTTTCCCAGTAGTAATGTACGGAAGTGAGAGCTGGACCATAAAGAAGGCTGATCGCCGAAGAATTGATGCTTTTGAATTATGGTGCTGGAGGAGACTCTTGAGAGTCCCATGGACTGCAAGAAGATCAAACCTATCCATTCTCAAAGAAATCAGCCCTGAGTGCTCACTAGAAGGACAGATCCTGAAGTTGAGGCTCCAGTACTTTGGCCACCTCATGAGAAGAGAAGACTCCCTAGAAAAGACCCTGATGTTGGGAAAGATGGAGGGCACAAGGAGAAGGGGACGACAGAGGATGAGATGGTTGGACAGTGTTCTTGAAGCTACTAACATGAGTTTGGCCAAACTGCGAGAGGCAGTGAAGGATAGGCGTGCCTGGCGTGCTCTGGTCCATGGGGTCACGAAGGGTCGGACACGACTGAACGACTGAACAACAACAATTGTTTCACCTCGAGACGCAGCTTGATGAAAGGGTTGTTTTCACCCACCTGCATTTGGCTCGCATGAAATGAAGATTGTTTGGCATGAAAGGTTACAAATTTCCTGAGACTACAGATGGCTGGTCCTTTTACATGTCAGGAGGGGAATATTCTCCGCTTTTGATGATCAAGTAGAAAATAGCTATTGTCGTAAGCTATTATGGGAGGTATATGGAATTATGCTTGTGGAGAAAGCAGCTAGAGAGCAGAAGAAGCTGAATTGTGGGACCCTCAGAACATAGAAGAGTCTGCTGGACCAGGTCAAGGGTCCACCTCGCCCATCAGTGGCCAACCAGATGCCTCTTCTGGGAAACCAGCAAGGAGGACCTAAGTGCAAGAGCTCCTTCTCTCCACTTGTCACCCCCAGCAACCGGCATTCAGAAGCATTGCTGCCTCCAACAGGCAGAGCGCATTGATCAGCGTTAGGAGCCCTTTCCTCCATGATGATTTTGTCCAATCCTCTTTCAAAGCCACCCAAGTTGGAGGCCACCGCTGCCTCTTTTGGGTGGAAACAGGAAGCACACCACACAGCAAATAGTTCAATAATGGCACTTGCTGGCACCATAGGTGGGGAGGCCACCAACTCTGACTGCCCTGAAAGAGGAGTGGAGAAATCTTACGGAGGAGGAAGGGCATAGCTAACAATGCCCACTAGCCATGATGGCATCCCCTCCAACATTTCTATGATAAAAATAGGGACATCCTATCCCATAATGATAATTTTACTATCTATACCCCACTCCTCTGACTGGGCGGCTTCCTACATATATAAAAACGCAATAAAACATTTTTTAAAAAACACTTCCCTATGCAGATGGCTTGGGGGTTGGATAACTCCATAGCCTCCAACATTTCTGTGATGAAAATAGGCATGTCCTAAGGAAAAGCGGGGCATTCTGGGATGAAATCAGAAACTGGGACACCTTCTGTAAATCTGGAACTGCCCCTGGAAAATAGGGACCCTTGGAGTGTCTGTGAAGATGGCTTTATTGAAGATCCGAGGTAGTATGAATACAGAGCCGTCTTAAGGGGATCTGCCGCCCTGGCGCGGCTATCCCTCCGGCGCCCCCGCCATGCCGCCTCTCCGCCGCCTCCCTCCCGCGCTTGCCGCCCCTTGGGAGGGGGGTGGGCGAGCGGGGGATGAGGGGCGTGGCGCTGGAGCGGCGCGGGGCTCTGCGTGCCCTTCCAGCGCTTCCGGGACGGGAGGCGAGGGCGGCCGGCTCACACTCCCGCGCGCAGCTCGTGCTCTGCTGGGCAGCCAGAGGGCGTGGCGTGGCCGGCCAGCTCCCTTGCTCCGCTGGGCAGTCAGAGGGCGCTGCCGGCAGGCGCTGCCAGCGGGGCTGGAGGGCGGAGGCGCCCTCCAGGCCGTTGCGCCCTGGTGCGCCGCGCCACCAGCCTCAATGGATGAGACGGCTCTGTATGAATACCAGTTTCTGGCAATCCCAAGGGGGGAGAGTGCTTTTGTGCTCATGTCCTCCTTGCAAGTTTCTCATAGGCATTTGACTGGCTGCTATGGTGCACAACAGGAGGGAGACTGACTGACGGGAGGCATGTAGCTCAAGAACCTTCCAAAACCTGGAGCTTCATTTGATTGTGCCTTTCATTGCTGCAGTGAATTGAAAACCAATGGAAATTTCAAAACGGTTTCATGAAAGCATGCTTTTATAAATTGTGTTAATTTAATGTCCCCACAAGAATAAAGGTAAAGGGAAAGGGACCCCTGACCATCAGGTCCAGTCGTGTCCGACTCTGGGGTTGCGGTGCTCATCTTGCTCTATAGGCCGAGGGAGCCGGCGTTTGTCCGCAGACAGCTTCCGGGTCATGTGGCCAGAGCAGTGCACGGAAACGCCGTTTACCTTCCCGCCAGAGTGGTACCTATTTATCTACTTGCACTTTGATGTGCTTTCAAACTGCTAGGTGGGCAGGAGCTGGGACCAAGCAACAGGAGCTCACCCCATGGCAGGGATTCGAACCACTGACCTTCTGATCAGCAAGCCCTAGACTCTGTGGTTTAACTCACAGCGCCACCGAATAGCAACAGTCTATTGCAGAAGTAAAAGCAAAGCTGGTTCTCATGGTGCCTACATTATCTGCAATTCTTTTCCCACCACCCCCAGTTGGGCCCCCTTTGCCTCCTAGCAGCAGAGCACCCCCACCCCGCACCAGTCGGGCTTCTGAATGGACCCTTTCCGGTTTGTGGGAAGAATCACCTGTAGCTTAATTGTGCAAATGACAGAATTCTCTTTCCTTCTTGTTTAAAAATTGAGCTTTTCAAAGCCCAGCTTTTCAACCAGTGGAAATCTGCCAGTTTGCTTGTTGGCTTGGCTGCTGTTGTTTCTAAGCTTGGTTTTCAATGGGTTGCTGTCCTTAGATGGTTATACCTCTACATCTATTATGATGGCATTTTGAATTTTCTTTTTTTCTTTGTTATATGCTAAGGTGCTCTATGAACAAAAGAGTAGGGTATTATTCTCATTGTTAATTTCAGTTGGAAATGAAATTGTCAGCTCTTTGGAGAACAAAGTTAGAGATTAATGCTTCTTTAGAAGTGGTGTCTCTCTTCCATGTTGGCCCATGGTGACTGCATTCTAACTGTTGTTGGAGTGTGTTTTTTATTACCCTAAATCCAGTGCCCTGCTTGGGAGTGTGGTCCCTTTATATGTCTCACTTGATGTTGCCAAGCTCTGTGGCAGGTCTGAGTTTTAGAGAACTCCTTGGCAAGAAGCCCTCCATGCGGCCCACCTCCCTCCCTTTGTCTACTTCCTTAACACCATGATCACAAGCTCCTGCTACTCCTCCTTTTCCTCCTCAACAACGACACCTGCTTCCTTTGCCAGTCTGTGAGCTAATTAGCGATGGGGGACAAATCCAATTCAGTTTGCAATTAAAAGGCAAATCTGCCTGATTTCCACTTCCAAATGCCCTCATTCCTTTAAAATTTGCACTTCTCAAGATTTTGCAGTGCAAGTCTCCAACCAAGTAGTGTGTACAGAAATTCATGCACTGTGTAACATGTGCAAAAAAAGTATGTATTGGTTAAAATAACCCAGAAAACTGCATTATATTAGGGAAAGTTGCTTGCAAAAAAGTGCATACAAAAATATGTATACAGTATTGGGATAAATTTGCACTAAATTTTCATGGTGATTTCTTTCTTTTTTTAAAAAAAGAATTTGAAAACTGATCTGGAATTGTGGAGAACCAAATTTCAGCTTGTCAGACTGAAATTGACAGATTGGCCCAACCCTGGAGCCAAAGAGCAAGCAGGCAGTGGGGTCTGGCGCTCCTCCTTGTCACCATGGTCATTGTGTGGGGCAGAGTGAGAGGCTGGGGAGCAAGCAGGGCAGTTGCAATGATGAAGAGAAGGAGCAGGTCCAGGGGCTCTTGGGCATGGGCCCCCAGCTGGGTTGTGGGCCCCTGGCAGATGCCCAACTGTGCCGAACCTTGGCGCCAGCCTTGGGAAGGTCCTTTGGAAATCCTTTTGTTAAGGATATAGCTATTCCCCGTGGTTTATATCCCTAGGCATTGAGTGCTGTAGCACGGAAGCAGTGGGGGGGGGGGAAATCATAACGGGAAGCCCTGCTGAAGCCCTAAATCGGCTTTGCAGAGCTTTGTGGTGATTTAGTCTGCTCTTTGGTCCTCCAAGTTTGTCTGCTGCTCATAAATGAGCTTATTATTCTGCTGTGATTCATGGATGTGCAGAGAGAGAGAGACCAGGGGGTGTCTGTGCCACAAGGGGAGATGGAGGAACAGAATGCCTGCAAAAATATTTGAAGTGTAAATCAAAGGGAGTCACTGGGCCAGACATGAATGCATGTTGTCATTCCTCAGAGAGCGAATGAGGGGAACAGCTGGTGGATAATTGTGGCACCTTTGGACAATGCAATCAAGCCTTGGCACTGGGTGACCTGTGAGGAGCGAACAGGGATTTTGTACAATCGTGTGACTGGCTTTGCCCTTCTCTTACATCAGAGCATGCAGCCCCTGAGATTTACATTAGGGGAAAAGGCTTTGGCTAGTTGGTAGAGCCCCTTCTCTGCAGCAAAAGCTCCCTGGTGTCTCTAAGTAGGGCTGGGAAAGGTGTCTTCCTGAGACAATGGCAAGACGCATTCCGTCAGCGTAGGCTAGGCAGCCAAAACAATTTGGTCCCGTTCACGTATGAATGCAAACTTAGGTCATTTGCACTTCCTGAAGCAATATGCAAACTGAAAGGCATCTCACGTTTGAAATTCACACTTCTCCCAATGTTGTGATGGAGATCTACAACCAAAGAACATGCAAGAAAAGAAGAGGAGGAGGAGGAGGAGGAGGAGGAGGAGGAGAGAAGACAATACAGGGTGAATAATTAAATGCACACCTTAGCCAAAATAACATACACAATTGTGTTACATTTGGGGGAATGGTTTGTACATCTAGGGATAGGAAGCAAAGGTGTGCACAAAAGGGCTTACAAATTTTTTATAGACTCAGAGAGTTGGAAGGGACCCGAAAGTCATCTAGTGCAACCCTCTGCAAAGCAGGAGTCGCAGCTAAAGAATCCCTGACAGAGTCACGTGAACTGAACTTAAGACGGGGGTGGGGGAGAGAGGCAGGGCAAGGAACAGCAATGGACAGGCTCCTCCGTCTGTCCCTTGGGAGGCAGTACCAGGGCAAGGTATAAGCCAGCAGCACCCTATGTTCCTATGTTCTTAAAAGCACGTCAGTTTTGCAGGTGTTGTCTCTGTGTGAGCCAAATCTGTATCGTTCTAGGAGGACGACCTCTCCTTGAGGTTAATAGTTGTAGTGCTTCCCCAATGTGCATCAAGGGCTTGCTTAAATAAGCACATATGAATGGTGGCTATGAGCTTCTGGACCCCTCTTCCTTGTGAAGTAGCTGGCAAAGTCTGCATCTTACAATTTTGTTTGTTTGTTTTGCTTCTGCCTAGGAAAGAAGGAGCCCTGGGTGAAGGGTGACATCTCTAAAGCCAACATTTCACTGGGGGCTGTGAGCAGACACCCATCCTGCCTTCTGCTCTGAGCAGAGGAGAGGTGCACAACACTTCTCCCTGTGAGCAAGCACAGCAAGGGCTTGCTCTTTTTCTGATGACGGGAGGGCTGATGGGGGCAGGGGGGGCATGCCTGTACCATTCTCTGGTCCTGTCTCTACTTTTGCTTTTTGAGATTTGGCAACCGTTTTGTCAGGGCCGTCTTAAGCCTATCCTGCGCCGTGGTGCAGGGATCTCTCCGGCGCCCCCACGCCCCCCATCCTTTGGCAAACAGCGCCCGCTCGGGACCCCTCGTGTTCCTTCCCCCGCCCCGCGCCCTACTCCAGTCCTGCGCAGCGGCAGGCTGGAGAAGCGTTCAGAGGAGCAGCAGCCGCCAGGGATCGTGCCCCGCTCGGGACCCCTTGGGTTCCTTCCCGTCGCCCCGCGCCCTACTCCAGTCCTGCGCAGCGGCAGGCTGGAGAAGCGCTCAAAGGAGCGGCGGCAAGTGGCGTAGCGTGGGTTGTCAGCACCCGGGGCAAGGCAAGTAATTTGCGCCCCCTAACCCAACCAGATGCCTAAGGGAAATCTGCAAGCAGGATCAAAGCATAACATCACCCTCCCCTTCTGTGGATTGCAGGAAGCATTTCTGCTATTGAGGCCAAGCTGCTTAAAGCACAGGAACCCCTTTGAACCAGAATGGGAAATATTCTCTGCATGAGCAGGGGCAAGTGAGGAGCAGAGAGCAGTCATTTTGTCATGTAGGAGGCCACTAGCCCTTTAAGACAAACCTTGGATGACCAATTGAGGAGCGGATCGAGGCCGCTTTTGTGTGCATGCACACTTCTTCAGATACACTGAAATAGAAATCACCAGACCCTTAGGTATAGTGAGAGGGTGGGGAGGGGTATTACTCAGAAGGGTGGTGGGAATGGGTGATTGGCTGATAGGTGTGGTAAACCTGTTGACAACTTAAGGACAGCAATTGGTCTTACAGGACCAATTTCAGTGTATCTGAAGTAGTGTGTGTTATTTTATGTGCATGCACACAATAGCTCATACCAAGAACAAACTTAGTTGGTCTCTAAGGTGCTACTGGAAGGAATTTTTTTAAATTTTGTTTTGACTACAGCAGACCAACATGGCTACCTACTGTAACTAGAACACAGAGGAGAATGCATTAATATAAGCTACTATTATTATCACAACAATTGAAACGCAATACTCAAAACGGTTTAAAGCAAGCAGAGAAACTCCCAGTTTGTCTTTTGGTTCCTTAGGGAAACGTGCAGAAGGAACAATTAACCAGAAACAGAGTATCAGCAACAATAGGCAAAGTTAGAAAACACCACCTCTTTTCAGAGGCTCTCAGATTAGGAGCATCTCACTCACCTCAGTCTGAGAGAGAGAGAGAGAGAAAAGTATCGTAACGTGGAAAGCTTTTCCTACACGGCTCCCTGCGTCATTTGCTGGTGGGGGGGGAGAGCCTGGCTTTGTGCATTAATGCAGGCTGGGGGGGGGTTGTTTTCTTAAAGGCGCACGTGTGCCCAAAGTTGGTGCGCCGTCTTCGGGGCGCGCGAGCCAAGGTGCCCTCCTCCTCTTTCTCCCGTCTCGGGAAGCCGAGGAGCTGGCCGGGTTGCAATCGGGAATGGACAGCCGGCAGGAAGGGGCTGGAGCCCAGCGCCCGAGTGGGAGGATCCGCTGCAGGAGCGGACGACGCGGGGGCGAGAGAGGGGTTGAGGAGCGGATCGAGGCCGCTGGGTTGCCGAGGTGCTGCTGGGGAGGTTGCGCGCACGGCGCACGGTCGGGTGCGCTCACCCAGCGCTGGGGCCGCTTTTGGAGAGGGGCCAAAAACAATATCCGTCCTTCCCAAAAGACCCCTTGGCTCCTCATCTGCTCATCTGCTCCCCCCCGCCTCCACCCCTGGCTTTCCAGAGCGGCAGGGGCAGAGAGCTGCGGGGCTCTGCGCGCCCTTCCAGTGCTCCCGGGACGGGATGCGAGGGCGGCCAGCTCGCAGCCCGCCCGGGAGTGGCATGGGCGGCAGAGGCTGTGCTGCCGGCGCGCGAGCGCCCGGCCGCCAGCCCGCCCGTGGGGGGGGGCGGGTTGGGGAGGGGGGCGCCCGGTATGCCGGCGGGCTCGCGGGGGCGCCCCTGGGGGGCCCGGCGCCCTGGCGCGCCGCGCCACTAGCCCCTATGGGTGAGACGGCTCTGCGTTTTGTGTTATGCCACACACCCACGGCAGCCATTCTGTGGCTTGAGAATGAGTGACTGGCCCCAAATCACCGAGTGAGCTTCATGGTTGAGTGGGGAATTTGAACCCTGATCTCCCAGGTCCTATTCCAGCACACCACACTGGCTCTCCATCATCATCACTTGAACATCTTTTGGGGACACTTTCTGCTCTGTGCTTTTGAATGGTCCTGAGTGTTCTCCCCCCACTCTGAACTTAATGTTCTCTTTAGAAGATATGACACATTGTCCTATTTAAGCTCACACTGCACAGCTGGCTTATTTACACTGGATCTCTCTGTCATGGGAGATTAATGCTGCAATGAGGAACCAGCAGGCGGTTTGGAAAAGGCCTTCAAGATGTCCTGGGCTTGTCATCCATGCGTCTGTTCCTATCTGTCATTCAATGTCATGTTGACAAATGGGCAACAGCTTGAGCCAGGCTCTTTAGCTAGGTGCCATGCAGTATGGGGGTGGGGGGTGGGGAGCTTTGCAGATGTCAAGTGTCCCAACTTCTGGGTCATGGGCACTTTTGTGTCCATGCACCATCAAGAACTTAACCCGAGTCTTGCCATTTTCCATTCTGTGTGATTTGTTTGAGCTTCCCCAGCAGCTCCATCACTCCAATATTTTTACATAGGAAGCTGACTTACAAGCATCCAAGTCACAGTAAAAAACAAACAAACAAACAAACAAACATCACTTTATGGTCTTCCTCTGAAGGTCTCTTTCCAAGATCCCAGGAGATGTCTTGCAGCACCTTTACCAGAGAGCCTTTCAACTGGAGATGTTGAGGATTGAACCAGGGGCCTCCTGGACACAAAACATGTCTTCTACCACTAAGCCAATATGTTTCACATCAGGTTCTGGGTAGGCACTCAAGCTGATGTTTGATGCTGACCTTGGGGAGTATTCTCTATTTCATTCCTTAGAGCTACTTAAGACATCTGGACTTTTCCATGGGCTGGGGTGGCTCCCCTGTGGCCCTCTTGATGTTATTGGATCCAACTCCCATCAGTACCAGCCAGCATGGCCAGTGGAGAGAGCCAGCATGGCCAGTGGTGAGTTGTAGTCCCACAACATTTGAAGGGGCAAAGGTTAGCCAACTGATGCCAAAGTCCATTCTGCGTTTATTACATTTATATCCCACCATCCTTCCGTCATGGAGACCAAGGTGGCATACATGGGATTCCCAAGTGGCCTACTATCCAGGAACCAATCCAATCCTGCTTAGCTTCAGCAACTTGGCTGTCTCATGCGCCTCCAGGCAACGTCCCAGATCTGGGTCAAATCAGGGCTGGAGGCAGAACTGTAGCATCTTCCAAGGCTACCTCTGAAGTACAGATCTCAACTGGAGATGAAAGTAAAACATTGAGATGTGATAATAGAGAACCACCCTTTCCCACAGCTCAACTCTCATGCTCCTTTGGTTGCTTTTAAAAGAAGAAAATTGCATGGGGAGATCCATGTTAGG
This sequence comes from Lacerta viridis, assembly GCA_900245905.1. Classification (NCBI taxonomy): domain Eukaryota; kingdom Metazoa; phylum Chordata; class Lepidosauria; order Squamata; family Lacertidae; genus Lacerta; species Lacerta viridis. The sequence goes on along the minus strand of OFHU01003761.1, from coordinate 269,217 downwards.
TCTGATATGGCCATTTGTGGTACATCTGGGGGAAAATAATTTGCATTCGGATCTTCAGTCTCTTTGCTGCATTACCAGAAGCCCACATTTTTAGCATGAAGGTAGAGGAGAAGAAGCAAAAGTGAATGTCACTTCATTGCTACACAGTCTGCTTGCAAAAGATCCTTCCATGGCTCCCAGGCTTGAAAGTGAAGGAGAAGAAATGAGACAAGAGTCAGTGGCGGAAGAAGTGGGGTGTGGGGTGTGTGGGCCACCCCAGGTGTCATCACTGAGGGGTGTGTGTGTGTGTGTGTGACAAAATATCAAAGATCTGAATTAAAAAATAATTGGGCTCACGAAACTTTTTAGTTCAGTCAACAAATGTAACGAAACACAGCTGGCACTGGGCAACTCACCGTGGGGCCTTCAGTGTGCCCGAGCCACACGTCTCTACTGGGAATGACGTGGTGGCTTGGGCGCCTGCAGGCTCAGCGCTGCCTGAAACAGCAGCGTGGGGCTTGCATCTGCCCACCGCCTCTCCCTCAGCTGCTCTACAGGTGAGGGGGAGGCGGCAGAGAGGCTCCACACAGCGCGCCCCCCGCCCCCATGGGCGGCTCGCCCTGCCCCCGGCTGCAGGATGTGCGTGCCGCACTCAGCACCCGAGCAACTAGCTACGTGCTGACAGGAGCGGTTAAATCTGGGGGGGGGGGAACCACCCGCAGTTAAACTGAAAGTAAATCTACCAGAAGGAATCACCAGGCCACTTGCTTTCGTTTTGATTTAGAAAGTGCAGAGAGGAAAGTTTATCTACCTTTCTCACAACACCAGGACATCCCATGAAGCTGAATGCTGGGCGATTTAGAATAGATGAAAGTAAGTGCATCTTTACACAGAAGAACAAAGTTAAACTATGGAAGTCACTTCTGCAGGAGGGAGGGAGGGATGGCCTCCATCTTGAAGACTGGACCCCTTCATGGAGGAAGAGAGGGCTCTCAGTGGCTCTGCTCTCTACCTGCACAGCTGGAAGCAGCAACGCTTCTGAATGCCAGTTGCTGGAAAGCACAGGGGGGGGGGATGCTCTGGTGCTCAGGTCCTGCTTGCAGGTTTCCCACAAGCATCTGGTTGGTAACTGTGAAAGCAGCAGGCTGGACTAGGTCATGGGCCTGATCCAGCAGGGGTCGTGTTATGATTTGGCATCTTGTTACCTTCCATACTTGCTGCACGGTATAAACGTAGACTGCCTAGTTGTTATGCTTATGGACTTGCTGGTGAAATCTGATTGCCCAAAGTTGGAAAAAGGATATTGAATTAGATGGACCTTTGTTTGATCCAAAAGAGCTCTTATGTGATTTTATTAAGCATGATAGTTAGGAATAGAGAGTCACAGTACATCACTGAGCAGCCAAAGTTGTTTTTTAAAAGGATAAACACAAAGGGAGAGCTGTTGCCTTCATGCCCTCTTTTCTGGAGGCTTCTGAAGGGTCAGTGCTGGAAGCAGGATGCCTCTTCTGACGTGCCGACAGACCCTGTGCAGGATGACCTCTGGCTATCACTGGGCCTCTATAGTCCTCCTCCATGTATCTGACCTGTGAATGGGTTCAGTCTGCACCTGGTATGTTTTGGAGATGACCGCCAAAAATGGACTTGCAGTGAGAAAAGGCTTGTGTGGGGTGACTGTTTCCACAAAAAGGAGGACGAGATGTGCGAAGGCAACACCATGAAGAAACAGTACTAAAACATAAAATGAACGAATGTCTTGCATTTTGTTTCCAGGCTTCATCGCAGGCTGGGAAGAAAGCGTCTTCTTTTGCTGCCTTAGCCATACCAATCATATCTCCCAATTGGCTCAGAGAACTGCAAAATGTGTTTTGCGTTTGATAATATTTCTACTCTATTTGGCTTTCCTTTGCTGTACCGGCGTTGTGATCCCAAGAAGGCGCTCTCTGAACACAGCTCCTCTGAGCCTGTGGCAAGGCTTTCTGGTGCACAGTCAATCTCTGCTCCTCACTATCTCAACTTGCACCCTCATTATTCCCCATGTTAAGGACGGGGAATGCAGGGCCCTTTCAGAACAGGATGGGCTGTTCCAAGGGCTCCATCCAGAGCCATAGTACTCCAGCTGCCAATGGGATTTCTTCTCCCTCCTCCTCCTCCTCCTCCTCCTCCCACTTAGAGGCAGTAGAAGGACAAACTCCCTCCTTTCTCTTAGCCATGATATCTTGCTCCCTTTCCTGCTCTCCCCTATCACTGGAGGTTCCATTGCATGAAGAGCTGAAGATAAAGAGGGGCAAGGCCCGAGGTATGGTATAAAATGAGGAATGCTTTATCAAATCTATAACTTGTGATTTCCATAGGAAGCCAGCGTATGAACCTCGTCTCTGGCCCCACCATTTCTCTAAGTCAGACTGTCATGACGCATCTCTCCCCAGGAGCCCTCCTGGGGGATGTGGCCTACCTGACTGATTCTGGCTCTCCTTGGCCTCCTGACCAAGGACACACCTTCCCATGACAGGGGAAAGACTGCTCAGCTGCCCTTGCATCCCCCAAACATTTCACCACCAGAGCCCAGGCCAGGCCTTCCATACCACCAGGAAGTGTGATCCTCCTCAGCTTCTACCGAACTGGACTACTCCTAAAAAAACTAGGAATACCATACTGTGCTGGGTAAACCAGGATTAGTCTAGTTTTAGGGCCACCACGCTCTGGTTTGTTGTGTATTTGGTTTGACCTGTTGCATGCTTTGCCTCTATCTTTTATTTCTAGTAAAATTTCATAATTGGACAAGTGGAGTCCATTTGTGATTGCTACTCTCAGGATAGAGGGATCGCCACATGCTTATGTTGCTTTGAGTTACATGCTGTTGGAACGCTGTGGGTCCTGCAAAACAAATGACTGAATAACAGAAACACAAGCAGCATCAAAGCTCCATGTGGAGAAGCCCTGAGTCTCAGTCCTGAGCTGCAGGCGGACTCAGAGCTGAGCTGGTGGTCAGCCAAAAGAAGGAGCTATTTACAAATATACAACAAACTGACCAAGGAAGCAGACAAACACCCAGGTCCAGATTTCTGGGTAGGATATATTCATTCCCTCCAACAGGGAATGTTGGAGGTAACTGACTTCCCTCTTCCCCTCTGTCCCTGCAATGGCAGTGGCAGTGGCAGGGCAAGAGGAGTGGGGGTGGAGCACACCGCCCCAGCAGCACGATCCTGGTGGGGTGCCATCGTGGCTGCCCCCCCTGCCCACGCTGGGTGCAACGCCCCCGCAGGCAGCGTGTCACACCCCTGCGAACAGCACGCCACACCCCCAGGATGCCAGCCCCACTCCTGTGGGCGGCGCACTACGCCTCCAGGACGCGCACCAGCCCTGCCCCCACCTGCTCTCTGCCCCCGGGAGCCGGAGCATGAAGCTCCGCCACTGTGTCCCTGTGGCACAACGGTCCATGTGGTGTCACTGAGGTTGCCTCAGCTTCCTGACACTCAGGCTGAGGGCACTGCTGGCCTCCTCCTGTGCCCACTCCAAGGATCGCATCCTTGACAATGGGCCCATTGAAGAGGCCGCACCACTGCTACCACCAGGGCAGCTGTTTCCTCCTGCTGCTCCTGCTCCTCCACCTCCCTCTACTACCACAGCTGCCACTTCCCGCCCTCTGCTCCCTCAGGAGACCCACCACATTTGCTGTGGCAGCCAAGAGCCAGGGAAAGGGAAGGGAGCCTGCGCTGGCCGGAAAGGGCAAAAGCACGTGTCCAGGGTGAAATGGAAGCTTCTCTCTCAACAGCCTTCTTTGCACTCAATGAATGGCAGTTAGCCATTGTGGAGCTGAGTGGCAGGAACCTCTTGTCTGGGGTATTGTTGGGAATTTTTGGGACTCTCTGTGACAACGTGAGAAGCCGTGATGGCTTGTGAGTTTTCAAATCGGGGCAGTTGGTGGGTATGAATATATTTAGCCACAGATGCTACAAATATTCCTGCTTTCCTGGGCAATGTAGGTCAGGATAGCCCTGCCAGGATAGACTCTCAGCATTGATAGAATAATGTAGATGCTGCTGTTTGCAGGATGAAGACCTTAATACAGACAGAGGGAAGCATGAAATTGGATTTCCGTGAGAAATGTTGACTCTGAGGTATAAGATAAGTACATGGAAATTAATTAATTAATTAATATAATAATAATAATAATAATAATAATAATTATAGAGATACTTATTTGCCCAGATGAGGAGAGAGAGAAAGAGAGCAGGCAGAATGTGGGATTCCAGAGCTTGGGGATTTCTCAGACAGTTTGCACTCTACAAGTATTTGGGGGCTGGCAAATTGGAATGAGGAAATGAATTTCTTATGATGGAGGCAAGAACAGACAGCGAAATCTCAACATTTCATGAGTAAAAGGGGAGATGCAAGATTCAAAATGGCTTTTTACAAAAGGATACAAAAGAAGGAAGCCAGCAGCTCCAAAAGCAAATCTGGAACCAGTATAGCAAGGAAGGAGACAAGCCTTAAGAATGATGCTGAAACACAAGTTTTGGTAGAAACGTCTCACGGGCACTGAAAAAATAAATAAATGCCATCAATCAAATGCCACCATATAAAATTAAGCATTAAAACAGATTGTATGGAACACACACAGTCTTACTTTGCCAAACCTTTATTAAAGTTAAAGGTAAAGGAACCTGACCATTAAGTCCAGTCGTGGACGACTCTAGGGTTGGAGCCGGCGTTTGTCCACAGACAGCTTCCGGGTCATGTGGCCAGCATGACTAAGCTGCCTTCTGGCGAACCAGAGCAGCACACGGAAATGCCGTTTACCTTCCCTCCGGAGCGGTACCTATTTATCTACTTGCACTTTGACGTGCTTTCGAACTGCTAGGTGGGCAGGAGAAGAAGAAGAAGAAGAGTTTGGATTTGATATCCCGCTTTTCACTACCCGAAGGAGTCTCAAAGCGGCTAACATTCTCCTTTCCCTTCCTCCCCCACAACAAACACTCTGTGAGGTGAGTGGGGCTGAGAGACTTCAGAAGAAGTGTGACTAGCCCAAGGTCACCCAGCAGCTGCATGTGGAGGAGCGGAGACGCGAACCCGGTTCCCCAGATTACGAGTCTACCGCTCTTAACCACTACACCACACTGGCTGGGAGCTGGGACCGGGCAACGGGAGCTCACCCCGCCGCGGGGATTCGAACCACCAACCTTCTGATCGACAAGCCCTAGGCTCTGTGGTTTAGACCACAGTGCCACAGTGTACAAATTTGCAGTGTTGGAGTTGTGGAAGGTGTTGCTGGGCTTTTTCAGCTTAAGCCATAATCCACCCCCTCCCTTCCTGAAGCATTCCAGCAATGTATATCCTCCCAAGCTCAGGTACAAGAGCAGCATAAAAAAAAGACTATCGAAGGCTACTAGCCAGGATGGCACTGCTCTCTACCAGCAATGGAGACTGGAAACCATGGGAGGGGAGAATGCTGCTCTTGTGCTCAGATCCTGCTTGGGAGCTTCCCGTGGGGGTATCTGGTTGGCCACTGTGAGAGCAGCAGGCTGGACTAGGTGGGCCATTGGCCTCATCCTGCAGGCTCTGCTTATGTCCTTGTAGTCTTGGAGTCGAGCTTGTAAGTTGCACTGGGGAAATCTTGTTTTTAGTACATGAAAATGACAATTTATTGCATCAGTTCAGCAGAGGATATACATTGGTGGTGGCAAACATACCGTGTTTTTCGCTCCACAAGATGCACCTGAACATAAGACGCACCTAGTTTTTAGCGGAGGAAAGGGGGAAAGCCCTTTTTTTTTGAGGATCAGCTGAAAGTGGTGCAGCTTTTTTGCAAAGGGAAAAGCCCTGTTTTTTGAGGATCAGCTGAAAGTGGTGCAGCTTCTTTTTCAAAGAGGAAAAGCCCCGTTTTTATGGGGTTCAACTCACAGTTCTGCAGCTTCTAGTCCTACAGCCATTTCTACAGTTTCCAGACAGATAATCTAATCAGCCAGTCACATGTCGCTGGGGAAACAAACAGCCTCCCTCTGCATTCAACAATGGAGGCCTGGGCAAGGGGGCGGGGCTGGAAAGGGAGCCTTATCTCTCTCCCCATCACTTCCTTTCAACACCCCCTTCTCTCTTTGTAAAAAAAAAGAGCACGATCTGCTTTTGGCCCCTAGGCAATTCGGCTCCAGGGACCATGCATTTGCTCCATAAGACGCACAGACATTTCTCCTTACTTTTTAGGAGGGAAAAAGTGTGTCTTATGGAGCGAAAAATACCTATACCCTCAGTTCTGGAAGTGTTCTAAGCTAAACCCCTAGCACAGATTTGGACTGGCACTTACCATGGATCCACAGAAGCTGTCCAATAAAAGTTCTTAAGGCAATTTTTTTCTGTACCACCCTGTGTCCCAAATGCATCATTGTGCCTAGAGGCCAATCCCCCCTCAGTAGAAATACGGATCTGGCACAGGACATTCAACTTCTGGCTTCACCCAAACTCAAATCCCCCTGGTCTAATATCCCTAGTGCAACAAGACTTCCACAAGAGTGCCTGGTCTAAAACTGTCAATCAAAAACTTCACTCTTGTGCTTTATCCCCACAACAGCTACTCACTGTGGGTTATAGCAAAGAAAACAGTCTAATTTGCCAATGCCTAAATGATATCGAGCGTCAGAACAACTTGGCCAAAATAAGGAATTTTTGCCCATGGTATGACCATTTCCCATCCTCCCACTTTGACTCTCTGGCACACGATCTGTATAATCTAGCAATCCCAAAATATAGAAGTGCCTTCACCCTCACAAGACTGGATGTACTGCCCTCGGCTGTACTTGAGGGACAATTCCAACAGATTCCATATGAAAAACGCTTATGTCCCTGCGGAGATGGCAGCACCAAATCGGTGGCACATGCCCTCCTGGCATGCACTCTTTACAAAGACCTGAGGAACGAGATTATCATGCTTCTTTTATTGACCATTCTGGGTCGTTCAACCACTGCCACAGTGTCCTTTCTCCTGGCAGATCAAGAGGAGCAGATGACTGCAAAGGTGGCAACGTTTCTAGCTGGGCAATCAGAATAAGGTCCACTATTTGACTGCCGATTCAGGACCCTAAACTGTGTTTTATATAATCGACTTTTTATTTTGTTCTGTGTATATCACAATGTTCTTTTGTTGCTATGGCCGACGGCTGATGCAAATAAAGTTTCATTCATTCATTCATTCATTCATTCATTCATTCTTGTGGGTTCTTGTGGGTATGAAATGGGGAGGGGCAGAACGATGTGCGGCACCTTGAGCTCCTTGGCAGAAGAGGTGGGGGTATTAATGCAATAATGAATGAATCCAGGGTAATAACTTGATGTCTCCAAGTCTGCATGCTGCCTGTACTGGGTACATATCTTCTCTCAGCGCTTTGGAGCTTCGAAAGAGGCAAACGCTGTCTTTGGGCAAAGAAATGGCATTTTGAGTGACAGAATTAGTTCTCCCTAGATACAAAGGGGAGCACACTCCTGTTAGGCCTGTTTTCTTTTGGCTCTGCTTGGGGACACACAGAAACCTATAGACATGCAAATAAGCCTGGAAAGAGGGCAAGGCTCCTTGTGGTCCCATCCACCAGCAAGACACCCCTAGTCCCAAGAGGAGCCAATGCAAGCAAGGGTGAGCTGATTGGGTGTCACAGTCGGGAGTGATTTACATGACCCCCTTTTTGGTTCACAGGCCCTGTGACAATTATTTAATTGTATGAAACCCAGACGAGAGTTGATTGAGAAAGCAAGAAGGGTGGAGGGGACTGGTGGCTACTTCTAAGCAATTACAAGAACACAATGCTGAATCGCATCTTGAAGCCCCAATGCCTCACAATGAAATCAGGGAGGAAAGTCATAAATGGAAGCGTAGAATAAATGCAAATTGTGTTTCCAATACAGAACTCTCCCCCCCTCCCTCTGTGTGTGTGCATGAGAGAGGGAGAGAGAGAGAGAAATTCACAGCTGAAAATATTAATATGCAAGGAACATGAAAACTGGTGCTAACGTGCTGGAATGTTGTGATGGATTTAGGGTGAGCAGGCAGGGAAATAAGTAACAATTTCATGAGAAAGCAGTCATTCTTCACTTGGTTTAGGGACAATAAGGTTCAAGGTGACACATTACCTTATATAGGATGATCTGTGGAAGATGATGAAGATGGAATTGAGACATTGGAATTTGTCATAAAGTTATGATTTTCCGTGCGCTGCTCTGGTTCGCCAGAAGCGGCTTAGTCATGCTGGTCACATGACCCGGAAGCTGTACGCCGGCTTGACCGTAATAAAGAAGCTGTACGCCGGCTCCCTCGGCCAGTAAAGTGAGATGAGCGCCGCAACCCCAGAGTCGTTCGTGCCTGGACTTAATTGTCAGGGGTCCCTTGACCTTGACCTATGATTTTAAAAAATATCAAAATATAGCTGATATTTATTTATTTCAAGTAAATATCTATTTCTATTCCCCCCCCCCCAGAATCATAGAATCATAGAGTTGGAAGGGACCTAAAGGGTGCTCTAGTCCAACCCCCTCCAGTGCACAATCTGCTCCTTTATATTTTGCTCCTTTAAGTACCCAAGAAAGCTGTAACATCGATGGGTATATAGAATCTATTTTATGTTGGTTTTTTTTAAAAAAGGGGGGGAACAGATGCCACACCTGCAAAATTCATGGATGTGACACCACTTATAGATTTCACCATTTTAATCATTGCACTCCATTCAGTGCCATTATCATCTGTCACCTGATTCCAATATATTGAATATTCACTATCACTGACCTGTAATTAGATGGTTTACACAACACCATATCAGTATATTTCCGCACATGCTAAAAGATTTTGTATTTGTGTGTTACATAACTTTCTGGAGCGTCTGGTGAACAATGACCGCTGGATACAAAAGTATTTCTCTAATGGAACCGCAGAAGATTTCAGTGTCAGTTTAAATCTGACAAGATGTCAAGTTACCAAGCTGAAAAAACACCAGTCATTCTTTCCACTCCTAAACATCCCTCTAGAAAATTATTTCAAAGGTGGAGGGAGATTTCTGCATTAGCAATATAAAAACAGAGTCTCTGTTAAGAATGGAAGTTGCTTTAATGCCCAGTGTCACTGTGGAATGACTATCAGCCCCCGCCCCCCCCCCCCAATGAAGAGAGAGATCTCAGAACAGATGTTAGGGGTTCAGGTTGCTTGCTATGTCTTTGTGCAATAATTCTCATTGTGCTCTAGCTCAGCCTTCCAGCCTTAGGAACTCATAGCAGAACGATGGATAATGAGTCTCGTTCCTTTGTGATGCCATTGCAGTGAATCAGCAGTGAAAGAGGACCAGTGGCTGCCAAGTCTTCTTTTGCCTTCCAGTTCTTCCCTGAAAGTTCCCTGAAAATTATGGGAAGGGCCGCAGCTCAGCGGCAGAGCCTCTGCTTGGCATGTAGAAGGTCCCAGGTTCAATCCCCAACGGAGAGACTCCTTGCCTGAAACCCCAGAGAACTGCTGCCATTCAATAGAGACAATGCTGAGCTATTGGATCTATGGTGTGACTTGGGTGGAATCTAGATGCCGTGAAAATGCTTTTTTTAAAAACGTTTTGAAAAATATATTAAATTTGCCATAAGCTCACCACTGCCATCTAGTGTCACATTTTTATAAACAGGTAGGTAGCCATGTTGGTCTGCCATAGGAAAAAATAAAATAATAATTAAATAAAATTCCTTCCAGTAGCACCTTAGAGACCAACTATGTTCTTGGTATGAGCTTTCATGTGCATGCACACTTCTTCAGGCTACTATTTCAAGAAAGTCATGTTCATACCAAGCTCATACCAAGAACAAACTTAGTTGGTCTCTAAGATGCTACTGGAAGGAATTTTTTTTATTTTTTGTTTTGTTTTGACATTTTTATAATGCACTGAAAACATTATATTTGCAGCTGTATAGCTGGATGCTTAGTACCAGGCAGCTTCCTATGTTCCCTGTCAGGCCACCCCTTTGCCAAAGCTTCTGGCTTTGGAGCGGAGGGAACAATATCAATAAACACTCCAATCCGGCACTGCAATATGGGCCCCTGCAGCAAGGAAACGTGCAGAGCCAGGAGGGGGGGGGCAGTTAAATCTGGCTAAATCCAGCACCAGAGGATGGCAAGGTTGCAAAGGGGAGCCATTGTCAAAACAGCGCAGCACAGAAGGCTTAAATACTATCAAAGTAAAAATGGTCATTCTGTTTGTTCCCCCAGTTAAGAGGTGGTAATTTGGGGGTCAAGGGGAGCTGGCAGGAGGGCTGGAGTAAACCCAGCTGCCTGTGTAAACTTAATAGAAAACTGCTTGGGATGTTTAATAGGAAATGCGCTTTTCTAGATCGGGGATGCTTACCAAGAACCTAGACAATGCTCTTGTCGATCTTCAGCATACCAGTGTTTTCTGTGTTAACCAGTGTTTCTTCAGACTTAATTTATGGTATTTAAAGCAACAATAAAATAAACTGCAACTGCTTCTGAAGCCTTTCTGGGCTTTTTAGTCCTTTAATGAGACACTTCCTGTGCACAGCTTCAGCTGGATCTACTGCGGGTGGAAGTTTAGTTTTGAATCCTCTACTGATTGTCCTTGGAAGAGGTGCTCTCCATTGCCCTAAAGTCAGTTTCTGTTCCTGAAGGGGGAGGGAGGCTATTTTATTTATTTCTTCTCAACATAATTCCTCCCCCTTTATTATTTTTAAGGATGGAGAGTGAGTGCTATTTCTACCAGGGTTTTTTTTTTTCAGGCCAAGAAATTTTTAATTAATGTTGCGGGGTACTTTTGTTGGATTGGATTCACTTGTGAGTAAAATATGGGAGGCTATTGACCATAGATGATAGTGGAGACATTTATCTAAAGTATCCTCCCTTAGGAGTCCCATCAAGGTTTTTTTTTTAAATAAAAAAAACCACATTTATTCAGAAGTTACAATACAGCTTTGTCCACTGCCATAATATCACAGAATGATCACTCCAATCCTCCCACCAAGCTTGACGCTGCATGCCTTAAGTGTTCTTTCAACCCTGTGCCTTCCAGCTCAACAATTCCATGATTCTATAAACACCACGGATAGACGGCTCAGTCTGTTTCCATTCCCTGTCAATTTCACATGCATTCATTTACAAATCCATTCCATCTTGTTGCTGCAATCAATCTGTGATCTTCCTTCCTTCCTTCTTTCTTTTTTAATCCATATAATGCTCATTTAAGCATGTTTCTAAATACTTTTTAAAATAATAGAGTATGTATTTAAATACTTATTTTCTCTCAATGTGCACATTCATAAATGTATTTTATTATATAAACACACACATATAGACATACTTTTTAAATAAAAAAGTATATTGGCATGTTATTTCAGCTGAGAATTGTTTTGCAAAATTCAGAGAAGTGTAAAATCTGAAGGATAATTATGTTCCAGTTTGTACATTAATTTGGGAAATGCAAATGAGTCCAGTTTGCTTTAAAATGTGGGCTAAATGAAATGATTGCCTGTTCCTCTTTAGCACCTGGGATGCAATTCTTGTGTAGGGTCAGTGCTCTATACTCAAGTTGGCAGCACTGCCATTGCATTGTTCCCAGCGATGCAACCTGAGGGGCTTTTCCTTGGAGATGCCAAGGATCAGACCTTTCTGCATGCAACATACATGATGTGCTGCTGGAAGGGGCTGTGCAGCAGAGTGAGGCCGGCAGGAAGGAGGTCCCCAGAGGACAGTTAACCCTCCCTGCCCACCCTTGAGGCTTACGCACTCCAACACTTCATTGTTCCATTAAACCTCATTACACTGTGATAATAATCCCTTTTGGATAACAGCAGTTGCATGGATGCATTTGAAAGTCAGCTTCCACCCTGGAGACATGGGGAGGGGGCAAGGGAGGATGCTGGGCTGATGGCCACACACTCACACACCCAGAAGCCAGCCGGCACTCCAGCACCCTTTTACATTTCCCTGCATTTTTCCAATTAAATTTCCTCCACCAGAGAGAGAGAGGGAGAGGGAGAGGAGAGGGGCACCATAAAGTCATTAGCATTAGTAATTATGCAAACGCTTTAGGGAGTTGAATGTCCGTCATTACACATAATTAATGCTTCTGGTTATGAGTGGCGGGATTGTTCCTTTTTAATTTTCTCCCTCCTCCCCCGCCTGTCCCCGCCTGGGATGGGGGGTTGTTTTGGAGTGCAGGGAGGGCCATGTTATTGTGTTTAATCTGCATATTCAAAAGACCTGTTTGGGTATGCATGAGGCTGGGATGGAGAGAGGCGGGGGACGGGGGACGGGGAGAGAGGCAGGGAAGACTCTCAGACACAGCAGAAGTGCTGGGAAACCTGAACGGAATCTCAGGAGAGAGGAAGCCGCATGTTAAAGTGCAGGCCTCGCGGGGGGCGGCTGGATGAGCACAGTCACTCACATTGCTTCTCTGGATTGGGCTAGATGACTCTTGGGGTCCCTTCCAACTCTACAGTTATATGATTCTATGGACCATTCAGGCCTCAAGCCCTTCTTCCTACAGTGGGGAATTCCTTTTGGCTCAAGGGCCAGATTCTAATGTGTTTGATCTTCTGAGGGCCACATCATTATCCTTAGCATTGGTATATCAGCTTTTATTCCAAGGAACTCAAGGTGGACCACTGGGCTCTTCCCCCAGCTCACCCTGTCCCCACAACCACTTTGCATGTCAAAGTGCACTGCAGTCGTGTTTTCAGCCAAGTTGGAGGTAGCAACCCTTCTGAATAGCAGGTGCTGGAAGCCATTGGAGGGGAGAGTTGCTCTTGTGCTCGACTCCTGCTTGCAGGTTTCCCACATGCATCTGGTTGGCCACTGTGAGAACAGGATAGTGGACTGGATGGGCCCTTGGCATCATCCAGCAGGGCTGTTCTGATGTTTCTCCTTTTCTTTTCCAAGGGCCATATGCGCTCATGTGTATATAGAGACATCCTTTCATGTACCAAACAAGTGACCTCTCTGCTTAAAAAATAATAATAATCAACTTTTTAAAAGAAGTTTTTTATTTTTTATTTTTTTAAAAAAGTTTCTCCAAACCTCCTCCTCCTCCTCCTCCTCCTCCTCCTCTCCTCCTCCTCCTCCTCCTCTTCTTTCTCTTCTTCTTCTTCTTCTTCTTCTTTCTTCTTCTTCTTCTTCTTCTTCTTCACAGTCTTCACCAAAGTCTGTTCAGTAGATCTAAGTTTCCAAAGAAATTCTAGGGAGATCTCAGAAGAGGTGGATGTCACAAATGGGTAGTGTGTCACAAATGAAGCCCTGAGTGAAAGGTGCTTGTGTGCAGATGCACTGCAAACATCAAACATCAACCTGCCCTTCTGTGGATGGCTTCTTCTTCTTCACAGTCTCCCAAAGTGTTCTAGATCTCAGAAGAGGGGAGGGGAGTGTGTCACAAATGGGCCCTGAGTGAAAGGTGCTTGTAGATGTTGCACCAAACATCAACCTGCCCTTCTGTGAGGGAAGGGGAAAATTTTGATTCAGTTTGCATTTAAAGGTGAACTATTCTAATTTGCACTTTCCAAAGAAATTTGTGAACTGAAATGCTGCTGGCCTTAGAAATTCTCATTCCCCTGAATTTTGCAATGCAATTGTCCAGCCACGGCAATGTGTACTAAAATGCATTTATAGTGGGTAAAGTATGCATAAGAAAACATCCATCAGTGAAAACAAGATACAAGAGAGGCATTGTATCTGCAGAAATATGAGGTAAAATGACATATGAACATGTGTCTATTAGGAGAAATGTGCAGTAAAATGCTACTGAGTTTTCATGAGGACTTAAAAAGAAAATCACAAACTGATGTGGAAATGTGATGAACCAAACTTAACACTGGAAAAATGAGGAAGTGGAACAGACCTACTTGCACATCCTTGCCATCTCCACAGTGCTGGCCACACCTACAGGAGCAAGTTTGGGCCATTTCAGAGATAAGAGTGGCGTGCTAGAAAGACATGCACACAAAACTGGATTCTTAGAGCATAGTGCTGATGGGTGACCAGTCTTGTTTGGCCCCAGACTCAGGCACCCCAAGTTCCACCCAGACAAGGATAGACTCCATCCCCCATCATCCATAATCACTAGCCATGCTGACGGGAGCTGATGGGAGGTGGAGTCCAACAACATCTAGAGGGTCACTGGTTTCCCAGTCCTGTGCTGCGGTGTTGCTCTCCCTCTCAAGCGATGCTGGATGGGCTTGGAATCATAGAATTGTAGAGTTGGAAGGGACCTCCAAGGTCCATCTAGTTCAGCCCCCTGCAATGTAGTAATCTCAGCTAAAGAATCACCATTCAAGTTCTGCTTAGGAACCTCCAAGGAAGGAGAGTCCACCTCCTCTCGAGGGAGTCTGCCCCACTGTCTTACTGTCAGACAGTTCTTCCTAATGTTTAGTGGGAATCTCCTTTCTTGCGATTTGAATCTGTTGTTTGGTTCCTACCCTCTGGAGCAGCAGAAAACAAGCTGGCTCCCTCTGCTCGGTTTCAGTGTTGATTACTGGGTTGACATGATTACACTCGGCTTCCAGACAGTTGAATGATTCCAGAACCATGGACAGTGATGGACACTTGTTGAGAGACCATTGGCTGTCCATGTGGCTCCTGCTCAGTGGCAAAGCAAGCCGATCAGGCACCTAGGGCAGGGCACGTGCCCTGTGCCCAGGGGCAGGGCCGGCTGCCTGCAGGATGGGGCCAGCCAGGGCAGGACACTCCACAGGGCCTCCGAGGAGTCTACCTGCCTCCACCCACTCAGCCGCCCTACAGCTGGGAGGGAGGCAGTGGGTGGACCGTTTGGGGCAGCGCGGAGCCTGCAGGCACCCAAGTCACCGCGTCACTCCCAGGAGAGACGTGTGGCTTGGGCGCACTGCAGGCCTTGTGGTGAGTGCCACCCGGCATTTTGTCACCCCCCTCAGTGGTGACACCCAGGGTGGACCGCCCTCACCACACCCCCTTCCTCCGCCTCTGCTGCTGCTCCATCTGTCATTGCAGATTCTGGTTTTGCTCCACCCAGAGCGGTGGCACTGCATTTGGAGCTGGCTTTTCCAGAGGGTTCACTTTACCCCCTCCCCCCACAAACCATTTGCTGAAAGAGACTTTGGAGATTGGTTGTTCCAGCTTTTGAGTTGTTCTATGTTTTGCACAACATTTGCATGCTTGGTTTGCAGCTCAAAGGAGCCAAGGGGGAGGCGGAGCTTCAGCAGAAGTACTTGACTAAAATTCTTGTTGTATGAGAGAGAGAGAGAGAGAGCTGAGCTCCCCTCAGGCTTAGGCTTGCCATAAACCAGGAAAATTCCTGACACATCCTGGTTTTTGGGTGTACAAATGGCGTCGGGGGAATTTTGTCGAATTGGCAGTGTCAGGGAAAACCTGGATGGCAACGCGATGGGAAAAGCAGCAGAAACAGGCTCCCAAAGCTCCAGATCACTATTTTGGAGATTTCCCCCAAAAAGCTTAACAATTTTGGTTTGTTCCCAAACAAAGTTCAACAGGTTTTGGTGGGTTTCCTAAATAAAACCCAACAATTTTACTTTTTGAAACATGGCAGCCCTAAAGGTAAGAGCTAACCCCCTTTGAGAATGGCTACTCTGCAGGCTTCCGAGTGGAGAGTCCAGCTGGGATGGTCTGGAGAGAGGCTGCCAGGCTTTTAAATGAGAGCGTGGCCAGTGTGCCCCCCTCTGAAGACGTGAAGCCTTTGGGCTGACTCAAGATGGGTGCAAAGGACACTCTGGGCTACAAGGGACCTACCCACTGGTTTGCCACACTTAGGTATATCCTGCCGTTCTTCCCAGAAGCTCAGCAAGCTACACCTGAGTGAGCAGATCCTGAAGCACAGCCAGTTCCTGGAACAAAGGGAGCTGTGCTTCTTGAGTAGGGTCAGTGGTCTTCTTAGCTCAGGATGGTCTGCACCAAGTGGCAGCAGCTGACGGCAGATGGGCAGGGAAAGTCTAAGCAGGAGAACATCCCCTCAGCCTGATGTCATACAAATTTAATTTAATAATAGCAATAGTAATAATAATGCGTCCAAAACAGTTCACATGAACAGCAATAAATGCACCTATCAATGATCCAGAGCAGCGCTAGGGAATGGGATCTGCACCAATCCCTGTGGGCCATTTTAACAGGTGGGCAGGGCCACCCATTTGCCAATCACCTGACATCGCCATGAGGTCAGGTAGTGTGTTTTACTTTGGACGTGAGCAAAGGACTTCAGGGGGTTGGACTAGATGGCCCTTGAGGTCCCTTCCAACTCTACGATTCTATGATTGGATCAGGGGTTTGAACAGGCTCTTCTGATCAGGCAGGGATTGTTCCATGATCTGATGTGCAGGACAGAGGGGCGTGGCTAGGGGAAAGCCTCAGGGGCCAGATGAGGACCCCCCCAGGCCTAATGACACCTGTGGTCCAGGGGGCACCCACTACTGGGCTAGTACCAGCTTGCACAACATGTGCTCTGGTTCTTAGAGCACCAGGGGAGGTACTTCTACTGGGATGTAGGGGTGGGTGGGGGTGCGTGTGCATGTGTGAAATTTATTCAGAAGCTGCCTTAAGTGAATTCTTTCCACTGTACAGTGGTACCTCTGGTTATGAACGGGATCCGTTCTGGAGCCCCGTTCGTAACCTGTGGCGTGTGCAACCTGAAGTGCCGTGTCTGCGCATGTGCATGACACGATTCGGTGCTTCTGCGCATGATGTCATCACATGCTTCTGCGCATGTGCAATGCATTGAACCTGGAAGTAACCCGTTCCGTTACTTCCGGGTCACCGCGGTGCGTATCCTGAATGTACGCATCCAGAAGCGTTTGTAACTAGAGGCATGACTGTACGTTGCTGGTTGGCAGCTACAGGAACAGGATACGGGGCTGGATTCGCCTTCGGTCAAATCCAGCAGGGACTCTTCTTACACTCCATTCTTACAACTATTCCTTTCCTCACTCATGATCTAAAATTATGCCTGGCATAGAGAAGGTGGACGCAGAGAGGTCCATCTCCCTCTCTCGTAACGCTAGAATGCAAGCGACACCCACCCAAGGAAGCTGAATGCTGGAAGACGCGGCAGAGGAGAGAAAGGATTCTTCGCGCAGGGCAGAGTTACCCTACGGAACTCCTTCCCACAGGAGGCAAGGGTGACCACCAACTTGGATTAATGAAGGAGGGGACTTTTGAAGGCTATCAGCCATGATGGCTGGCCTCTTCCTCCGCAGTCGGAGGCAGCAATGCTTCTGCATAGCACTTGCTGGGAGCCGCAGGAGGGGAGAGGGCTGCTCTTGTGCTCAAACCCTTCTTGCAAGTTTCCCACAGGCATCTGGCTGGCCACTGTGAGAACAGGATGCTGGACTAGATGGGCCTGATCCAGCAGACACTCTTAATGTTCTTCTTCTTTTTTACTGTACTTTTTGGACGGTGCAAATATGCATTCTGTTCCCTGTTTTGTGGGAATGTTCAGGGTGGCAGGAGAGGATATCTTGTTTATGAATATCCTTCCTAACTTGCATTAGCAAGTTTCTTGTGTAGCAGAGTTTACATTCCCATTCTCACGCACAGCAGAAAACTGGTTGCAGGCTTGTTAGAACCTCTTACTATTGTGCAATTCAATTTGCCTCAGACTGAATTGTATGTTCCTGGTAAGATCCCCTTTTAAATCCCTCCTAAAAGAATAAAGGCACCACGGTCTTATTCATAAGCAATAAAAAGAAAGTTTACTCACAATCAGGCAGAGCACAGCGTGATCCCTGAAGGCAGGCTTTAGGCTTAAAGTTACAAACATGTACAGACAGGGTTTACCCTATAAGGGAGATGACCTGGGGGACTGCTTGGCTGGCAGCCAGCAGTTCAGTCCAGGAAGTTCGCAGGACGAAAGGAAGATGGAAAAGAGAGAGTGGCAGCATGCCTTGTCCTTTTACCAGGTCTGGAAAGGTCACGCCCACCCACTAGTCACATGCAAGGAAGGATGCTCCAGGCCAGGAGGAACAGGAAGTTTCGACTGGCTGGACCAAACGTTCCCTTGCATGTCCACTCTAGGAAATGTTGTATTTGACTGCTCCCAGTGGATTACATCCCACATGTTTAACCACGCATTTAATTTCTGATGCTTCCTGTGTCTACAGCTTTAATCTACATTGCCTGTGCGATTGTTCCACTGTCTGTGCTGACTTTTGATGCATTTTCATTTATGTCGGTTACCAACAGTATGACTGTAAAACAGACAATTCTGTGTCATTGTGAGCTGGGGGTGGGGAACGACTTCATGGAGGGAGTGAGCCTGGTGATAATAAAATGACATTTACCTGTTAGTGACTCACTGGCAAGAAATGTCCCAAGGGTATTAGATATTATAAGGGTTAGGGGAAGCACTGGGGCACATGCAGTCAGACAATTTTCTGCAACTTCACCCACTTCAAAATTCCCTGCCCCTTCCTCTCCCAGTTATACAGGCTGTTTTTCTTTTTGAAAGATTGAGGTGAAATGTTCTAAAAGCTGAGACATTCAAAGCGGTGGTCACCATTTAAAAAATGGCTTCCTCCATCGCTGTTCATGGAAGGGCTGCCCTTGTACCTTCCTGTGGCTGAATATCTACGGCAGAGATGGGGAACCTTTTTTGGCCAGAGCCTTATCTCCCTCCTGTCCCATGCAAAGGGCTGAATTTGACAGATGGGCAGGGCCACTCACCTGCCATTCATCCAACGTCACAGGGACATTGGCTGACACTGCACTTTGAAGCTCAATTGTTGTGGCAATAAAGAAAAAGGGGGGGGCAGGAGGATGCGACTGAAGCAAGCTTGCTAAATAATTAAGTCATGGAGTACCATTCCTTGCAACCCTGTTTTCAAATCTTAACTATTAGAAAAAGCATTTTTCATATTTGCATTTTTTTTTAAATCAGAATGCCTTCCAAATATGTTTTATCTTAAAAACAGATCAAAAGGTTCAAAAGGTGTCCCATGCTGGGGGTCTTGGGGGTTGTAAATAAGAGATTAAAAGTGCAGTGACTTATCAGAAGATAAGCTCACTGGGTTCAATTATCCTTAACAGGATAATTTGGAGAAACAAAATGGAGGTGGAGAAATGTCACAAAAGCATTATTTTCATGTGTCACATCAGAAATATTTGCTCCGATCACTGTTTCTTCTCTTCGTGATAGGAGAGATAGAATGTAATAAGAGCACCTGCTGGATCAGGCCAAAGCTCCGCCTTGTGCAGCCTCCTGTCCCCACAGTGGCCAACCCAATGCCCCTGGGACTCCAGTGCTGCTCCCTTCACTGCCGTTTCCAGCAACCGGTATTCCGAAGCATTTCTGCCTCCAACAGCGGAGGTAGAACAGAGTCATCTAGGCTACAGAACCATAGAATCACTAGTGGTTTAAACCCGTTAAAATAACGGGCGCTAGAACATTTCTGACACAAAACCCAAAGTCCTGAAGTGCAGGGAGCAGGGCAAACCATGCGCTCCCTACACGGCATTAAGATTCCTGAGGGAGAAATGACGGCGTGTTTCCTTTTATTGTTCCTGTCCTAAACATACTTACTGCACGAAGGTAGAACAGGTTTCCTTCCGGATGTGTGGGGCTCCCAGCCCCTTTCGGAGTGTGGGGCGATGGGTGGGGAAGCGAGGGGGGTGAGGCGGCGGCGGAGGCGGCGGCATCATCTCCCGGGAGGCTTTGCCCCCCCCCGGTTCTCCTCCTCCTTCTGCCCAGCGGCGAGAGTGGCAGCGTGTCCTCCCTTCTCGGCCGCCCTTCAGCCTCTGGTGCACCAGCGTTCCATTTCAACCGCCGCTTCAACTGCCGTCTCTCTGCTCCAATCCCTGTGTCCGTGGGGCACATGCTCAGTAGCGCAAACCCAGAGACACACGGACTGGATGCAGAGACACTTGCGTTTTATATATATAGATGCATATTTGGGGTTGGGAGGGAGCCATCGCTAGCTTCATCCTCCCTCAAATTATCTAATTGTCTTTTGAAACCATCCAAGTTGATAGCCTTTGTGGCCTTTGCTGGGAGCAAATTCCATAGTTTAAGCTTACACTGTGAAGAAGGACTTCCTTTGGTCTGGTCCTGACTCTCCCAGTGTTCAGCTTCATTACAAAAACATAGATAATGTGAGCAACAGACATGTCTGCTCCCTCATGTTCCCTCTGGCTCTGGGAGCATCCTTCTTTTCAGCTGTAAGACATGGGAGAGGATGCTGCCTTGAGTGTACAACTGGGAGAGTGCACAAGCCTGCCATCTGGATGTGCCCGGGGTCCTGCTATGTGCTCCAAGCCCTCCAGGTATTGTGGGCTATCAGTCCAAATAAATTAATGACTATATGCTAGAAGGGGATGAGCTGACATCGCCAGCAGTTTACCAGAAAGAATCTTGAGGGCTGGGAGAATTAACATCCAGCTGTCGAATGTGACTTGCGCCAGAGGCAGAGAAAGTGTGTGTCTCTGCAGGCCTGTCCTTCAACCGGTTGTGGAAATGGAACTGGTAGAGCAAACCACCAGTCTCTGGCCTCCTCCTTTTTACACCCCCCCCCCCGCATCCTGTGTGTGTGCATGTAACAGAACAAGGATAAACACTTCACTTCATGTACACGCATGTGCAGACAGACTCTGGAGATTGCTGAAGGCGCAAGTTTAAATCCCACATCAAAGGGAAGAGCCGAGCAGCAGTGCTGTTCAAAGACTCCCTTTCCCTTTTCTGGGAAAAGACAGATTGTCACTTTGATTAAGAGATTCTAACTAGAGGGGGGTGGGGAGGAAGCAAGAGCGAGGGCGCTGGAGAAGCGAAGGTTTGCATTGTGACGCTCTCTCCCCCTTGGCCATCTTAAAGAGTATTTGGGTTTCGGGGAGGGCGGAGGGGGGAGGGCAGCGCAGAAAGGAGATGTAAGGCAGCCAGTGCAAAAACCGAGCTTAGTGTAGGATGATAAATGAAGAATGGAGGCGGGGAGAATGGTGGAAATGTTATTATCAAAATGTCAGGACGTATAACCAGCTTGGCTTGCTTTAATATGGTGAACACTGGTGTATTTACTCTCCCTGCTCTTCACACAAGGTGTTCTTGGGTGAACCGAGGTGCAGCCACAGCCTCTGTGCTTGTGACAATCACATCACAGCTGGGGGGCGGGAGAAGGGAAAGGGGTTCTGGGAAAGAGGAGGCAAATTACTGTAGTGTATCCTCCAAGTGCCCTGATTTTCCAGGGACAGCCCCGGAATTACAAATGCCATCCTGGCTTCTGATCTGATCCTGGAATGTCCCTGTTCCCCCACTAGTGCTGTCACTGCTGAGCTAGGGGAGGAGGCGCCACAATTTAGGAAGGACATTGACAAGCTGGAATGTGTATGGAGGAAGGTGACCAAGATGATTGAGGGTCTGTAAACCAAGCCTTACGAGGAGTGGTTGAAGGAGCCGGGTATGTTTAGTCTGGAAAGTAGGCTAGATGGAAATGGAGCAAACTTGTCTTCTCCTGCTCTGGAGGGCAGGACTTGAACCAATGGCTTCGAGGTACAAGAACAAAGCTGCCAACTCAACATCAGGAAGAAGTTTCTGACACTAAGAGCTGTTGGACAGTGGAATGGTCTCCCTCGGGAGGTTGTGGACTCTCCTACCTTGGAGGTTTTTAAGCAGAGGTTGGACACCTGCCATGGACTCTTTAGCTGTGATTGCTGCATTGTAGGGGGTTGGACTAGATGGCCCTTGGGGTCAAATCCAACTCTACAGTTCTATGATTCTATGAAAATAAAACCAGGGTTAATGTGTTCCGTGGTGGAGGGTGCTATGTCCCGTTGGTGTAGTTGTGGTGGCACTCCCCCCCCTTCTGCGGATAGGAAATGCTCCATGGGGTGGGGTGGGGACCAAAAATGGGGGCTCAAGGAGGGTCAGTTGGTGGGGAGTGAGAAATGCCCCTATTTTCATCTGAGGAATGTTAAAGCGTACCCTGTAGGCAGCTATACGGCTGCTAGCTGAAACAAGATGGCGGAATCTTCTTCACCTGGTTCTATTCCAATCATGTTTTCTTTGTAGTTTCTCCATGTTACTCTCTTGGTATGCCAAGAACGTTGCATCGTAAAGAGACACTGAAGTACCCCCAACAGTGCTGGCCTTATGTGGCAGCTGGTGGTGTTGGAATGGTTGGAGTGTCAGGCCAAAATCCCTGCTCAGCCATGAAGCTTGCGTGGCCCAGTCATTGTCTCTCAGTCTAACCTACCTCAGTCAGAAGGTTGTTGTGGGGATTCAATGGGGAAGGGGAGAACCATGCGTGCTACCTTGGGCTCCTTGGAAGAAAAGGTGCCATGCAAATGCAATAAAATAAAACCTCCCCCCAATCAACTTTATTGGGTTTAAAAAACAACAACACAAAAATGCTCACTTAACGTAAGATCACAATATGAAGTTTCTGTTTCTTGTTGGTATACAAATATTTCCAAATCATAATAAAGAAAAAACAAAAATATATTCTTTGTCATTCAACTTACTGATGTTCTAATTACCGCTGACTTCCCTCCCCTTCTTACTTGGTTCTTTTAAAGTTCTTGCTTGGATGCCTGTCATTGTGAATCTAGATTGTTGGTAACCAGCTTATCCGCTACTTTTTGATGTTTCTCATTACAAGAGTTAATCTAAACCAGTGCAATAAAATAAAATCTGAGGTTGAAGTCAGAGGCAAGTGCAGGGGTGGGTGGGTGCGCCCAGGAACACCCTCCAAAGGGGAAGGGCGAAGAGCAGCAGACGAGGAAGACCCTCCTGGCTGCAGCCCCCCCCCCACTGCTAGCACCCCTCCCCCATGGCAGATTATACCAAAGGGAATGAATCCCTCATGTCTCCCTCAGCCCCTCTTGTAAGGATTGCAAAACAATGCAGGCAAAATGGTCTGAACAAGAGGAAGGGCCACCACTCAATAACATATTCTCTCTCTCTCTCTTTCTCGTTCTTTTACAAACTTGGTTGAAACATTTTGGGGGGACACCCCCCCCCCAACATAAAGTGTTGTCTTCCAAGACAAATGCATGTACATATGTTAATTCTTGTGTGCAGTCATCCACCTGCATCAAAACAAACTTGGAAAATATTTTACATTGCAAATTCAGCTCAGATCCGCAGGGAATACTTGAATCTAGAGCCTCAAGATAATTTCTTCATGGTGGCTGCCGTGACCGAGGTGGAAGGGAGATCATTGTACTATTGTGAATGAAAAGTATACTGTAAATTGAGACCTTATGGAGTCAAACCCAGGTCCTAAACTCAGCCCCCAGCATCTCCAGGCAGGGATGGAAAAGGATCCTATCAGAAACCCAGGAGAGCCACTGCCAGTCAGTGTCGACAATGGAGAGCCAGTTGGACATTGCAGGGGGTTGCACTCAATCACCCTTGTGGTCCCTTCCAACTTTACAATTCTAAATTTCTATGGTTCTAAGGCAGCTTCCTATTATCCTATGAAAGTGCTATTCAAATATTAAGCATTATTGTAATTCAGAGCAAGGTCGGATGGAGCCAACTGGTTTCTCTCCATTGCATTTGCTTTGCTTTCTAGTCAGGGCTCAAGGTCCTGTGTGCTGCATTGGAATTATTAGCATAATGCTAACACTCACATCTACTTCTGCCCCTCCTCTACATTTCCTTAAATTTCAATTTTTAATGTTGGCGCTTAGGGATGTTGCACAAGCATCTTGTGCCCTGGGTACCAACCAATTCTCCAATTAGCAAAGGTGCACTCTTTCTGCAACTAATATGACACTTTGTCTTTCCAGAGAAATGGTGGTGGTGGGGGATGCGCCCTGGTCCAGCCGCAGGGGTAGAGCTTGCAAAGAGCCTGCCTTGTTGGACTCTGAAAGGTACCGGTAGGTACTCTCTGTGGCCATTTTAAATCCATCTCAGTGGAAAGCATTATTACTTATTATTTATTAGTCTTAAATATTCCTGCTCGCAGCCACCGTGGCACTGAAAGTAAAATGTTATATATTTAACGCAGTGAATGCAGCGACACGAGGCTAAATGCAACACATAAAAGTCTTTATGGCACCATAAACAGACACTCAAAACCTTTCTCAGCCCGCCGTCAATCCAGGTCTCTCCCAGGCTGGACAGAATCCTTGCGGGTGCCCTTGAGTGTTTGGCAAAAATGGGATGAAGACACTGCTGGTAACAGAAAGGAGCACAAGTAGCTATTGAAAAGTGAACTGTGTGAGTTCTGCTCAGG
Source organism: Lacerta viridis (assembly GCA_900245905.1). Taxonomy (NCBI): domain Eukaryota; kingdom Metazoa; phylum Chordata; class Lepidosauria; order Squamata; family Lacertidae; genus Lacerta; species Lacerta viridis. The sequence goes on along the minus strand of OFHU01003761.1, from coordinate 245,079 downwards.
CACTGGAAAGGTATATCAGAGTGTAAGAACATCAGAACAGCCCTGGATCCGGCCACTGGCCCATCTGGCCGAGCACCCTCTTGTCACAGGGGCTGAACAGGTGCCTGCAAGTAACCTGGAAGCAGCACCCAAGCAACTGATATTCATCTAAAGTACACAGGGCAAGGGTAGGAGTATAAATTTGATTCAATCAACATTTAAAGACAAACTTACAGGATTTACAATTTTGGAAACAATATGCAGACGGAAATGCAGTCCTCCTTCGAAAGTCACGCTCCTCTGAATTTTGCAGTGCCGTTTTTCAGCCAAGTAATGCACATAAAAAAGCCTGAAGTGCACATAAGAATGCATATACAGTATTAGAGAATGTAATGTTCAAAAGTGCATTATATGAGGGAGAATTGTTAGGCAAAATGGTGTATTGTAGGCAGAATTGCATCAAAAAACTGTTTATTAGGAGAGATTTGCTGCTCAAATGTTGCTGAATTTTCAAGAGGAACTTAATAATAATAATAATAATAATAATAATAATAATAATAATAAAAATTGCAAGTTGATGTGCTTCTGTGGGGGACTGAACTTAAGAAAAATGAGAAATTGAGAGAAACTGGAGTTGACAGATTCCCCCCTCGTATGTAGGACCACTAGAACCTAAGAAGAGGTCTGTTGGATCCGGCCAAAGGGGCCCCATTCAGTACAGCATCCTGTTTTCACAGGGGCTAACCAGATGCCTGAATGGGAAACTTGCCCAAGATTCGTGCCCAAGAGCACCCTTCCCTCCTGGGCAGAGCAGAGCAACTGCACATAGTGACCACGAGCAGCTCTCTCCTGCTCCCTGCATTTGTCTGATCCTCTAAAGCCTTCTAGGTCAGTAGCCATCACCGCCTTCTGCAGGAGCAAGTTCCATAGTTTATCTATGTGATGCATGACTAGATCCTTCCTTTTACCAGTCAATCATGGGGGTGGCATAAGCACAACACCCCTTCCAACTCCCCCCTTCCAGTGTTAGCTGCACTGCTAACCTTTCCATGTGACTGGAGCACAAAGGCTGTGATCCCCGCTGTTCCACAAGTCTTTGTCTCTTCTAGCATACGGTGAAAGGCTTGTCTCCACAATGCAGTCCTTTCTAGTCCCTCTTGTCAATGGCCATAGTGACGGTTGAACAAGAAATCTGTTGTTAGCATAGCTATTTGCTGGAGTTAGTTGCAATGAGGAGCTGAATTGGTCCACTGCACTGTTACTGTCCATTTGGGAATGCAGACAATGCACTTGAGACTTGGCCGAGTGGAGACTAGAACTCTGATCTCCTAGGTCCTAGCCTGGCACTCTAACCACTACACCTCACTGACTCTTGCTGGGGGAGGGGGCTTGGAAAGTAACCCAATGGGAAGCCTAAGATCCCCCCTACTTTCTGAAGCATTATACAATTGCTGTTGCCTCACAGTATGTTCACGCAGAACATTTCTAGGACTGACCCTTAGTAAAAGTTTCCTGGGATCAGCAAAGGAGAAGCTGATTGTTCTAGCTCCTGTTTACATTGAATGTTTGTTGGGCACCAGTGATGTCATGTTCAGTTTTGAAGTGCAGGAGCCAGGCCCTCAAGAGGAAGCCAAGCAGGCAGGTGTCAGAGACCAGGCTGAGGAGTACAGTTCTGGTGAGGAATGGTGGGAGCCTCCCCCTCCCCCTGCTCCTGACCAGGATCCTGAAGCTGCCCAGGAGCAGTGGAGCAGTATAGATTTGGAACAGTGGTTTGCAGAGGGGCATAGTTCTGAAGACAAAAGTTGGGACGAACTGGGGGGTGAACAGCAAAGTGAAGAAGAACTGGAAGAGAGAGAGCTAACAGACTCTCTCTCACTGGAAAGTGTCCAGCCTATCAGTCCAAGGTCACATAGAGCAGATAAGGTGGCTACACAAAAAGCACGGTGGTTGCGAGATCAGGTTGCAAGCAGCAGAAGTGACTGGGGGGAAGTGGGTGAAAACCTTAATTGGGAGCACCTTTACCTTGAGATGGACTCTTTGTTCTTGAGCTGGGATCATTAAAATCTCTTTAAATGGTAAGAGACTATTTTTGCTTTGTTCTGCTTATCCACGGCCAAAGGGAGGCAGGAAACCGCTCTCCTGAAGCCTGACAGCAGGCTGCTGTGTAAAGAACATGAAGGAAGGAGGTAATAGTACCACTATATTCTGCTCTGGTCAGACCTCACCTGGAATACTGTGTCCAGTTCTGGGCACCACAGTTCAAGAAGGATACTGACAAGCTGGAACGTGTCCAGAGGAGGGCAACCAAAATGGTCAAAGGCCTGGAAACGATGCCTTATGAGGAACGGCTTAGGGAGCTGGGTATGTTTAGCCTGGAGAAGAGAAGGTTAAGGGGTGATATGATAGCCATGTTCAAATATATAAAAGGATGTCATCTAGAGGAGGGTGAAAGGTTGTTTTCTGCTGCTCCAGAGAAGCGGACACGGGGCAATGGATTCAAACTACAAGAAAGAAGATTCCACCTAAACATTAGGAAGAACTTCCTGACAGTGAGAGCTGTTCGGCAGTGGAATTTGCTACCAAGGAGTGTGGTGGAGTCTCCTTCTTTGGAGGTCTTTAAGCAGAGGCTTGACAGCCATCTGTCAGGAATGCTTTGATGGTGTTTCCTGCTTGGCAGGGGGTTGGACTGGATGGCCCTTGTGGTCTCTTCCAACTCGTATGATTCTATGATTCTAAGGCTGACTAATCCTCCAAATAGGAATCTTGTGGCACGGTAGTGAGGAGGCTTTTTGCAGCATGTCTGCCATCCTGTACAGCAGGGGTGAGGAACCTCCTGACACAGGGGTCAATTGGTGAACTCCAAGCCTCTCTTTCTGGCCCTCGGGGTCTTCCCAGGCCCCTTTCCAGTTCCTCCTGGCTTTGTCCCGTGCCATCTCAAGCACTTTTGCCTGGCTACGATGTGTCCTTTGACCGTGATGATGCCTCTTGTTTGCCAGGGATGGAGGAGAGAGAGGGGTGGGCATTTGTCCTGCTGCACCATGGAGAGAAGGACACCCGCTGCTCCTGCTCACACTTGCCTACCATGGGCATGTGGCTCCGGAAGGTTGCCAGTGGAGAAATGTGGCCCTTGGTCTAGAAAAGGTTCCCTATTCCAATGGTACAAAGTTCCCTGGAGGTGAGCTCAGCATCAGGTCAGTCTGGATTGTCCCTTGTCAGTCAAGGTTGCTCCAAAGCACCAGACTGAGCCCTGAATCAGATTGGGGAGACCGTGCGCAGTCCTAGTGCATGACCCCTGCATGTGGGGAAATGGAGGGGGAGCATCTTGGGGGCAGTCCATGAAGGTCTTGCTGCCTGGCTATTTTTTTTTTGTGGTCTCCTTTGGCTGGTCACTCCTGAGCTAAAGACCTTGAATCTCCACCTGCCTGCTGTCCTCATCCTGCCTGATTCTCCTCACTTCCTTTCTCCTCCGAGGTGAGTGGCCTTTCCCTCCCTCCACATCAAGATGCCAAATGCTCACTGCTTTATGCTTGTGTGTGTGTGGCGGGGGGGGGGAGCCCACCCAGAGCCTGGTAATAGCTATTAAGTGAGGGGCAACCTTAACTATGTGCCATTACATTAAGTTTCAAGTTGATAGACGGCTGGAGCAAATTGAATTCCTGTTGCTATCCCATTTGACATTTGTTACATTACAATGCTTGCTCTTTTGTTTTGGAGTCAATACTGCGGCTTTCGAGAAATATGGATTATTAGAATTTATGGTGCGTCCTGTGTGTCTTTTCCAACACTCATATCCTTTTATCATTTTCGCCGTGTTGTTATTCCGCCCGCTGTGGTTTCTATTTCCCCAGGTTTCAGCACCTGGGACGCTCGGTGTTTGTGCTAAATCAATATGCCTTGTCCTCATTGCCTTAATATACATAACCATTTACATGATGCATGAATTGTGCTGGGGTTTTGCTGACTGCAATTGCCACTTTGCTCCTCCTCCTTGAGCATGGTGTCGCCGCTTTGCCCGGGGACAGCGCCTGTGTTCTTTGTCGTAAATATGAGCAATCTGCATCTAAATGTAGCCTTCTTTCGGTAGCCTGGCACCTTGGACTGGGAATTTGTGACTCCGGGTGGAGAATGCATCAAAATGATGGCATCATTTAAATGTTTCATGGGCCATTGTGAATGATGGGCTCAACAGAATAGATTCTGCTTGATTTCCTATTTCCTTCAGCATCCAAGTTGAGATCTGGCAGAGGATTCTAGGCCAAAGCTCAAGGTTGCTTCAGGCATTTATTTCCCCCAGGGAGAGCTATCTCAGTGTAGGAAACTTTGTAATGTCAGAATGCAACATTAGTATCTCAGCATGCTAGTCGATTGATATATTCCTGGTATCAGGAACATAAAAACTTGCCATGGAACCAGACCATTGGTCCATGTGGTTCAACTTTGTCTACAGTGGATGGAGTTGGCTCTCTGGGGTTTCCAGCAGATGCAGAGAAGTGAACCTGCAATCCTCTGCATGCACTACAGTTGCTCTACCCCAGAGCTCTGGTCCTTCCCCAGAGTCCTATCCACACACTTATTTTATATCTGGGGCCCTCCAGATGTTGCTGGGCTACAGGTCCCATAATCCCTGGCTACATGCCGTGCTGACTGAAGAGCCCCTGCCAGTTGGTGCAGAGCTGCAGTGGTGAACCTGTAGCCCCTTGGTCTAATTTGGCCCAGCATGGTTTCTCCAAGCCACACATCAGGTGTGCAGCAGCTAAAAGACCTGAATCAGCGGGTGGTCTGTGTTGTGCAATGCCAAACCTCATGGGAGGCCCTATTCCCCACAGGGAACTACATCAGAGTTCCCTGCGAAGAGAGATTGGTGGCCAAGCTGTTCTGATGTTGATGTGGCCTGAGTAAGAACTAGGAGGTTTCCTGTGTTTGCTTTCTCATAAGTGCAAGGGGGAAAGACCAATTAGCAAGTATTAGATCTGGTGTATGAAGCCCTATAGGGACGCGGGTGGCGCTGTGGTCTAAACCACACAGAGCCTAAGGGCTTGCCGATCAGGAGGTCGGTGGTTTGAATCCCCGCGATGGGGTGAGCTCCTGTTGCCCAGTCCCTGCTCCTGCCAACCTAGCAGTCTGAAAGCACATCAATTGCAAGTAGATAAATAGGTACCGCTCCGGCGGGAAGTTAAACAGCATTTCTGTGTGCTGATCTGGTTTGCCAGACACGGCTTAGTCATGCTAGCCACGTGACCTGGAAAAACTGTCTGAGGACAAACGCCAGTTCCCTCGGCCAGTAAAGCGAGATGAGCGCCGCAACCCCAGAGTCATTCGCAACTGGACTTAACAGTCAGGGGTCCCTTTACCTTTTTATGAAGCCCTAAACAGCTTGGAATCAGGATACGTGATTCCAAACAAGTGATTGTCTCATCCCATATATACCCAGATGCTATCTTATCAGGAGGCCCCCACCTTTGGATTTCTCTCCCATTAAATAATTATCAGGCACAATCTCAGTTGAGATATCCAACAAGACAATGACAAAAATCTACCGACAGCATACAAATCAATATAGCTAGCTAACCTGATCCAAAACACCCACCCACCCCACTCACACAGGAAACCAAAGATCACCACAGCCAACCACAAATGAACAATCACACCCTACGCCAATCCCGACCTCTCTCACCGCCAAAGAAACACAAGCGAACAACAGAGAACCTACACAAACAACGCTGACACCAAACCCTACATATATTAAGGAAAATAGAAACATCGTCACCCCACCTCACCCATCCCACCCACCTCTTTCCCCCTTCTCTCCCTAATGTCTCAACAAACAAAACCAATTTGTAAAAATGTTACATGGAAAAAATACGAGAGACATTGCACACACTTATGTAAATCAAGAAAATCTTCAAAAAGAAAAGAAAAGAAAAGTTAAGTTGAGATATTTCCCAGGCTGCATCTTTACTACAAATGTTTTGAGTATATATTTTTTTTCAAATCACTTTTATGTTGCCTTGGGGTCCATTGGGAAGAAGGGTGTGATATAAACTTAATGTGTGTTGGCATCCATCTGTTTCAGGAGGGACATGTTTTGTTGCAGCTGGGGCAGATGAAGGCATCCAGTTGTGCTGCTGCAGATGTACCAGGGTGTTTCTTCTCCCTGAGCTCCTCCCAGCAGTCATTCCTCCTCTGGTCAGGGGCGTAGCAAGCCTCTGTGCTGCCTGGGGTGGCGGCGGCGCGGAGGCAACCCCCTGGGGGAGGGGCACGATGCGTGCGTCGTGACGTCGCTGTGACATCACGATGCACTTGGATGCCGCTGAAAGGGGGAGAGGGGGAAGCTTCCGCTTTCCCCCCTTTCCGCGGCTTTTTTCAGTGCGAGGGCCAGGCCAGTGAGGAGGGGCGTCACGCTTGTCCCTGACATGATGCTCCCTCCTCGCTGGCCTGCCCCTCGCGCCGAAAAATAGCCGCTGGAAGGGGGGAAAGGCGACATGCGGGGTAGGGGGGCGGCCAAAGTGTCACCCCCTCCCCTGGAACACGGGGCGGCCCCCCCGCCCCCTTGCTACGCCCCTGCCTCTGGTCACTGCTGTGGATACATGACCTGACTGATTGTCTGTGATAAATTTCATAAATGAATTAAATTCAATAAATGAATAGTAAATTAATGACGAAGTCCAACTAAAATTTTTCTTTTCTGCCAATTTCCTACCACAAATTGCTTCATCCAAGCTTCACTGGGTCTCGTGCAGGAGAACAGAAATGTACCCATGTGTCTTTTCCTCCTATCTAGAGGGAGGATGATTTTGCAGGTGGGAATTTGACCTGGAATAAAAGATGTATCTTCTTGTGTTGATCCAATCTCCTGTTGGAGATTGCAGGGTTGCCAGGAAAAAAGAGCAGAAGAGCCCTGCTAGGTCAGGCCAGAGGCCCATTTCCCGTGCACCATCCTGTTTTCACTGAGGCTACCAGAGCCTGGGTTCAAGAGCACCCTCCCCACTAGCGATTTCTGCAGCTGATATTCAAAGGTGTGTTGCTTTCTGACAGCAGAGGCAGAACACAGCCATTGTGGCAACAGCCACGGAGAGCCTCATTCTGCATGAATCTGTGTGCTCCTCCTTTGAAGCCACCCAAACTGATGACCAGCGTGGCCTCTTCTGGGAGCAAGCCCCACAGTATAACCAGGCACTGCCTGAAGAAGTCCTTCCTTTTGTCTCTCGAGAATCTTCCAACATTTGGCATCATTGGAGGTCCCTTGAGATCTAGTATTATGTGAGAGGGAGAGAGAAAAAGTCTTCCAATCCATTTCCTCCACACTGATTGTAAAACTACATATGATTAACACAATGTGTTGCTTGAGCTGTGCTGCTATCATGACTTTTTGCTGACCCCGTCCTAAATCTCATCCCACCTCAATTGCTTTTGTGTTGCTCTCTAGGATTGTTCATTGCACCTGCTCTGCTGTAAGAGATAACATTGATTGCCGCTGGCTTTGTTTTTAATTATTCACTTTCTTTCTTTCTTTCCTTCTTTTTTTTATCCCTCTCTCTTGTCAGCTGTTTGGCTTGGGATCATTCCGCTACTGTTGCAGTTACACCCAAATGTTCAGGGAATCATAGAGCTGCAGAGTTGGAAGGGACCCCCAAGGGTCATCTACTCCAACCCCCACAATGCAGGAATCACAGCTAAAATTCATTGTCAGATGGTCATCCATCTATTTTTAGTTTTTGTTGTATGCATGTAAATAACCTTGAGATTTATGTGAGAAATGTCCCATGGATCCATGAAATATTGATAATACTAGGCAAGCAAAGTAGCCAAATCAATGAAAGATACGCTTGCTGACAGCTCTTAACTATTTTGGCTATGAAGGGAACCTCCAGGTTTGGTGTCAAGATGCCTATGAATACCAGTTGCCAGGTGGCCAACAGCAGTGGAAGGCTGTGACCATGTGCTTTGCCTGTGGATGCTCCAGAAGTATCAAGTTGGTGACCCTGATTCATAACATTCTGGCAGAGCAGGATTACTCCCACATGCAGAATTACAGAACTGCAAAGTTGGAAGGGAGCACAAGGGTCATCTAGTCCAACCCCCTGTGATGCAGGAATCTCAGTTGAAGAATGTCCAGCAGGGGGTCATACAACCTCTGCTTTAAAAACTCCAAGGAAGGAGAGTCGACAACCTTCCAAGGGAGACTGTTCCCCTGCTGAGCAGCTCTTACTGCCAGAAAGTTCTTCCTAAGGAACTTCCTTTTTTGTCATTTGAATTCATTGGCTTGGATCCTACCCTCCAGAGCAGGAGAAAACAAGCTTGCTCCATCTTCCACATGGCAGCCCTTCAGGTATTTGAAGGTGGCTATCCTATCACCTCTCAGTTTTCTCTTCTCCAGTCTAAATATGCCCAACACCCTCAACTGTCCAAATGTTGCATTAGCTTGGACAGTAGTGATGAGTTTTTCACTCACCATTTTAATTTATTGATTTGCTTAAAGACTCTTGTATATCATTTAATTGCAGAAACCTCTAAGCAGTTTACACACACACACACACACACACACACAGAGTTATCAGTAAAACAGTAAAAAACAAATTAACTGAAAATAATCCATATATGAATAAAAATAGCTGTTTTAAAATATTCATTATAAAATAAAATTACATATTAAAATGTATTGCAACTTTATATATTTGTAGGTAGGCCTGCTTAAAAAACAACAAAAAAGTGTTTTCTAATAGCAGCACTGTGGCCTCTGTCTAATGTCAATGAGCAGGAAGTTCCAGAGTGAGGGTGCCAGCAGGCTAAAAGATCCATTCCTATTATACATGTTGGAAGGATTGACATAAACACAAGTAGTAAAAAATAACTTTAAATTTCTAAATACCATGGAATTGGTTATGCAGTAAGATTGCAGTATAAAATAAGGAACCACAGAGAGGGGGGAGGGAAGTCAAATAAAATATTGATTTTTGTTTAGATAATTTTTTTGTTGTAGAAACATTGTAAAATGAAATATTGGAAAAATAAAATATTTTTAAAAGGCAAATGAAAAGAAGAAAATGAAGAAGAAGAAGGATTCCTTACAAGCATGGAATGAACATTACGTGGCCGTTGTAAAGTTCTACAGGTCAACATTGATGCCAATTGGTTGCTCACCTACACACCAAAGTAATGATGTGACCTGAGCTGGTTGTTACTCGTCAGTACTTGGGGTTGTGGTGAACAGATCGTTGAAAATGTCAACCCCATGTGTGGCTGCTGTGAAAAGGCACATTCCATGTTGGGGATTGTTAGGAAACACGATTTCAATGACTTTATATAAAGGTATGTTGAGGTCACACTTGGAAGTCAGTGGCCTGGCTGCTGCACTTCAAAAAGGGTGCAGGGGGCGGGAGGAGGTCCTTAAGAGGGAAGGCCACAAAATGTGTGACTCTTTAGTTGTATTAATCAGCTTCGTGCTATTTCTGGAGGCTTCATTTGGTTCTATATACTTACATGGGCTATACAATCATAGAATCATAGAGTTGGAAGAGACCACAAGAGCCATCCAGTCCAACCCCCTGCCAAGCAGGAAACACCATCAAAGCATTCCTGACAGATGGCTGTCAAGCCTCCGCTTAAAGACCTCCAAAGAAGGAGACTCCACCACACTCCTTGGCAGCAAATTCCACTGTCGAACAGCTCTCACTGTCAGGAAGTTCTTCCTAATGTTTAGGTGGAATCTTCTTTCTTGTAGTTTGAATCCATTGCTCCGTGTCCGCTTCTCTGGAGCAGCAGAAAACAACCTTTCTCCTATAGATATACTTCATTTGGTTTTTTATATACTTAAATGCATGGAACACGGGTTGAGCTGTGGTCTAAACCACTGAGCCTTGGGCTTGCCGATCAGAAGGTCAGCGGTTTGAATCCCCATGAGGGGGTGAGCTCCCGTTGCTCGGTCCCAGCTCCTGCCAACCTAGCAGTTCAAAAGCATGTCAAAGTGCAAGTACGGTAGATAAATAGGTACTGCTCCGGTGGGAAGGTAAACAGCGTTTCTGTGTGCTCTGGTTTCCGTCACGATGTTCCATTGCTCCAGAAGTGGTTTAGTCCTAGTGGTCACATGACCTGGAAAGGTGTCTGTGGACAAACACAGGCTCCCTCGGCCTGAAGTGAGATGCGCACCACAACCCCATAGTCGCCTTTGACTGGACTTAACCATCCAGGGGTTCTTTACCTTTTCACTTACATGCATAAATATTTTTTTTTTGTTTGCCACCTTTCCACAGTTCAAACCATGCTCAAAGCGGCTTACAACATAAAAAATAAATAACTGCAGCACAATAAAAGTAGTAAAAAACAATAAATAAAAAGTTTTAAAATACACAACCAAAATGAAAAATTTCAAAATAAATCACAGCAAGATCTAAAACAAAGATACACACAAGCCACAGCAACAATGCCTGCCACAACACACCCCAGTCCAAGGTAGAATCTATAAGCATATAAAAACTGTTTTGAAAATGCTTTTTAAAAAAGCGTTTTTAAAAATACATTGGCACTTCCAATGGTCTAGAAAGGAACGCTGTGATCACTAAAAGTCAGCATGGGTTTCTGTCAAAAATAAGTCATGTCAGACTAACCTGATCTCATTTTTTGACAGAATTACAAGCCTGGTAGATGAAGGGAATGCTGTGGATGTAGCCTATCTTGATTTCAGCAAGGCCTTTGACAAGGTGCCCCATGATATTCTTGTAAAGAAGCTGGTAAAATGTGGGCTAGACAATGCTACCATTCAGTGGATTTGTAACTGGCTGACTGACCGAACCCAAAGGGTGCTCATCAATGGCTCCTCTTCATCCTGGAGAGAAGTGACTAGTGGGGTGCCACAGGGTTCTGTCTTGGGCCCAGTCTTATTCAACATCTTTATCAATGACTTGGATGATGGGCTTGAGGGCATCCTGATCAAGTTTGCAGATGACACCAAATTGGGAGGGGTGGCTAATACCCCAGAGGACAGGATCACACTTCAAAATGACCTTAACAGATTAGAGAACTGGGCCAAAGCAAACAAGATGAATTTTAACAGGGAGAAATGTAAAGTACTACACTTGGGCAAAAAAAATGAAAGGCACAAATACAGGATGGGTGACACCTGGCTTGAGAGCAGTACATGTGAAAAGGATCTAGGAGTCTTGGTAGACCACAAACTTGACATGAGTCAACAGTGTGATGCAGCAGCTAAAAAAGCCAATGCAATTCTGGGCTGCATCAATAGGAGTATAGCATCTAGATCAAGGGAAGTAATAGTACCACTGTATTCCGCTCTGGTCAGACCTCACCTGGAATACTGTGTCCAGTTCTGGGCACCACAGTTCAAGAAGGATACTGACAAGCTGGAACGTGTCCAGAAGGAGGGCAACCAAAATGGTCAAAGGCCTGGAAACGATGCCTTATGAGGAACGGCTTAGGGAGCTGGGTATGTTTAGCCTGGAGAAGAGAAGGTTAAGGGGTGATATGATAGCCATGTTCAAATATATAAAAGGATGTCATATAGAGGAGGGTGAAAGGTTGTTTTCTGCTGCTCCAGAGAAGCGGACACGGGCAATGGATTCAAACTACAAGAAAGAAGATTCCACCTAAACATTAGGAAGAACTTCCTGACAGTGAAGAGCTGTTCGGCAGTGGAATTTGCTGCCAAGGAGTGTGGTGGAGTCTCCTTCTTTGGAGGTCTTTAAGCAGAGGCTTGACAGCCATCTGTCAGGACAGGGGCGTAGCAAGGTAAATTGGTACCCGGGGGCAAATTTTTTTGTCACCCCCCCAGAGGCGTAGGAAGGTCAGGTGGTACCCGGTGCAGAAAATTTCTTGTCACCCCCCATTGATTCCCCCCCCTGCAAAAATGGTTTTACGTTATTTCATATTTTCTTACAAAGGAATAATAACAAGTAATAATAAAAAAACCTTTTATTTATATCCCGCCCTCCCCGGCCGAAGTCGGGCTCAGGGTGGCTAACATCAGATACATAACATTGGTATAAAATCAAACAATAATTAAATTACCTCCTAAAAACATCTCAAAATCAAATTAAAGTCTAATTAGATGGCTTTCCACAGGGTTAGGGTTGGGAACAGTAAGTGCTCCACTGAACTGAAATTTCAGCCTTCACGACATAGGAAAACAGCCAAGTGAACAGCTATTTTGGTGGAGGAGGGTCAAGATATTAACCGATATGCATGAAATTTCATATATAGCTATATAATCCCTAGTATAGTAAGATAAGACCTTTGGAGCAGGCATTTTTTTAAAAAAAGTTTTTTATGAACCGCCCTAGTAGGGCAGTAATTGTTCCTTGATAATTTGTCACCCCCTCCATTATGGAACATGGGGCCCACCCCCTACGCCCCCCCTTGCTACGCCCCTGGTCAGGAATACTTTGATGGTGCTTCCTGCTTGGCAGAGGGCTGGACTGGATGGCCCTTGTGGTCTCTTCCAACTCTAGGATTCTATGATTCCAGTTTTTGCTAATGGCTACAGGCCCGAGCACTGTGGCTTTAATGTTTATGTAGATATTTTGCAGGAACTTAGTTTAATTATATATCTTATATATATATTCACCTATGCTGCAGTTCATCGTGACATTATGTATAAATCTAGGGTGTTGAGGGGGAAAGCGTCAAAGCGAGGCGCCCCCCCCAAATATCCACCAGTGTTGGGGGATCATTGAGGGTCCAGCTGAGCGCAAGATCTCTCCTGCAAGTTCCAAAAAACGATGCCAAATTTCGAGGGGGGGGGGAGCGGGATCAAGTGCGCTCCTAGCTGCAACACAACAACATGGATAGGCGAAGAAGAAGAAGAAGAAGAAGAGTTTGGATTTGATATCCCGCTTTATCACTACCCGAAGGAGTCTCAAAGCGGCTAACATTCTCCTTTCCCTTCCTCCCCCACAACAAACACTCTGTGAGGTGAGTGGGGCTGAGAGACTTCAGAGAAGTGTGACTAGCCCAAGGTCACCCAGCAGCTGCATGTGGAGGAGTGGAGACGCGAACCCGGTTCCCCAGATTACGAGTCTACCGCTCTTAACCGCTCCTGTCATTGGCAATGATCTTCCGAAACAAGGATTTAAGCTAAGGAAAGGTAAAATGTTCCTAGCTCTAGTTACAGGTAGGTGGCTGTGTTGGTCTGCCATAGTCAAAACAAAATAAATAAATAAATAAATCCTTCCTGTAGCACCTTAGAGACCAACTTAGAGAACAAACTTAGTTGGTCTCTAAGGTGCTACTGGAAGGAATTTTTTTATTTTTAATTTTGTTCCTAGCTTTGTTATTGAAATTCGGCAAAACGGAAAGTAAAAAGTCCATTTCCATTTTCTGGCTACCACTCGTTGCATGGGGTAAAATTGCATGTGAGGGACTAGGGGAATTAACTCTTTGGAAGAGCTCTGCTGATGGGAAGTCTGAGTTTTGGAGAAAACCTGAAGCCATTCTGTTGGTTTGGAAATATAAATCTGAAAGGATTAATTTCTCTAAGAATGCTATTCAAGCAGCAGTGAATTTGAGCTGGCTATGACCTCCAAGAGATATAAAAGCAATTTGTGTGTGTGTGAGAGACATAAAGTCCATAAGGTGTGATATATTTACTCTGGAACCTTAAAGCAGGAGAACACTTACAAACTGATATATATAAGGGTGGATGAAACTATTAGCGGAATAATGGCAGGAAATAAAGCATATAAATTAAAGGCCTATGCGGATGATCTGGTAATTGCACTAGAAGATTCAAAAAACTCTTTTCTGAATTTGGACAGGTGGCAGGTTTCAAGCTGAATAAAACTAAAACTAAACTGATAATAAAAAATATGACAAAGTAAGATAAAAAGGAAATACAGCAAAATATTGAAAGAGAGATCCATAATAGTTGAAATATTTAGGAATTTGACTAACAGTCAAGAATATAAATATATATACAGTGGTACCTCTGGTTAAGTACTTAATTCATTCTGGAGGTCCATTCTGTGGGTAACATCTAATCCTTCATTTGTCTACCTGGGAGGAATCCTGCCTGGTCCTGGTGTATTATTTCAACCAAATTTGTTTTCATTCTGTTTGCCATTATATTGGCAAACAATTTATAATCATTTAAAGTATTTTTTTATTAAAGATTTTCTTGATTTACAAAGGTATGTGCAATGTTCACATCTGATAGAGAACTGATCTTATTGGCCAGTCCCAGACTTCAACACAGCTTTCAATCAGCTTGTGAACTTCGCTGAGTACAGTGATGTGGATTCAGGTTTGTTAAATGCACACCAAATGGTGTATTTTAAGGGGGAAATATATGCAAAAATCCATATGGGAAAAATGCAGCATATTTGAAGACAATAACTCTTCCAAACATGTACTTTAGGGGAAAGTACGTACAATCTAAATGTGAAAATTCCATGCATTTTTAACACAAACACACACATCTCCTGCTAAAATGGGGCTGAACAGACCTATGAGAACGAGAACCTGTCATGCAACAGAAATCTTCTGTTCCTGCCATCCCTAACTGCCATTTTTGTGTCATGCAGCCAGGAACCTACAAGTAGCTGGTCTGTTGGGACAACCAAACAGCATAGCCCTAAATAGCTTTCTATCATTCAAACGGTGCCTGGATTTGATTTTCAGCATTTGAGTGGTGACAATTCAAATTAAGTGCAATTTCCAAGAATGGCAGAGAGACAGAGTGATGCTCGGCATCTCATTGAAGCACAGAGTAGAATGCTTGGCTCCCTAAAGGAAAGAGGCTTTGAAAACAAATTACCGGTAATCCTCAAAGAGAGTGGATCTCTCTCTCTCTCTGTGGGTGTGGGTCCCCGCTCCTTTGTTACCTGCCACCCCCACCCTGCAGGCAGTGATGCTTCATTTTAACTCAGGTACTGTCCTGGGTTGCATCTTGCTTCAACGCTGGAGGCAGCGGCGGCAGGGGGGTTTAAAAATAAGAGATCAGCTCTACTGAAAATGAGCAGCAGAGCAATTTAAGGTATTCCTTTACACAGAAAAGGATCTGCGACACTAACAGTGACAGGGAAGCCTTGTAAAAAAGTCATTTGAATGACCTCTGCTGCTTTGAGATGGTCAATAATCACAAAGATGAGGGACGATCCAGGCTGGCGTGGCCCACGTGCTCCTAGGGGCCACGTGAGAACAGTTAACTGGCGTGGACAAAAGCAGGATCACATTTGACGGTGAGAGTTATGAATGTGCCACCAAGGAGGTGTGTGAAAAATCCGCAGGGGGAATTCTATCTTGCCATCCTCTCTCTCTCTCTCTGACCCTGCATGGTGCATTTCAAAAATCTGCACTGCCCGCCTCTTTCTTTCATATTAACTGTTCAACAGTGGTTTAGAATGCCTAGCTATTTTCATCCCTAGGCTATATAGGGACAGACAGATCTGTCATTTATGGGTCACCCCATTTTTCATTTTTGCAGTCTTAAATCCAGTTCTCCCCAGTTCTGCAGCAATTTGCATTAAAAAACCCCCTCCAAAACCCTCAGGAACATTCATCAGCTTGTAATGCAAAATTATCTTGCATAACCACATTTTTCTATGCAGTTTTGCACATTTGTGCAAGAGATTTTCCCCAACGCAATCAATTTCTCTCTCTCTCTCTCTCTCTCTCTCTCTCTCTCTCTCTCTCTCTCTCATACACACACACTGTATGCACAATTTCCCCTAATATATGCATTTTTTGTAAACACTGGTGTTTTCGTTGTCATGCTATTTCAGGAAGTAAGAATTAGGTACGTTATTAAACTACATAATTACAGCACAGCCGACAGAGAGGTGACTCACGTTGTTTTTGGCGGAAGATAAACGGCAGCAGAGGAGAAGTAGTTCTGCTTGTGATGGATACAGGGAGGAATGGAAAAAGAAGCTTTCTCACATCCCTAGTCTCCAGTAATGTTAGATAGCTTTAAATGAATATTAGGCAAAGTCATGGAGGACTAAACAGAGCCTCCATCTTCAGAAGCAGTGTATCATTGAATGCCAACTGCTGGGTGCAATATTGTGAGAGTGACATTGCCCAATGCTCTGCAGAAGCAGGATGCCAGATGGGATGCCCCTTTGGCCTGATCCAGCAAGGCTTTGTGTATTTCACTCTGGTTTGACACAACTGAGACTAGATGGTTTGTCTGTCTGCATTAAAGCACAGCAAGGATTTTGATGGTTTTGTAAAAAAGGTGAAAGGGAGTAGATACCTTTGGTGCTAAAAGGTTGAAACAGTGCTGACAAGACACAGGTGTACTGAGAATACACCAAAGTGCTTCAAAATCAGAGCTGATTCTGAGATGTTGTGTCATGTTGTGATTTATTCATATACCGCTTTTTGGCCAAAGCAGGGAATAACTATTAATCCCAAACAAAGATGCAACAACAGCTCAATGAATCAGTCAAAACAATATAAAATAGCACAATCACCAAATAACCCCCCAAACTGCTCCAATCTCTACCCACAACCAATCACTTGTGACAATGTCACCACACCTTCCCTTTGGGACTCACGGTAGTGACGACAGCCTGCAAATAAATACCCCCCACCAGCAGCCAAACTGGAGTCAAATTGTTACCACCAAAATTGCTGCTGGTTTTTTTTTTTTGTTTGTTTAAAGTGCAGGCTTAGGAATTGCAACACTCAATCCCAAACTGGGTTGCTTCTGGCAGCACATCAGTCATCAACAGCATCCATGACCCAGATACGGGTGTGGAAATGGGAAGACGGTTCCTCTGGACCTTCAAAGGCTTCTCACAATCAGAGATTAGGAGGTGTATTTGCATGCTCTCTCTCTCTCTCTCTCTCTGCCTAGAAACACAAACGCTCGAGAATATAAATATTATTTACATTCCTGGGCCAAGCTGCCAAACTGTTTTTTTAAATGTGCTAACGGGGCCTCTTCTCTTTTCCCCTGCTTACTGATAAAGGGCCATAAACAAGCCTGACACATTTATAATAACCTTTTCATCCTCTCTCTCTCTCTCTTCCCCCTCCCTCCAAATTCCTTTGGCTTCTATCTATTTCTTTTCTCTTTCTCTCCAATTCTCAACATGCATTACCTCTGGTACCTATTTGATGGGGATAAATAAAATGTCGAATGCCTTTTCATTTGTATTTTTCTACCCCAATGGCAGCTTCCACTGCTGCTGCAAATGCCACTAAGTGAAGGTTAGGTTTTGAAACTTTTCCTCCTCTGCCTTCTCCGTTGAAGACCAGTCCTCGGAAAGGTCATCTGGAAGGATGTAAGGAAAATATTTGTTGCTTGAGCTCTCCCCTCCTTCTTCCACTTTCATTTAAGGAATCCAGACAGTCAGGTAGACAGCTTGACAAAAGTTTGTGGAGGATATAATAATAATAATAATAATAATAATAATAATAATAATAATAATAATAATAATAATTTTAAAAATAAGATTTGCAAATACAATAAACAAGACATCCAGCCTAAAATGTATCATAAAAACAATCACAAAGGCTAGAGCAAAAATGCAAGATAATCGAAAAGATTTTAAAAAGAATGAATTGTGTAAAATATATTCCATGTTGTGATACAAAACATATCAAGTATTCATGAATATTGCCAAATACAGTCATATTTAGTAGAAGTTGCCACCATGAGATTGTTTGGTCAAATAAATCACAAACAATCCCCAGACAAATGCAAAGTGGGTGGCACCATCGCCCCTTGTGGAGAATGCAGGCCAAGGGCAGGTGCATCGCAGGGAGTTGGGCGAGATGAGCCCCAGGCTCCCTCCCAGCTCTACAGTTTGATGATTCTGTGACCTGTGCTGTCTAGGACTGATGGGAGCTGCAGTCCCACAACATCTGGATTTCCAGGGGATTTGGAGGACCCCCCCCCCATGTAGAAAGAAGACGTGAGGGGTCCTGAGGCCACCTTATCATCCCACTTCAACCACCTGCACCCTGAGTTCTGCATGCAGGAGAGAATCCTGGCCTGACACACACACACACACACACACACACACACACACACACTCTCCCGTAGGCCATCAACGCATTTCAGATGTCAGTCCAATGTGAGGCTGTCAGAAGCGGGTGGCTGCTGTATGCCTTCCTGGAGGAAAAGTGGGATTGCAATGAATTCTTTTTTAAACAACAACAATAACAGAGACTTCAGCCTAGTGCTCAGCCACCTAGCAGACCAACCTGGCACAAAGCATCTTCTGAAACACACCAAGGAAACCTCATCGCATGAGCCATTTCCCATGACATTAATATTCATTTTACACTAATGCGGGATGAATACATTTAAATGTCTGGCCAGAGCCCATAAGTCATTTTAATGACACACACACAGAGACTACATCAGGGTGATCTATTGTGCATTTTAACATAATATTAGAAAATACTGTCCTGTATTTCACTTGGACATGCAACGAGCGGCAAGGTGGCTGTTACCGCTGGACAAAAGGGTGCACTCGGAGGAAGGCAGAAATAAATTAAAATGTATTAATCACGAGTGAATGGCATTCTGCAAATAAATTGCCAGGAGCCACAGTGGTGGCTCACAGTTTGCTATCCGCTTCTCTTTCTCAGTGTCCAACATCTGCTAGCCTGAACTGGTGCTTAGCTTGGTTGGGGTTAGCAACATAGAAAGCTGCCATATGGCTCAGCCCTGTCTGCACTGACTGGCAGCAGCTCTCCAGGGTTTCCCAGCCCCACCTGGAGATGCTGTAGGGGACGGAACCTGGGACCTTCTGCCTGCTACCTTCTAGGGAAAAGAGCGGAGTAAGACACCCAAGTCTTCTTTACTGACCAGCAGAAGTCACCCTCAATACACACAGTCACAAACAGGCAGTGGCCAACTACTGAGGCCTCATCAGATGCAGGTTCAGGAGAGTTCACGGAGACTAGAAAATTGGTGTTTTTAAAGAAAAGAAATGGAAGCCCGGATACTTTAGATATTGTGCCCGGTACCCATTTCTGCACGATAATAAAATACAGCACTGGCTGTAACCAAATTAACCTTCTGTTTCTCCTGACTCCTTCTATCTCGGAGAACTGGAACTGCAAGATAAAGTGAAACATTCAGCTTAGCAATGTTTTCTCTCTCTCAACCCCCTTAACCCCACCGATCTCTTAAGTGCCTGCCTGGAGAAGAGTCCAGTGAGACCGTCAACCTTACATCCTGCCTTTTAAACACCGGTTTGCTCTGTTAAATGGCACCATCGCCCCCTTCCTCCCTCTTCTGCTCCACATCCCCTGCTACTTAAGGGCAATTCTCGCTTAGCTTTATCTGTCCCCGTGTTGTGCTTGGAGTGCTGAAGTCTCTGTGGTTTTAGGCCAAACGGGCCTGGAGCATAGTTGTAAAAGGGTTTTCAGAGGCAGGTGGGGGGTGGGCTGGGGTGGAGAAAAAGAAGACGCAGAGCAGCACTCTCTCGGCAATGCAGCCACCACCACTTATTATCCCCTGTAAAGATCCTGTTCCAGGGGAGCTGGGAGAACAGCAGGGGCATGTAGGGACAGGAAAGAAATGGTGTGAGGAAAACACTTACAGCAGGCACATTTTCATTCCTGCCCAGGCTGCATCTCTGCAGCACGTGCTAAATCACTGGGGGTGAAATGACTTCCTAAACAGCCGCACCTGCACAGTGCAGCTCGAAGGTCAAACTTGACAAGGGGCTCCAGCCTGTCGCTCCCTGCAGAGTGGTCCATCTGCTCTCGGTTGGAGGTAAAGCAACACTCTCTGGGCTGGTTGAAGAATAATGATAATAATAATAATAATAATAATAATAATAATAATAATAATAAATTTATATCCCGCCCATCTGGCTGGGTTTCCCCAGCCATTCTGGGTGGCTCCCAATCGAATACAGTGGGGCCTCGGGTTAAGAACTTAACTCATTCTGGAGGTCCGTTCTTAACCTGAAACTGTTCTTAACTTGAGGTACCACTTCAGCTAATTGGGACCTCCCGCTGCTGCCATGGCGCGATTTCTGTTCTCATCCTGAAGCAAAGTTCTTAACCTTAGCGGAGTCTGTAACCTGAAGTGTCTGTAACCCAAGGTACCACTGTATTAAAAACACAATACAGCATTAAACAATACAGCATGGCCTCCTATGCTCCTTTGGAAAACCACCTCCTTGAGCCCGGATTTTGTTTCTGCTCCGTTCTCTTCTGAAGGGTTTCAATATTCTCCTACTGCTCTGCATTATCCTACTTTCTAGATCTTGGACTCAATGTGGCTTAGAGTTAAAATAGGAACAGCTAAAACAATGGGGGGGGGACATCAAAACAATGTAATATTAATAGGGACGCAGGTGGCACTGTGGGTTAAACCACAGAGCCTAGGGCTTGCCAATCAGAAGGTTGGTGGTTCGAATCCCTGCCACAGGGTGAGCTCCCGTTGCTCAGTCCCAGCTTCTGCCCACCTAGCAGTTCGAAAGCATGTCAAAGTGCAAGTAGATAAATAGGTACCGCTCCGGCGGGAAGGTAAACGCGTTTCCGTGCGCTGCTCTGGTTTGCCAGAAGCGGCTTAGTCATGCTGGCCACATGACCCGGAAGCTGTACGCCGGCTCCCTCGGCGTAAAGCGAGATGAGCACCACATCCCAGAGTCGTCCGTGACTGGACTTAACGGTCAGGGGTCCCTTTACCTTTAAACTATATATAAATATACAAGATTTATTAAATGCATACAGATAATTACAATAAAAACCAGCAGGGCACCACCCCCTTCATTATAAGCAGTCAGTTCCCCAAAGCTGGTTTGAAGAAGATCTTCGCCTGCTGACAGAAGAACAGCACGGAGGGAGCCAGTCTAACTTCCCATGGGGGGGGGGAGTTCCAGAGCTGTCTGGGAGGGAGCAGTCACCAAAAAGGACTAAACCAGGGCCCCCAATTTGGCACATGCACTAATGTGAGTTGCTGAAGCACAGCCAGACCAGGAAGCTTTGCTTGTTTCATATCCATCTCTTTCAGCTGAAGGACTGCATTCCCCTCTCGGCCAGTGGTGGCAAGGCCAGAGGCAGAAGTGGATGGGACAAGATATATGAATTTTATCTTTACAGAACAGGTTAGTTTCTGTGCTTACCTGTCTGCATCCAGGCAGGTAAGGGGCATTATCAGATGCCAGGGACACATGCCTGGTGGACTCAAGGAGTGCCAAGCTGAGCCATTGAGGGGTATGGCTCTGTCTCAAGGGCCAGACAGAGAGGCTTGGAGGTCCGAATTTGTCCCCTGGGCCTGAGGTTCTATATTCCTGGTCAGGGGTGACAACTTGAATAAAATATTGGGGGGCCCAGGTAAGCCCTGTCCTGCATAATTGATCACATGATGCGGTGCATGCACACCATTTGAATGGCAATGCCCATCAACTTTTTTTGGGGGGGGGCTGGCCCACTCAAATATTTTATGGGGGGGGGACCAAAGACCCCTTGGCCCCTAGGAGTTGGTTCCTATGTCCCTCGTCTAGGGGTAAATTTTGACGAGCAAGAGCTCATAACGACAGTTCCCATTACCAGACGCCCAAGGAAACAAGAAAAATGCAAGCACCCCTCCTGATCTATTCTTGCAGCCCCCATCAGCATCATACCCAATTCAACAGGATGAGACCAGTTACAATCCTATGCTGTGTTTCCTGGGAGCAAATTCCCCATAGTGGAATCCAGCTTTACCAAAAGATCGTATGCTGCCTAAAATGCAACCTTTCATTTTCTAACCAGGTCCCAGGGAATGGCCATCGTCTTGCTTAAGCTAAGCAGACCTTGGTCTCCACAACAGAAAAAAGTGGAGGTAGAAATGTAATTAATAAAATTTGAAAAGAAATGAGAAAGAAAGGCAAAGCATCTTGTGAAGAACTGTTTTATCACTGAAAGGGCCAGTGTGAAGTAGGAACCCTCTAAAAGAAAAGAAGTGTCTGGTTCTGGCCCGACCATTTGCCTCATTCTCTGACTTTATTTAAGCAATATGCATGCCATACAATGAATGGACACAGCTTTGGCAATGAAATGGCAATATAGGGGAATATTTCAACCATTCTGGACCAGACTTATCACCACCCTTTAAGTGACCTTAGAGTGGCTGTTCTAGAGCAATAGAGATCCAGCAAGGTCCAAAGGGTAGGTGATGCCACATCAAAGGTTTGTGATTGAATCCCACCTGTAAATCATGATAGTCTGGAGATGCCCTTTGTCTCCTTGACATTTTCCTTTTTTATTAAAAAAACAAACAAGCCTCCCCACCCTCATCCCTTCTTTTGACTTGTTCTACTATCTGCAAAGCCAAGGCCCCCCCCTCTCTCTCTGGTTCCCCTCTCCTTGCAATGTCAGTCTCTGCATCCCATGTGACCTGCCCCACTTTGCACTTCCTTACCCCACTGAGCCACCCGATGGCTTCAGATCTGAGACAACAGAGGAATCTCAATCCCTGCAAGATTCTTTCCCTTGCTTCCCTCCTGCAGACAACAGCAGATTTTTATCTCTGCAAACGACTGGAAGAAATAAAGTGATAAAAGGATTAAGGCCGCTATTATTATTATTATTATTACTTTCTTTATTCCGATCACAGCCTTCCTCCTTCCAGCTCTGAGACGGGTTGGGAGCGTATCGAGCTACAGCAGCTGCAACGGCCTTAATGGAATTGGAGATGCTGTGAGAGGGCTGGTGCAGTTTGGAAAGGCACAGTACCCCTATCCATGCGGGGATAAGAAGAGAACACTTGCCATTTATTGCATTTGTATCTCACCTTTCCCCAGGGTGGTGTACGCAGCTCTCCTCCCCCCCCCAATTTATCCTCACAACAACCCTGTGAGGTAGGATAGGCTGAGAGTGAGTGACTGGCCCAAGGTCACCCATGGAAACCAAGCCTTATGAGGAACAGTTGAGGGATGTAACAAGTCTGAGAAGTGATATGTTTTTATCTGCAAGCCACCTTGAGTCCCTCTTAGCAGAAAAGGTAGAGGAGAATAATAATAATAATAATAATAATAATAATAATAATAATAGCTATTTTTCCACAAAAAGAGGTGGTGGAACTCACCATGAACACCTCCTTTGTTCTCTTAGAATGGCAAGGGAGCCCACTTGAAAGGTGCCGGAACTGAGTTCTGGCGAGTTTCACCTGAAAAAAAAGCCCTGATAATAATAGTCTGCAATCTGCTCAGGGCAGGGACCTTCCTTTTTAATTATGTAACTGTGTGGCATGCCGCAAGGCATGGTGTTGTAAAGTTCTGGGCACCACAATTTAAGTGTCGTTCTGCCTGGACACTGAGGTCCAGCTCTGAGGGCCTTCTGGCGGTTCCCTCGCTGCGAGAAGCCAAGTTACAGGGAACCAGGCAGAGGGCCTTCTCGGTGGTGGCCCCGCCCTGTGGAACGCCCTCCCACCAGATGTCAAAGAGAACAACAACTACCAGACTTTTAGAAGACATCTGAAGGCAGCCCTGTTTAGGGAAGCTTTTAATGTTTGATGGATTACTGTATTTTAATATTTTGTTGGAAGCCGCCCAGAGTGGCTGGGGAAACCCAGCCAGATGTGCGGGGTATAAATATTATTATTATTATTATTATTATTATTATTATTATATTATTATTATTATTATTATACTAAGTGGTACCTTGGGTTACAGACGCTTCAGGTTACAGACTCTGCTAAGGTTAAGAACTTTGCTTCAGGATGAGAACAGAAATCGCACGGCAGCAGCAGGAGGCCCCATTAGCTAAAGTGCTACCTCAGGTTAAGAACAGTTTCAGGTTAAGAACAGACCTTCAGAACGAATTAGGTTCTTAACCCGAGGTACCAATGTAATAAAGATATCAACAAGCTGGAAGGCGTGCAGAGGAGGGTAACCAAAATGGTCAAGTGTCTCGAAACCAAGCCTGATGAGGAACGGTTGAAGGAGTCGTGTATGTTTAGCCTGGAAAAGAGAAAACTGAGAGGTGATGTGATAGCCATCTTCAAATACCTTAAGGGCTGTCACATGGAAGATGGAGCAAGTTTGTTTTCTGCTGCTCTGGAGGACTCAAACCAATGGCTTCAAGTTACAAGAAAGAAGATTCCAACTCAGGAAGAACTTTCTGATGGTAAGAACTGTTTGACAGTGGAATGGACAACCTTGGAAAGCAGCAAACTCCCCTTCTTTGGAGGTTTTTAAGCAGAGGTTGGGTGGCCATCTGTCAGGGATGCTTGACAGAATCCTGCATTGCAGGGTTTGAACTAGATGACCCCTGGGTTCCCTTCCAATTCTACAATTCTATGATTCTAGATATAAAACAATTTGTAAGGTGGTTAGAAACATGAATATTCTGAGTCTAAGATTAATCTCTCCCTAATGGCCTAGCATTTAACACCTCAAATTACTGTGGTTACATACAAATTACTATAATGGTCCCAGATTATGTGGAGTGGAGGAGAGGAAGGAACACAGCCTTTGACTTAATGTTAGGAATGCAGGAAGCCACCTAAGACCAAGTCAGAGCATTGGCTCTACCACTGAGCTGCAGGAGCAGATGAACCTAGGAAGCTACCTTATACTGAGTCAGGCCCATTGGTCCATCTGGCTCTGTACTGTCTACACTGACTGGCAGCAATGGCTCTGCAGGGTTTCAGACAGGGTTCACATCCCCTCTGTTGGAAATCCTGAGTTCCAGCTCACAGGTCTACAGTTCCCAAGATCCCAAGATTGGGATACATTCATGTTCAACCAGTTCAAGGTAGTGTTGACATGCCAGACATGGCAGCCCCTCTGCCCCCTCCCCACAGGGTCCTTCACTTTCTCCTCTATGATGCTCAGAATTCCCCATCCCAGCAAACCCAGCCATGCACCCACCATGTTAAATTTCTATATTCTGCTGATTCTCTCCAATTGATATATGAAAGAGGACTTTGCCAGTGTGGAGGAGGAGGAGGAGGGGAGAGTCAGGATTAAGAGGATGGGTGGGGATATAAAAGCCTCCAGACCACTTTCAGAGTTGCAGTGATAACAATATGTGAGAAAAATAGGGTAACAAGTTGGAAATGTCACCCACAATCTGGTGCCATTAACACGACATGGAACTGAAATATCACATAATTAGTTTTTTCCTTGTTGTTCTGAATTGGGGAATGAGAGAGGGAGGGGGGAGGAGGGAGACAGAATATATTAAAGAGAGAGAGAGGCAGGGAAGGAGGAAGGGTGCACAGATGAAGCCGGATAGTAAGTCCTTTGGTTTCATACGTTTTAGGTTTTCTTTTTCTTTCTTAATGTAATAAAACTCTATCTCCTTCTCCTTGCCCGTGTCTGAGGCAGTGATTTTATCTGTGAACACAGGATAAAAGAAATGAGAACTTGAAAAGTCTTGATAAGAGAGCGGTTGATCTCTTTAGGACCTCTTGGCCTTCTATCCACAGACTGTGCGCTTCTTGGGGGTCTGCTATTGCGATGTCCTTCCTAGGGGAGGGCCACAAACTCTTGAAGATGACCGAACTGCAGGGCGGAGTTCGTCAGAAGACCTCCTCTGGAGTGGTGATGGTGGCAAAGAACTCTCCCTGCTCCACCTTTTTTTCCAGCCCAGTTTGCTCCCAGGTAACGTTCTGAAGATTGCAGGCCAGCAGTGGACTGGGCCAACCCAATAGTCATATCCCATTCGCACCCACACCATCTGCACCCCTCTGCTCATCCATCTTCCCATCCATTCCCTATGTCCACCATTCTGTTTTAACAGAGACAAGCTCCACTTGTCTCTGATCCGTTTTGTCAAAAGAAAAGGAGAAGAAATGGACAGCATGCTGAGAGAGAAAGGAAAAGAAAGCAGCAGCAGGTCTTGGTTGTTGGGAAAGGGGAGTGGAGGCAAGGGGTGCCCAGCCCCTTTCGTGAGGGTGTACACCCAGGGAATTCTTGTTTTTAGGTGAACATTTATTGGATCCCTTCTCATACGCAGTCAGAAATTATATTCCTTTTATTCATCAATCAAACAAACTAAAGAAACTAAAACTTAAGGGAACTTAATGTTTCAATTACAGGTAGGTAGCCGTGTTGGTCTGCCATAGTCAAAACAAAATAAAAAATAAAAATTCCTTCCAGTAGCACCTTAGAGACCAATTAAGTTTGTTATAGGTATGAGCTTGCATGTGCATGCACACTTCTTCAGATATGCATGCACACGAAAGCTCATACCAAGAACAAAATTAGTTGGTCTCTAAGGTGCTACTGGAAGGATTTTTTTATTTTTTATTTTGTTTTAATGTTTCAAATTAACAAGTGAATGTAATTTAAAAACACAAACTGGCTCCTCCTCCTCCTCCTCCTCCTTGCTTGTGTGTCCCAAAAGCAGCCCTGCATGCCTACAGATCTCTTTCCGCAAAAGGCAGTGAGCAGAACTTGGACGAACACATGGCAGACAGAGACAGAGACAGGCAGAAGAAGGAGACTGGAACGGATCTGCAACTTCTGCCTAATCCATTGTAGCCTTTTCGTTCTGCCTGCATCTCTCTCTCTCTCTCTCTCTCTCTCTCTCCTCCCTCCTCTCCTCTCTTCCACCTTTGTCTGTCCCCCCCCACCACGAAGGAAGCCAGGGTGTACTCTTTCCTTCTCACCACAACCTCCCCTTTTTTGAAAGGCACGTCCCCCCTCCCACCTTTAGGCACAGAACAGCTTGCTTAGTTCCCCCCTCTTTTATTTCAACAACAACCCTATAAGGCGGGTCAGGCTCAGAGACAGTGACTATCCCAAGTTTGCCCAGGAAACATCACAGCTAAGCTGGGATTTCATAGAATCATAGAATCATAGAGTTGGAAGAGACCACAAGGGCCATCCAGTCCAACCCCCTGCCAAGCAGGAAACACCATCAAAGCATTCCTGACAGATGGCTGTCAAGCCTCTGCTTAAAGACCTCCAAAGAAGGAGACTCCACCACACTCCTTGGCAGCAAATTCCACTGTCGAACAGCTCTTACTGTCAGGAAGTTCTTCCTAATGTTTAGGTGGAATCTTCTTTCTTGTAGTTTGAATCCATTGCCCCGTGTCCGCTTCTCTGGAGCAGCAGAAAACAACCTTTCTCCCTCCTCTATATGACATCCTTTTATATATTTGAACATGGCTATCATATCACCCCTTAACCTTCTCTTCTCCAGGCTAAACATACCCAGCTCCCTAAGCCGTTCCTCATAAGGCATCGTTTCCAGGCCTTTGACCATTTTGGTTGCCCTCCTCTGGACACGTTCCAGCTTGTCAGTATCCTTCTTGAACTGTGGTGCCCAGAACTGGACACAGTATTCCAGGTGAGGTCTGACCAGAGCAGAATATAGTGGTACTATTACTTCCCTTGATCTAGATGCTATACTCCTATTGATGCAGCCCAGAATTGCATTGGCTTTTTTAGCTGCTGCATCACACTGTTGACTCATGTCAAGTTTATGGTCTACCAAGACTCCTAGATCCTTTTCACATGTACTGCTCTCAAGCCAGGTGTCACCCATCCTGTATTTGTGCCTTTCATTTTTTTTGCCCAAGTGTAGTACTTTACATTTCTCCCTGTTAAAATTCATCTTGTTTGCTTTGGCCCAGTTCTCTAATCTGTTAAGGTCATTTTGAAGTGTGATCCTGTCCTCTGGGGTATTAGCCACCCCTCCTAATTTGGTGTCATCTGCAAACTTGATCAGGATACCCTCAAGCCCATCATCCAAGTCATTGATGAAGATGTTGAATAAGACTGGGCCCAAGACAGAACCCTGTGGCACCCCACTAGTCACTTCTCTCCAGGATGAAGAGGAGCCATTGATGAGCACCCTTTGGGTTCGGTCAGTCAGCCAGTTACAAATCCACTGAATGGTAGCATTGTCTAGCCCGCATTTTACCAGCTTCTTTACGAGAATATCATGGGGCACCTTGTCAAAGGCCTTGCTGAAATCAAGATAGGCTACATCCACAGCATTCCCTTCATCTACCAGGCTTGTAATTCTGTCAAAAAATGAGATCAGGTTAGTCTGACATGACTTATTTTTCAGAAACCCATGCTGACTTTTAGTGATCACAGCGTTCCTTTCTAGGTGCTCACAGACCGTTTGCTTAATGATCTGCTCTAGAATCTTTCCTGGTATTGATGTCAATCCTTCTCTCCAATTCAAGACTAGCCCCGCTACATCTCACTGCACCAAACAGGCTCCCCAGCCTGCCTTTCTGCAACATGGCCTGGTTTTTTTCTTTGGAGCATTTCCCAGCCTTGCTTCTAGTGTGTGCGTGAGCGAGCACAACCAGCCGCTGTTATCATGCGCAGCCCTTGGAAACCAAGCGAGGCTTTGGCAGGTCTGAAATTGCTACATAAATAAACCTTTGCTGGAGAAAGCAAATGCGTTTAGCAGGAAGCAGCTTCTAATCACCACCTTGCAGATTTCACTTTCCTCCCTGGATGCTTTGCAACTGGAGAAATCTCTCAAGAGCATTGGGGGGCAGTTCCCCCAGTGCCCCAGTGCCTAGGTGACCTCTGCGTAGTTTTGGTGCAAAAGCCCAACAGTTTTAGTTTGGCAAGCCAACCTCCTCACACCTAGTTGGCAAACTGACTGTGCGTGCCATTATCCACCCAGATGCCTATGCCTACACAGATGCAGAGGACTACACTACAGCTCAGTGGCAGAGCCTCTGCTTTGCCCGCAAATTATCCCAGCTGCAGTCCCCAGCGTCTCCAAGGAGGCCTGGGAACCCTGGAGAGCTGCTGCCTGTCTGTAATAATAATAATAAATAATAAATAATAATAATAAATTTTTATTTATACCCCGCTCTTCCCAGCCAAAAACCGGGCTCAGGGCGGCTAACACCAATTAAAATCACAGCAAAAACATAAAACAATCAATTTAAAAATACAGATTAAAATACAAATTCAAAATTCAAAATTAAAACTGCAGTCTCATTTTCAAATAGCCCACCAATAAAAGAATGAAGCATGAAGTATCAAACAGAAACCAACCCAAAGGCCAGGTGGAACAGCTCCGTCTTGCAGGCCCTGCGGAAAGATGCCAAATCCTGCAGGGCCCTGGTCTCTTGTGATGGACAATACTGAGGCAGGCAGACCAAGGATCGGCCTTGGTACAAGGCAACTTCCCATATTCCACGGAGGGAGGGATCAGCAGGCTTTGGGATTATTTAGGATTATTTGTTTGTTTGAGGGGACTTGCCAACAGCCCAGGGGGGGTTGTTTGTGCTCAGTGGGTGCAAAATGCTGACCAGCTCTTTGTAGTATCGAGCCTTCCTCCTGATTCTGATTCATTTGCACAGAGCTGACGGTGTGGGCTGTTTATTGAGCATTTATTTTGATTTGTTTGCATGGAACTAATGTTATCCCACACTTCCCAGTGCATTTCCCCCCCACTGGAAACATTTTCCCTTTGTATTTTTGAAACAGGGCTGTTGCTCAAGAGTGGTATCCAAAGCTAACCCTCCTCCCAGTGAGCCTACTGAAGTTAATACATGTGACTACATCAGGTTCATTAATTTCGGTGGGTCTGTTAAATCCACCCTGAATTTCCTTGTATGTGGCTGAATTGCACCCATTCAGTGATGGGAATCCCCTAACTGTCCTACGTCCCTCTTTGCTGCCGGGGAGGGGATCTGGCTCCATTTGGGTCTGCATGTTGGTCCAGGATGTGCAAATTAGTTACATCTTCATTAAATCATGAACTAACTGAATTCCTCCCCACCCTGCCTTGCCCTTAACAGGGGCTTGTGATCGGTGCCCCAGACATTGTTTTGTCCTGTTAGTTTTACATTCTGTGCTCCCCTCCGTCTCTCCCCCTTTCCATTCTTGCTGAGTTCAAGATGCAGGAACATTACAAACAACCCTGTCTGAGTTAATTGACCAAGACAAATTTTGTTAAAACCCCTGACATTAATAATGTGAAATCAGTGCTGAGAGGTTAAAAAGAGAGAGAAGAGACAGCATGAGTTTTGGATAAAGCGTGACAGGGCAATCCCCACCCCCCACCCCCAACTCCTCTCTAGGCAGTTTGGAACAGAGTGTTAAGGTCAATTAGTTTAAAATTAACTTCTGTCTCCACCCACAGAGCCTGTTGGCCTATCACTAGTTTATTTAGCATCTCTAAGTGCTCTGAGTTGAGCACATTTAGACGTGGTATTTGGTGATAGGGAATAAAGCAGCCAATCCATCATGAGTAGGTTTACAAATCCCCCGCCCACCCCCCGCCCTCTGTTGGTCTCCTGTAAGGCAAATCAGACTAGGGGGGGCCTTGCTTAGTGACACGTATGTTTCAATGCATAGAATCATAGAAATGTAGGGTTGGAAGGGACCCCGAGGGCCATCTAGTCCAACCCCCTGCAATGCAGGAATCTCATCTCAAGCACCCATGACTGGTGGCCATCCAACCTCTGCTTAAAAACCTCCAAGGAAGGAGAGTCCACCACCTCCCAAGGAAGGGAGTCTCTTCCGCTGCCAAACAGCTCTTATTGACAGTGTTGCAGAATCCCCCCCCCTCACGAGTCGCACAAGCACCTACATAAGCCCTCGCGATAAAGGGCCTCCCCAAAAGTCCCGATCTGCGCCCCAAATTTAGCCCCGAGAAGCGCTACTGCCGGATCGCTTCTCCTACGCGCCATTTTCTTCAATGAACGACAAACCCACCAATCAGGAGCGTGCATTCAGCCCAGCCTGCAAAATGGAACGTTCAGCTCAGCTACTGTCATCGCCTTCACGCTTGAGTACACGCTAAGTGGGTATTGACAGGCTCCTTGCTACAATGTATCCAGACTAGGGAAACTATTAATTATAACTTGCAACAATGTAACAAATGGACAATTTAGACTCTGTTTGACAGCTCAAAATGTTTATTATTGTAAAATTCCATAACTTCTGAACGCAGTGTCCAATCTGCTCAGTTCGAGTGTCTATTTTCTCCTCAGAAGATGGACTTTTCATCCCCGCGGTTCCCGTCATCCTCCGACCATCGGAAATATATTTTCCTGAACATATATAATTTTTGGACCTTTGTGTCAGTGACTTTCATAATCCTTTAAGCTGGCAGTCACGTCCTCATCCAGGTGTAAGAGGAAATGCACCCCTCCCAATAATCCTGTCAAGCACCCTTCGATCAGTTACCATGGTAGCAGACATCCTCCCGGGAGCCTGCTATTGTCCTCTCCTACAGGAAAACTTCCAATGTATATTGCCCCCACCCTAAATCCTTTCATCGATCCCTGCCACCCTTCCGGGCATGCACACCTGTTTACCTGTATGCAAAGTCTTGCCATGTGTTCCCTTTCAACCCCTCCCGCCTTTCTAGGGGCGTACCTTGGTGATGGGTTAGGTGATATAAGGAAAGGGCCCCCTTTGTTCGGGGCTTCCATCTTGCTTCTCTTGGGTGAGTGGAGGACCGGTCGCGACCGTATTTTCTTTCAATAAAGGCCAAGCCTACTGGCTGCTGTTTTGCTCCATCTCCTAGCCTGTGCCTCGTTGTTTTGTCCAAGTGGACCCCATATCGGATTTTTCCTTTTTCAGTTGGCGACCA
Organism: Lacerta viridis; assembly: GCA_900245905.1. Taxonomy (NCBI): domain Eukaryota; kingdom Metazoa; phylum Chordata; class Lepidosauria; order Squamata; family Lacertidae; genus Lacerta; species Lacerta viridis. The sequence continues at coordinate 213,657 of OFHU01003761.1, read as the reverse complement.
CGAAGGGACACTTGGTTCTCCTGTGAAGAGGTGAGGGGGTGCTGAGGGAGATCGGGCGCCACTGGGCAAATTGCCCGGGATCTTCCCTTTTCCTCCCTTCCCCTTTTCCGGGCGGTAATCAACTGTTACCTGAGGCCCAGGACAGGGGAGCAAAGGCACGGTCTAGCCGGCTGACAAGGATCCCGGGATCAACAGGGGACGTTCTTCGGACGTGAGTATGGTGAAAGACCAGACACAGAGGGTGGTGGGTTGACTGGAATAAGCCACGACAGCTGCTTTCCTCCTTTCCTGCTCCCAGGACGTTCCGTCGGAGGATGCCCAGAATGGTCCTGGGGGGCTCTTTGTCTATGTCTTTCTCTATATTCTATCCCAAACGAAGCCGCCCCTCCTACACGGCGACTTTTTGTTAAAGGATGACCCGTGTATGTGAGAACGCAAGGTCGTTTGTTCTGTTTCCCGCGTTTTTCTTCCTGGGTTTTTGATCTGGCATCGCACTGCGCGAGCGTCCAGTAGGAAACCCTTAGCTGTGACACGCTAGGTAGGACTGTCGTGGCTGATAGAGTGGGAGGTAGATATGCATGAAAAAGGGGCCCCACACTAGGAAAAGAGTTTTTTTGCAAGAAAAAGGGGTTGACTAAGTGTTTGTGGGTGGTAGACCCAGGTTTTGTTGATTGTGTGGACGGTGATTGCTGTACATAAGAAAATTGGAAATCCAGAGTTAGAGGTTCCCCTGCGCAGTGTTTTCCTCAGTGCGTTCCGTCGGAGGATGCCCAGTTCGGACTGAGGAAACGCTGCGACCCAGATAGAACCGTTGTACTGAAAGGTTTTTTTCTTTCTTTTCTCCCCTTCCCCCTCTTTTGTCTCCCTCCCTTTTTCAGTGTGAGGATTAGTCAGTAGTTTCCTTCTCAAAGGAAAGATGGGATCCCAATCGTCCAAAGAGACAGGGTGGATTCCCCCTGACAACCAGGCTTCCCTGAAGCTTGCTTGTGCTAAGGTGGACTCAGACACCCCACTTAAGTTTGTTTTGTCTCAATGGAAGAGACTGAAAGGCAAGGAGGGTTTGTCCAAATCCAAATTGCGTGATCTATGCAACCTTTCCTGGGTTGCCTACACCCAACATTTGGAACCAGGATCCCGATGGCCACCTCAGGGCTCCTTTAATGAAGCGAAGATACAAGCGCTCAAGCTCTACTTAGCTGATGAAAAACCCAGACAGCTGTACTACCTGAATGCATTCTTAGAAGCCCGAGAGATCTTTAAGGCACAACAATTACACGTGGCCCGACAGATGGCTGTATTAAGCCCCACCAGGCCACCCCCATATGATGAGATCCGGACTGAAGAAGAACAATTGGACCGGTCACTCATTTCGTTTTATTACCCTGAACCTACTCGACCCCCTAGACCGCAGGACCTTAACGCTCTTGCAGGGGAGGTAAATAGGCAACCCGCCGCAGCCAATCCAATCGTTAACCCTCCGAGTTCTATATCACTGCCTCGGGAGGCTGCAACCGGAGCGGAAGGGGGTCTAGCAAGCATCCCTGAAGAAGAGGAGGATACACCCCCCACATCGCCCCCCGTTTCTAGCAGGCTGCGCAGTAAGACCGAAGGTGAAGTGGATACTGTGCTCCCTTTGCGCGCCTTGCCCATTCCTCCGGCTAGAGCAGGAGATCCACCCCGCATGGTGTTTACACATCAACCATTCCTTACCTCCGATTTGATGAATTGGTCAGATAAAATGCCTTCCTTAAGGGACGACCCTGATAAATGCTACCGACAGGTCGCCACTATATTCTCGACACATAACCCGACCTGGGCCGACGTGCACATGCTGCTCGGTGCCCTTTTTAACGATGCAGAAAAGAAGGAGATCATAACCAAGGCGGGAGAAATCTTAATTAAGGACAATTATCAGACCGATAGACCCGAAGGTACTAGCCCTTTGACTCCCCAAAACCTTACTGTCGATCCCACCTGGGATTATAACACTGCTGCAGGGATATGGTACCTCAAGACGTTTAAAAGGGCCATTTTGGACGGCCTCCAAGCAGCAGGACAAAGAACTGTTAACTGGACGAAAGTCCAATCCGTCCTTCAAGGGCCAGAGGAACACCCCTCCGATTATTACACCCGTCTGGTGTCAGCCATAAAAACTTGGGGTGGCATAGACCCGGAAAGTCCGCAAAATGAAGTAATCGTTAAAGGCTTCTTCAAGGATCAGGCTACCCATGATATTCGAAAGGCTTTAAACGCCCATCTAGGCTACGATGGGAAATCCGTAAATGAGATCCTGTCGATAGCGAAATCTGTTTTTAACTCTCGAGACGATAGGAAGCGTAAGGATCCAAAATTGGAAAACCCCAGAGTGCTAGCATACTCGGCTGCGGTCCCTGCCCAACGGGAACCGCGGAGGGGACCATGGTACGATCAGTCTGACCCCCGCCAGATGGACACGCGTACCTGCTTCAACTGCTTACAAAAGGGCCATCTACGCAGAAATTGTCCGCTTTTAATGCAACGGACTTCAGGAATGGATGTCCCAGAACACCGACCTACCCAGTCTAGCCTCCCTCCACACACCAGGCAGGACTACAAGGATTACAGACACAGGGGATCTGGACCCGTTCATGAGTATAACCCAGCCAAGGTCCAGACCCTCGGACACTCCTCAATGCCCCCTTCGCCCCTTCCTAGAAACTCCGGTGGAAATACTGTCCATAACTCTAACCCATTCGGCCAACCACCAGCTCGCGGTCCTAACATTCAACGCGAAATGGTAATGGAAGAATATCCAGAATATTGACAATCAGCCGCAGATCCCTATCCCAGTGCACTATTATGTCCGGTTCTACCATTGTCGGCTACGGACCCAATCTGCACTATAGAAATTGACGGGCATTTGTACGACTGCCTTCTGGACACTGGAGCTACTTACTCCACGTTAACAAATAGCCATCTAACTGCCGGAGACGAGTCCAAAACTGTTATGGGGCTGGACGGTATCCCAAGAGTTTGTCCCCTTTCTAAACTAGCCGCAGTCACAGTCGGACATTTGACGGTCCACCATGCCTTTCTGTTAACATCTAGCCCGGTAAACTTATTGGGACGGGATCTGCTTTGCAAACTAAACACCACTATCCAATGCGGCCAAGATAAGATCTATCTGCACATGCCTGAGGAATCCGTGCTTAACTTTCAAGGAGTACTCCTGCATGATGACGGAATAAACACTCTAAATGTAGACCTACCTAAAGAACTACTGGATGCGGTTCCCCCTTGGTTATGGGGCATGGAGTCCACCTCAGTGGGTTTATTAAAATCTGCTACCCCAGTACAAATTAATTACCGGAAAGATCGCCCTTTTCCCTGCACCAAGCAGTATACATTACCCAAAGAAGCCATAGATGGACTAACCCCCATGATTGACGAATTTCTGCGGATGGGAGTTCTAGTGCCCTGTGCGTCACCGTGCAATACCCCTCTGCTCCCTATCCGCAAACCAAATACCAACCCAGTGAAATGGCGCTTAGTCCAAGACCTCCGATTAATTAACTCCTTTGTGATACCTAGACATGCGGTAGTGGCAAATCCCCACCACCTGCTCAGCTCCATACCTGGGGGAACTATAGTTTACACGGTCGTGGACCTATGCTCTGCCTTTTTTAGCATCCCTATACATGTCAACAGCCAGTTTCTTTTCGCGTTTACCTGGCAAACTGGTCAACTCACGTGGACTAGACTGCCACAGGGATACGTGGAATCTCCCGCTATCTTTTCCACTATCCTCTATCAAGACCTATTGGACATCACTTTACCAGGAGGGTCCACACTCCTGCTTTATGTAGATGACCTTTTGCTGTGTGCTAAGGACCACGAGTCATGCAAATTAGACTCCATAACACTGCTCACGAATCTGGCTTATAAAGGGCACAAGGTATCACCAAAGAAGATCCAATACTGCCAAAGGGAAGTAAAATACCTTGGCCACATCCTAGGAGAGGGAACCCGAGCCCTGACCACGGACAGGATCGACGCCATTATTAAACTACCTTTGCCCAAGACAAAGAAGCAATTGCGATCCTTTATAGGCATGAGCGGATTTTGCCGTGCGTGGGTTCCCCGATATGGCGAACTCACCCGCCCACTCACTGCCATGACCCATGAAAAAGCCCCAGACCACCTTGACTGGTCAGCAGAGGCTTTGGAATCCTTTGAATGCATAAAGAGGGAACTGAGGTCCTCCCCAGCCCTGGGTCTCCCAGACTACCGTCTGCCGTTCTCCCTGTTTGTCCACGAGCACAAAGGAGTCGCTTCTGGTGTCCTTACCCAACCCTTCCAGGGGAGGAACCGGCCAGTCGCGTATTATAGTCTCCAACTGGACACTACCGCTTTGGGAAATGTCGGATGTCTCAGGGCAGTAGCAGCGGCAGCATTACTCCTCGAGAAGGCTCAGGAGACAGTGTTAGGACATGATCTAACAATAAACGTCCCACATGCTGTGGCCACCCTACTTAATCTAAAGGGATGCCAGCGCTTCACCATTCAGAGACTTAATAGATACGAGGCGATACTACTGAGCCCCTCCAATGTCACCATAAAGAGGGTGAATACTTTGAACCCCGCCACCCTACTGCCTCTCCCTGACGATGGGACCCCGCACCACGACTGTTCCAAAGTGGTTCGCCACGCCGATAAACCACGGGAAGATCTTGACTACCTCCCGCTACCTGAATCGGACTTAATCCTTTATACAGATGGTAGTTCCAAAATGGTTGGGGGGGAACGGAAAAGTGGTTATGCGGTGGTGACACAGGATGACGTCTTAGAGGCTAACCCAATTAGCCCTAAATACAGTGCTCAAGCTGCTGAACTAATAGCTTTGATACGAGCTTGCGAACTGGCGGCGGGAAAGAAAGTCACCATTCATACGGATTCCAAATACTGCTTTGGCCTGGTGCATGCCACGGGACAGATATGGCTACAAAGGGGCTTCCTAACTTCTTCAGGCACCCAAATCGCCCATGCCCCACTAGTGGAACGCCTTCTAACTGCCATCCACCTCCCTGAAGCCATCGCCGTGGTCCACTGCAAAGCACACACTAAAGGGAGGGACCCCATATCTGTGGGGAATCGGCGTGCCGACCACACGGCCCAGGACGCTGCATTACTCAGCCTCCTACCTACCCACGACTTCCTAGGACCCCACATCCCTGCAGACGTAGACTTTGAAAAAATGTACCGAACCGCTACACCTGAAGAAATAGAGGGATGGAAAGAGCATGGGGCTGTCTACAAGAACGGGGTTTGGTACCTACCTGACAACAGGCTCATTATGCCTAAGCTCTGGGTACCTAAACACCTACGAATCCTCCACCACTGCACTCACTGGGGACGTGACAAGTTGGTAGAATGCATGCAACGTCACTGGTATGCACCGGGGTTGGCACTAGCGGCAAAAGCAGCAGTAAAGAACTGTCACACCTGCCAGAGCTTTAATCCGAAGCATACAGCTAGATGCCCACCAGGAGCACGACCATGGGCTTTCGTGCCATTTGAGAGCTTACAAATAGACTTCATTGATCTACCCCCGTGCCAGGGCTATAAGCATGCTGCTGTGATTATTGACAAACTTACCGGTTGGGTAGAATGTTTCCCGTCTCGACGTGCGACTGCCCAGGTGGTAGCTAAAATCCTGCTACACGAAATCATCCCTCGCTTTGGGGTACCTCGACAAATAGACTCTGATAGGGGTACACATTTTACCTCCGACATTGTACAGCAGACAGCGAAAGCCTTGGGTATAAAGTGGAAACTACATACCCCTTACCATCCACCTTCCTCTGGCCAAGTAGAAAGGGCTAACCAACAACTAAAACTGCAATTGGGCAAGCTCTGTAAAACCGCAGGCATCAAGTGGATCAACGCATTACCCCTGGTACTACATAACATCCGTAGTTGCCCTGCCGGGAGACTAAATCTTTCCCCTTATGAACTACTCTTCGGGAGACCTTCCCCTGTCTACACCACCCAATTTCCCCCTTCTGAGCTTGAAGTAGGGGAGTCAGAACTAACACAGTATGTCATTCAACTTCAACAACAACTAACCTCTCTCCATAAATATGCAGCTGCCAGCCAGAACCTTCCTCTGGATGAGACCGTTCATTCCTTCCACCCGGGAGACTGGATCCTCACCAAGACCTACCTCAAGACACCTCTGGAACCGACTTGGGAAGGTCCGTACCAGGTACTTCTAACGACTCTCACCTCTCTTAAGGTTGCAGAGAAATCCTCTTGGCTACACCATACGCGCTGCAAGGCCGTGCCCCCCCCTACGGAACCTGCAGATCCCGAGGACTCCACCGCCCCGACCTTCTCCCGGCCGCCCATCCCCTCCACTGACAGCGACGACGAGGAATCGGCACACTCCGGACCAGTATCGGGGCCAAAGGATCGGGCCCAACAGGCAGGACCACCCTCTGACCAGTCACCGGCCGACACAACACAGACCGGACCAGAATCGGGGCCGAGGGATCGGGCTCAACAGACCGGACCAGAATCGGGGCCGAGGGATCGGGCTCAACAGACCGGACCGGTTTCCGCCTCGCTACCTGACGACCCGACGTCCCGTTGGACTTCTGAACTCCTACCGCATTCAGGCAACACTACGCGACCACCCATCCGCATGCGCATCCGTAAGAACTGACAGCTCATCTGATCTGACAGCTCCATCTGACAGCTCCACTGACAGCTCATCTGACAGCTCCACTGACAGCTCATCTGACAGCTCCACTGACAGCTCATCTGACAGCTCCACTGACAGCTCATCTGACAGCTCCATGACAGCTGACAGACAGCTCAACAGCTGACAGCTCCACTGACAGCTCATCTGCTCCTATTGTCACTTCTTTTTGCCTCTTTGACCTCCGCTACCTTTGCCCCCACCTCACCGGCCGTCAAATGGTGCCCTGGACTGAATGTTACCCAACAATACCTGGATTATGGGACTGTCGATATGGTCCGGAAAGGCACATTGGACCGTTTGGGAGATTTTGATTTTTGCCTTCCCGAAACCCGTGTCCTCCTTCGACACTCTGTGTTCCCCAATCTCACGCCACTGCAAAGCTGGGAACTCTTTATACGCTCCTCTTCCTTTGTTCCCTTGGGTAAATTTACACTTACCCTGGATGACTCCTGGTTCCGAGCACGTTGCCAAAATGGATCCTACAACCGCTTCCAGGATGGCGAAACCCTGCAATCCCTGAACTGGACTTTGTTGGACATTGGGGGTGGGGAGGTCACATACACCGACAAACATCACCCTTTATCTCGACTGTTGTATGGCTTCTACTGTCAGAGAGTCGATACCGCGCCCCGAAAAACCACTCTGCAAGGGGTGTGCCTACGCCGCTTTTGTTGTGTCTGGGATATTGGTGTCGCCCAATATTGGGACGGAAAGGCATACTTAGAAGGGTGGCACCAGTCCACCTCACCTGACTTGCAGGTATGGGACAACACCGGACCCCAACGTTGTGGCGGACTGGCTTCCTCCCTGTCCTTACTCCACCGTCAAGACCCCCTTCACCCCATTGGAACTGCCCCTCGCCAAAGGGGGGAACTGTTGTCAAATATCAATAGAGACCTCCTGTCCACTTGGCATTCAAATTCTTATGTCAAGTTACTTGCCAAGGTAGCTGAACAAGCCAAAATGGATAATTGCTGGGTTTGCGCTAACACACCTGCCCACATCCAAAGCGGAATTCCCTTCCTCGGGATTCCCCTGACGTTGCAACAATACCTCACCGCCAACGTGACAGCATGGAACCTGACAGCAGTAAACTTGACCAACCAATACATATACCTAACTGGACCTACCTATGGAGACTTATGCCGCAAATTCACTGGTGACGATCGCATGATAGGGGACAGCTCCTGTAAGTACACTATTGACATTTCTCTATCGGGGCGGGTAACCCTTTGGCACAATAATGCTCCCAAGCTCCAGACAGACCTCACCTCCGCCTGGAGGGCGGTAATGAATCTCCCTGACTCCTGGGTCCCTAACCCCACTGCCAGATGTTTCCTTCGCACATTCACCACTGGCCATATTGGTACATGCCTGCAAGGACTGTTCTGGCTATGTGGACACAGGGGTTATGTCTGGGCCAGCCCCCATTCTCGCGGCACCTGCTACTTAGGACTTATACTACCTGGCATACGTGTTACCCCTGAACTACCTACCGGGAGACGGCGAAACAAAAGGGATAAGTCTCTGTCTGACCACTCCCAAGTGGAGGCCAATGGGGAAACCTACGGTAGAGCCCTTTTTCCTCCATATGGGGCAGGTGCCAACCATGTAGATATTCTCAAGCTGACAGATATCCTACTGACTTTTATGGAAGAATCGAATGCTGCCACCCAATCTATGCTCACTGAACTCTCGGAAGTCCGCCAGGTGGCGCTACAGAACAAATTGGCTCTCGATTATGTTCTGGCATCGACGGGCGGGGTTTGTGCCCTAGTGGGGGCAGAATGCTGTACGTTTGTCTCTGATCAAACCCTAAATATCACTGGCCACCTAAACAACATCCATGAACTGACCAAGGACTTGAAGGGTATCCAGCGTGAGGGTCTATCTGATGTCTCTCTGTGGGACTGGTTGCCAGGGACGGGGTGGTTGAAGCAACTGGTGGGCAATATCCTCCTTGTTTTGTGCGCCGTTACTCTATGTATCGCTCTATTTTGCTGTGCCATGCATTGTTTCCCTATGTGTTGCCGTACGGGGAGAGCATGTTTTCCCTCACCTTTGCCCCCTTCCACAAATATCAGGGAATGCGACCTAAGATACGACCAGTCTGAATACGTTGAGATGAGACCTGTAATTGCCCTGCGCAATAAGGAATTCGCCCTTTAAAATTGTGCGGAGAAAAGGATCGCAAAGACCCCGTTTGCGATCTTATCTCCGAAGGGGGGAACTGTTGCAGAATCCCCCCCCCTCACGAGTCGCACAAGCACCTACATAAGCCCTCGCGATAAAGGGCCTCCCCAAAAGTCCCGATCTGCGCCCCAAATTTAGCCCCGAGAAGCGCTACTGCCGGATCGCTTCTCCTACGCGCCATTTTCTTCAATGAACGACAAACCCACCAATCAGGAGCGTGCATTCAGCCCAGCCTGCAAAATGGAACGTTCAGCTCAGCTACTGTCATCGCCTTCACGCTTGAGTACACGCTAAGTGGGTATTGACAGGCTCCTTGCTACAATGTATCCAGACTAGGGAAACTATTAATTATAACTTGCAACAATGTAACAAATGGACAATTTAGACTCTGTTTGACAGCTCAAAATGTTTATTATTGTAAAATTCCATAACTTCTGAACGCAGTGTCCAATCTGCTCAGTTCGAGTGTCTATTTTCTCCTCAGAAGATGGACTTTTCATCCCCGCGGTTCCCGTCATCCTCCGACCATCGGAAATATATTTTCCTGAACATATATAATTTTTGGACCTTTGTGTCAGTGACTTTCATAATCCTTTAAGCTGGCAGTCACGTCCTCATCCAGGTGTAAGAGGAAATGCACCCCTCCCAATAATCCTGTCAAGCACCCTTCGATCAGTTACCATGGTAGCAGACATCCTCCCGGGAGCCTGCTATTGTCCTCTCCTACAGGAAAACTTCCAATGTATATTGCCCCCACCCTAAATCCTTTCATCGATCCCTGCCACCCTTCCGGGCATGCACACCTGTTTACCTGTATGCAAAGTCTTGCCATGTGTTCCCTTTCAACCCCTCCCGCCTTTCTAGGGGCGTACCTTGGTGATGGGTTAGGTGATATAAGGAAAGGGCCCCCTTTGTTCGGGGCTTCCATCTTGCTTCTCTTGGGTGAGTGGAGGACCGGTCGCGACCGTATTTTCTTTCAATAAAGGCCAAGCCTACTGGCTGCTGTTTTGCTCCATCTCCTAGCCTGTGCCTCGTTGTTTTGTCCAAGTGGACCCCATATCGGATTTTTCCTTTTTCAACCAGAAAGTTCCTCTCCTTTATTGTAATGTGGAATCCACTTGGTGCAGGTCCTAACCTCTGGAGCCAAATAAAACAAGCTTGCTCTGTTTTCCATATTCCAACTGACATCTGTATTCCATCTTTCTGCAAAGGAACGCAGCACAGCCATCCCATCCTGCCCACACACCAACCCTGCGGGGTAGTTCAGATTGAGGGTGCCGGGAATTCCAGGCATCCTTCGTGAACCCCAGTTCCTTTGAAGCCATTGCAGCATGTTTGGTTCGTGTGGTCAGAGAGGTCCAGTCCTGGTGCCAGAGCCATACTTGTATCAATACTGATGCCAGACTTGACATGCAATCACTCATTACTGCTGGCTAACTCTTTGCCTGCACCAATCTCAGTTAATTTCTGTCCCTTGTTGCCGCAGAAATGCAATGGGATTCTTAAGCAATGCTATTTACATAGAGCTCCTTCACCCATCTCTGCTTACTCACAGCTTTCTGCCTCTCTGACGTCTTCTTGTCCTTTAAAGCTGCCTTGACTTGAGCCCAGGAAGCATTTTGCCACTCAAGGTCCCACTGAGCAGGGGAGATTTTGTGGGAGGGGCACAGCTCAGCAGGTAGAGCACATGCCTTGCACGCAGAAGCTGGTCCCTGGTTCAGTCCCCGATGGCATCCCCTGGCAGGGCTGCAAATGTCCTCTGCCTGAATCCCTGGAGAGTTGACGCCATTCTGTGGAGCCACGACTGAGCTAGGCAGGATCCGCAAAAGCCAGGGCTGTCACACAGCTGGGATCTTTCAGACATATCTGGGATTCGTCCGTCGGAAATAGTGTCTGGGTGGATTTCCCCAAAATTGGTAAAAAGTGTCTGGGAAAACCTGGGCATACGGCAACCCATGTCGGAAGTGTTGATTTTTTTTGGCGAATTTCCTTAGAAATGGCTCAAAAACTTCTCTCTCTTTTTTGGAATTTTTGTGAAAAAAAGGTTGCCATATTTCGCTTTTTGAAATATGGCAACCCTGGTATAAGGCAGCTTCCTATGTTCTTTTGCACCCTGGGAAGTTGGTCTGATCCAGCAGACCAGCCTCATTGGACCCTTTTATTCTGTAGCTCAGTGGCAGAACATCTGCTTTGCATGCAGGATGTCCCAGGCTCCATGTCTGGAATCTCTCGGTAGGGCTGGGAATGTCCTGCACCTGCAACCCTGAGGAGCCACTGGTTGGGAGCATAGACCTGGGGCAGGCAAGGGCTGGCTCCCAGGCTGGATGCTACCTGTGACAGCTTTGGATCCAGCCCACAGAACTTCCCTCCTTGGTCCTGCCCCCTCCCCTTGACCAAAAGAAGAAAAATGCTTCCATTCAGGAGAACAGGATCTGATCTTCCCAAGCCTCGTTGGGAAGTGCTGCTTTGGCTTGGAGAGAGGGACTTTTAGGTGGTGGCAGGTGGACAGAGAAGGGTCAACCCTCCCTGTGTTCTGACTGCGACCCTACTCTCAAAAGGGGGGAGGTGTGGAAGAGGGTGTGTGTGTTTGAGAGAGGTGGGGAGGCGGGAGATGGAGAGAGAAGAATGAGAAAATGGAGAGAGAGATGAAGAGAGAGAAAAAGAGAGCCAAGGTTCGCTGGAATGGGACAGGGAGCCAATGGAATTGTGTCTAGGGCAGTGGTGAGGGGACCGTTTTCAGCCTGAGGGTGCGTTGCCTCATGAGAAGCCTTTTGAGGTCAAGAAGGGCAGAGGCAACAAGTGGGTGGAGCAACCAGCGTAATTCTTGACCTACCTTCTTTTCTTTCTGTGCCTTTCTTCCTCCTGGTAAGCAAGAGAGATTTTTCGAAGACCATTTCAAGCCAGTTACAACACTTGAGGGTGGTGCAGAGCAGCGATGTGGCCTGGGGAGAGTGCCAAGGGCCAGAAGGAGAGGCCAGGGTCCACATTCGACCTCCAGCCCTGAGGTTCCCCACCTCTGCTTTGGAGAAGTAGCAATTGCCAGTATGGTGAGGGGGATGTCCATATGTCCATATACTTTATATATCTACTAGTGGTTTAAGCCCATTAAAATAACGGGCGCTAGCAACCATTTCCCGATTTCCTCCAGCTTGCTCTTCCCAGGGCCGGTGCAGATCACCCCCCCCACCACCAATTGAAGAAAGGAAGGAAGGAAGGGTGAAAAAGAAGGAAGGAAGGAAGGAAGGAAGGAAGGGAGGAAGGGTGAGAGAGAGAGAGAAGCAGGAAGAAGAAGAGGGCAGGCAGCGTGTGGTGACGGCGGCAGCGGCGGCGGCATGGCTTGACCCCTTGCATCTTTCGGACTCCTGAGGGGAAAGAGAGCAAGGCGGAGGCAGCGCTCGGCGGTTAGCTGCTGCTGCCCCTTCCCGCCCTCAGCTCCCGCTTCATCGTGGGGCCGGCGGTGCCCGCGCAGCCTGGGGCTTGAGCGGAGGGACAACACGCCAAGACCCGCGAGCGCTAGACAGACGTATCGTTAAGGGCTGGCAGTTCTCTCCTGCCTCAAACTCAGCCGCAGAAGGAGACTCCCTTCTCCTTCTGCTGCTGCTGCTTAGAGGCGGCCCAGAAGGGCAGCAGACTACAGCCCCGGCCTCAGCGGAGCCCCCGGCCCACGTTCAAGGGACTGAGCGCGAAGACCTCGCTGCAGCAGCGACGCCAGAGGCCCTCAAGGAAGGGAGGAGACCCCCTCGCCGCCTACCCCGGGAGCCCAGAGAGTGGGAGATAGAGGCGCCTGAGGAGGGGAGGCGCTCTATGCCCGGCACAGGCCCTCCCCGCCAAGGGCTTAGCTTCACCCATGCCTGCGTGCGTCTGTCGCTCTCTCTTCCCTCCAAAGGCGGCGGCGGCAATATTAGCTCTGCGAACCTCCCCCCCCCCGTTTTCAAGAGATGAACAGCGTCTGCGTGCTGTGTTCGAAAGGTGCGTTTTTCCCACCCCTGATTTCACGGGCCGCATGCAGGGGGGGCGCCGGCCTGCCTGCGGAGGGGGTGTGTGTAAATGGAACGTCCAGGGGTGCGTGTGTGTGTGCGTGTGGTGGGGTGGGGTGACTGATGCCTCCGAGCGCCAATCAGGGCCCCACCTGCTGTCTTGGCGGGCGCTTTTGAGCCACCGTCGCCGATGCCCCCCACGTTGGGCTGTGGCTGGCCAGGATCTCACAGAGGTGGATGGGGGGGCACTTTCGCCACCCGCCGTCCCCGGTGGAGGGTGGGCCTTGGGGTCCTTGATGGACACCTGCACCGACCTTGCCCCCCGTCTTGCCCATGGCGCGCTCTCCCTCGGCGTGGAGGGGAGGGAGCCGCCCTTTGGGGCGCTGAGGGAAGAGCCTGTTCATTGATCATAAACGATAGATATGTTTGCGACTGAGGCAGGCGGCGAGTGGTCCAGAGCCGCGCCCGCCTCCCCAGAGCCTCCGTCCGAGGTGAGCGAGGCACCCAAGGGGTGAGTCTATAATGGGGGACGGACAGGAGAGATGCGGCGGCTGCGGCGCGGAGACGCCCATCAGGGCGAGGCTGGGCGGCGTCCTCCCTCCCTCCCGGCAATCCCGGCAGAGGCCGCGAAGGGGAGGGGGAAGGCGGCCCATTCCCGCCGTGCTCGTGGCCAGGCAAACAGCCAGCCGGTGAGCCTCGCATCCCCGACGGGAGAGCCAGCGGTTCCTTTTGCGATTGTTGGCGGCAAGGCCTCACCTCTTCCCCATCCCCCTCGCTCTCCGCCGGGCTCTCCCCCGCTGCTGCCAACCCCTTCAGAGCCAGCAGCGGCAGCAACAGCAGCAGCGCCATGCAGGCCAACGGGGCAGGAGGGGGTCAGCAGCAACAGGCTCTCATTGTAGCGGCGGGAGCGGCAGCGTGGCCTTCCTCCTCGGCCTCCCCTCTCTTCTTGGAGCGCCGGCGTTCCATTTCAACCGCCCCGCTTCAACTGCCGCCGCTGCTCCCGGCCCGATGTCTCTCCATCCAATCCCTGTGTCCCTGGGGCACATGCTCAGTAGCGCAAACCCAGAGACACAGGGACTGGACGCAGAGACACTTGCGTTTTATATATATAGATAGGTATGCTGGATGGTGAATATATAAGCAGAAACTGTTATTCAGCGATGAAATTTCTTGGTTGTGTTCCAGGAAGTTTTGGAAGAGCCAGCGAGAAATTTACTTCTCTCTGCCAAAAATTGGGAGTAGGTTGTGGAAACCAGAATACACAGATGATGCCATGGAGGAAACTCTTTGCTCCCAATCAGAATTTGGGGTTGTGGCCCACTCTGCCCTACTCAGAGTCATGCTCGATAACAGCAGGATTGATCCAGCCAAGTAAGCAGCAATTCTGAATCCCACAAATTTCACTGGGAGAGTTAAGCACATGCTTAATAGCACTCTTCCATTGAAATTGCAGAGATTAAAAAGTGCTTAACACTGTGTGGGTAACACCCTACATCAGAAATTCGCTTCTGCAGTATCTGATTCATTTTGGCTTCATTCAATGTTCCATTGACTGACCAGCACTGCAAAATGAGGACAATTCATAGTTTTGGTTTCCTAGTCTTGAAAAAAACCTTCACCAACCAGCTCATCCCCTCCTCCTGGATGTTTAGAAGTCCAGCTCCCATCAACTTCAAGCAGACCAAGGACTGGACTGGTCCAAAGACAAGAGGAAATGTACCCCCCCCAAAAAAACGCCTGAGGGCACCATGTTTAGGAAGCTGGATGCAGAAGGACAGGAACCCAGGAATCATAGAATCATAGAATGATAGAGTTGGAAGAGACCACCAGGGCCATCTAGTCCAACCCCCTGCCAAGCTGGAAACACCATCAAAGCATTCCTGACAGATGGCTGTCAAGCCTCCGCTTAAAGACCTCCAAAGAAGGAGACTCCACCACACTCCTTGGCAGCAAATTCCACTGTCCAACAGCTCTTACTGTCAGGAAGTTCTTCCTAATGTTTAGGTGGAATCTTCTTTCTTGTAGTTTGAATCCATTGCCCCGTGTCCGCTTCTCTGGAGCAGCAGAAAACAACCTTTCTCCCTCCTCTATATGACATCCTTTGATATATTTGAACATGGCTATCATATCACCCCTTAACCTTCTCTTCTCCAGGCTAAACATACCCAGCTCCCTAAGCCGTTCCTCATAAGGCATCGTTTCCAGGCCTTTGACCATTTTGGTTGCCCTCCTTCTGGACACGTTCCAGCTTGTCAGTATCCTTCTTGAACTGTGGTGCCCAGAACTGGACACAGTATTCCAGGTGAGGTCTGACCAGAGCGGAATACAGTGGTACTATTACTTCCCTTGATCTAGACGCTATACTCCTATTGATGCAGCCCAGAATTGCATTGGCTTTTTTAGCTGCTGCATCACACTTTCATTTTTTTTTTGCCCAAGTGTAGTACTTTGCATTTCTCCCTGTTAAAATTCATCTTGTTTGCTCTGGCCCAGTTCTCTAATCTGTTAAGGTCATTTTGAAGTGTGAGCCTGTCCTCTGAGGTATTAGCCACCCCTCCAAATTTTGTTTTGTTTTGTGTTTTAAAAACCCCCCACTGTGGATGCCAAGGACTGAATCTGGAACCTTCTGCATGCCAAGTGGGTCCCGCTCTACCAGTGAGTTATGGACTCTCCTCAGTGCCATCAATTAAAAGAACCAGGTAACGGATGACGCAAAAGGACTCTGACATGCCTCCCCCCTGAAAGGGCAACTGCCCGTTGAAATGGACACGAGTAGCTTCGATGGGCAAATAGTCTGATGTGGCATAAAGTAGTTCCCCACTTCCATAGGTTCGTGTTTACATGGTGTGTTTCTTTTAAAGGGGGTTGGGGGGGGGGGAGTCCAAGCTTGCCAGGTTGTTTAATGCAGTGCTTTGTCCAAGTCCTTGTGAACTGAATTGAACTGAAGCAAGAACGCCACCATTCAGAGGGTGTTCTTGTTGCAGGAGGCGGATCCCCGGGGACCAGGGATTAATTTGCATTTGTGTGGATGCATCACTATTAAGGCCTTCAAATTCAGGCCTGCATCACAGACTCAAGTTGGAGCAGAGAAGGTCTGGATTTGGTCCAGTGACTCTGCAAGCAAATAATATCTCCCCATTACCCATTTTTAAATATAGAATGGTTTTGTCAGCATGCGCCCCCATCCCATTTGCTTTCAGTCACGAACACAGAACATCTCTCTCAGTTTTCAGATTTCTCTGAGCAAGCCTTTCCACATTTGCTGCATTTAATCTCCCCGTGTGTGTGTATACGTTTTCCCTCAGAGTTCTGCTTTACAGAGAATCGCTTTTTAGAAACTTGTGACAGTCTGATTGCTGGAGCTGTTTTTTCCTTGCTACACTGATCTCCACTCAATTTACCAACAGATTTTCCTTATGGACACTCTTGCAGGGTTTTGCTTTGCAAAAAATAAAATAAAAAGGATGCCTTCTTTTTTCTTTTAAGACTGCATGCACACTGCACCCTAGAAGCACATCCCAAGCACATTTTCCCTCCTCAAAGAATTCTGAGCACTCTCACAGTGTTACAAAGGCCAGCAACCGTTAACAAACTACATGTACAGAGCCCAGAATTCTTTGAGGGGGAAAATGTGCAAGGGATGTGCTTGAAACATATATTGGTTCATTTTAAGCTTCTCTCAGTTTCTGGTTTTTCCAATCTCAAGTTCACCACATTTCTGTCTCAGGACTTATTCACACTTGCTTTTCAACTTGTTCTTTCCAGGCACAGCTCCACAGTTAAAAGCTATGTGTCCAAGCAGTCTTGTTTTTTTTTTTGCCCCCCCCCCAAAACCCCACTCTTTAGTGCTCAATCAAAGCAAACATCAATTTGGGAATTCTGTGGATGGCCATTTGCTCTGATTGAGCTTTACATAGCAGGCTTTTGTGGAGAAAGCTCCAGAGCAGAGAAAAAATGGTGCTCGGACTATATGTCATTAACCAGGATTTTTGTGGGGGGTGCAGGACTTTTGTTAGGGGGGCGGCGGCACAGAACCGACACGATTGGTCAGTTAGTTAAGTGTGGGGATAACCAACATCTGGGACAGCCAGTAATTCCCAGAGTGCCTGCTCCCACTGGCCGTGAATGGGTCCGTTGGTTATGAATCCGAAGGTCGTGAGATTGTTGTTGGAGTTCCGAAGGTTTCTTTGGAGTCACGAAGGCTCCTCTGGAGTTACGAAGGCTTGAGGTTCCAAAAGAAAGGAATAAAAGAGCTGGCCAAAACTAAGCAGCCAAATAAAACTTAGAAATAAAATAAAATAAGAGACTGCACTCAATGGTGGAGTTGCGCTCTCCCGACTACCACTCTGTGCAGCTTGGTTTCTCTTTCGCTTTCTTTCTCTCTTGGCTTGTCTCGCACACTCTACACACCGCTGCAGAGGCCAGGGGCCATTTATTAGTACACTGAACAACGTCATAACCTATCTTTAACCAATCACAACACTGTACTGTATCTGGGTGAGTTTCTGGGCGGGAAACTTCTTACTGACCGTTACTGAGGCTGTTTTTGGCGCGCTTTGCTGCTAGCGCGGAGGGATCCAGGCAGCAAACCTCTGCCGGATCTCCTTGCCTTCCGTGCATAGCGCGGAAGGTTACCTGCACTGCGGCAAAATGCAAGAGTCCACAAAACGTATTCCCACAGTTAAGTTTTTCTATTGTTTTACTTGATCTGGAGGGGGGCAGCTGCCCCTCCCTGCTCCATCGGCTCTGCCCATGCTTGAACACAGAGCTTTAAAGCGTGGACTGTGTCTGGAAAGAACATAGGAAAGGTAAGTGTGGATAAGCCCTCAGTCTACATTTTTTAAAAGTTCTCATGACAATCCATCAGCATTTCAGTGCAAATTTCTCCTGTCATATACATTTCAATAGAATTTCCCCTAACACAATGCATTCCACTGTTCTCACTAAGGTGCATTCTTAGTCACACTTTCCCCTAACATACCACTTTTTGCACATATAATTGGTTGGAGAGCTGCACTCCAGAATTCATAAAAGTGTAAGGACAACAAGTACATGTCACCTTGGAATGGGCAGCAACCTGATTTTCTCTCCAAACCTTGCTGCTATGCTCATTCATGAGAAAGGCTTCAGGAGTAAACCTGGTGAGACATCTTCAGGAGAAGAAAAGGCTCAGGAGTAAACCCTACACAAATCGCCTTGTACGCCTCCTTCTGGCAACTCCTGCAGCCAAGAAAGCCCAACGTCTTGCTCTGCTTCCCTTTGGACCCCATCAGAGAGTTTGAGAGGAAGGTCTTGTCTTCTGGGCAGCCCAGGACCTCCAGACACACTGCCCAGGATTGCGCCCAGGAGAGGTTACTTTGGTGCTGCCAACACAGCTGAAAGAAGGCCGGAGGCAGCAGCTACCTTTGCTGGACTTTGTAGGGCAGAACCAGCACTTGGTTTATTCTGTCTGGAAACTGACTGGAACCCACTGGAGCTGCTGTACCAAGGGAGCCATCTGCTCCCTCTAAGCAGAGCCCCTGTTTTGTACACACACACACACACCATCAAATATTAGGCGATTAGTGATTAGAGACAGAGCCTTTTCAGAGGTGGCTCCTGGATTAGAAATGCCAACATCCCCAGGGGCTGCTCAGCTGGCACAATTGTTTAAGCCACGGGTGTCAAACACAAGGCCCGAGGGCCGAATCCGGTCCGCCAGACCTCATCATGTGGCCCGTGTAGCCGCCGCCAGCCACAGGGGAGGAGGGAGGCTCCGCACCACCTGCGGCGGCAGCGCGGAGGAGGCACTCCCCCCCCCCGGGGGTGGGGCGCCGTGACGTTGCGTCGTGATGTCACAACGCAACGTCAGGGCTGAGTGCGCACGCGTTGCTGGGCTCCCGCTGCTGCTGCCGCTTCCGCAGCGACTTTGCGAGCCCTCTGAGTGAAAAAGCGGCTTGGGGGGGCTGCCGTGCGCGATCGGCAGCTGCCCCCAAGCCGCCTTTTCATCCGGCGGGCTCGCAAAGTCGCTGCGGAAGCGGCAGCAGCAGCGGGAGCCCAGCGACAGGAGTGCGCACGCGCGACATTATTACAAAAAACAGTCATAATTGAATGCAGTGACAATAATTTATGATAATAAAGAGTGGACACATAGTCCTAAGATACAACCGGCCCTTTGAGGGTGACCAAACTGCTGATGCGGCCCCCGATGAATTTGAGTTTGACACCCCTGGTTTAAGCCGTTCTTCTTTACTTGGATGGACAGGAGCTTCCGCCAGACATCACTGTATGATGGAGGAAACCCAAGAGGCTTGCATTTTTCCTTGAGAACAATCTTTAAGGGGAAGCACACTGGCGATTTGTGTGTGTGTGGGGGGGGGGTGGAGCCAGGGGGGCGGCCAACCAGATCCATCAGTGGGTGGGCACCTCTTTTTCTCCTGCCCCAGATGCTAATGTGAAAAGTTGCCTCACTTCACAAACCACATTCACTGCAAAGGAAGCACAGTGTTTCTGGCAACCAGCACATAATAAGCAAGACAGCAGCTCTCCTTCTGGATGTGCGAGTCTGTTTTCTCTTTGCTGTTGTTGTTGCTCATATTATTTTACTCCTTTTCAATTTGATTTCAGTGTGTTTGGCTGCAGTCCAAAGAAAGTTTATCCCACTTAATTGAAATCATTCCGACTTTATTGTGTTATATGTGGCTTGCCTGATTGTACGCATTCAACTCCAGAGAGCACCTTCTGGGTTGTTTCTCATGCCCAATGAGTTGTTTATTTTGTGCTAATGATTTTAATTTCTTTTATTGTTTGCCTGTTATACCTAATCTAAAATAAAGCTTGTGTAGGGTTAACAGTTCTTCAGTATTTATTTATTTGAAGCATTTGTATGTTGCTCTTTAGCTGGCAAAGCTCCCAGAGCGGCTTACGGATAAACAGCACAGCACAGCACAAAAGGAAAAATGGAGGGGGAGGGAAGATGGGGGGGGTGGACTCCAGGCACCAAATTCTTGTAACAACTAGCTTGGGTGGAAATGGCAAAAAAGAAGCCTTCGTGACCCGTGAAAAACAGGTCTTGGTAGTCCCTGGTGAGCTAACCTTCCTGTTGAGGCACAGGGTGGGGCCTCGGCCTTAATGGGGTCCAGTTGGACTCTACCAGCCTCTTGTGACTCTGATTGTGACAGGGAGCCTTGCAGAGGCCCAGTGCATATTGTCACCTCTGGAATGGTTGGTCCTCGGGTTCTTTCTCCAGGGGCTGGTGGAACTGGCTGCCTCTGAGAGAGAAGGAGGGGGCCAGTGCAGCTGCTGAGAGCAGAATCCCACACCCCCTCTTTCAGTCCTGACCCTCTCCCCTTCAGAACAGAATACAAACTATACAATAAACCAATAAAACAGTAGAAACAAATGAAAAATAATAATAATTTACAGTTATACTAAAATTAAACTAATCCCCAGCCCTAACTAAATGTTTATCCCACCCCCAACAGAACAAAAAACAAACAACCCCCCCAAATTTAAAACAACACAGATTAAAAACTATTTTAAAACATTTAAAAACATTTAGAAGCATTTTTGACATTTGTCCCAACCCCTGAGTTTGTTCCAGTGAGTCTGGGCTCTTCAGGAATCGCAGCAGCCGGGCATTGTCCCTCCAGCCTCCCAGGAGTCTAAAGCAGAGCAGGACGAGTCTGGTCCCCACCCCCTAGGCCAGGGGGAGAGGGCCTTGCGGGGAGTAAACAGAAGTAAACTGAGAAATCACTTATTTTGGGCTTTTTCATAAAAAAAGCTCAACAACTGCTTGTTTTTTACTTACTGCAACATGGCAGCCCTTCTTTCTGGCATTTTGCCAATGCCTCTTGCTTGCCTGCAGGAAGGGAGGGAGGAGAAGGTTGCACTTTTGCACAGCTGAGATGTTGCTTGCAGTATGAAGATAACAGTCACAATCTCTGGCCCTTCCTCTTTTTCCTGCAGCCCCACTTACTGCTTCTCTCTGGTCCTGCCCGCTGTCAGCATGCGGCCGCTGGAAGGCTGCCTGGAGGAAATGCAGCCTTTGGGCTGCAGTAAGGTTCCACACCCATGACCTCTTCATTGCAATTCCGATATGCCAAGTTTAGACAACAATATGAGGCTAGTGACCCCTGTAGGTCACAATGGAAGAATGGAGGGAGCCCCTCTGTTCATGGGCACGGGGCAGGACTGTGTCACGGTTGGTGAATGAGGGCAGCCACAGCCTTATGGCTTTCTGGGAGCATCTGGTTTTTACTGGAGGAAGCTGGCTTCTACACTACCTGGACCTTTGGCCTGATCCTTCCCCATGACACGTCCACCTTCTTTAAACACATGCCACAATAAATGTTCCCTATGGATCTACCTAATTGTTGATGGGTTTCCTGCAATGTCCACTAGATGGCATCGTGCATGTAAGGAAAAGCCCACATTTTACCTGGCCGCAAGCTCCTTTAGCCCAGTCTTCTGTCTCTGAGACGGCCTTGATGAATGGTGCCTCCATTAGACCTCCAGGGTAGCAGGTGCTGGAGTGTGGACTCTTAGGAGCGCCGGGCTTCTGGATTTATACCATTCTCATAAGCTCCCAGGGGCACCTGGCTGTGGCTTTTGGAAAAGAGCAGTGGGCTAGATGGACATTGGATCAGATCCAGCAGTTCTTCTACTCATCCAGCTACTGTGTGTCAAAAATCAGTTGCAACGAAGCCCCACTGAATTCAACCAGACTCATGGAGACCTCCACATTCTATTCTGCTGCTTTTAATGGAATGTCATTGGGACTCATTTTTGCTGGACTGCTCGGTTTGTCCTGCCTTTCATTTCTAGAGCTCGGGACAACTGGATCGGATCTGGATGCTGAGTAGGCGGAGACCTGCTAAGCACACAGAACGGTCGATGCTGCGGGTTCGAGAAGGAGACAGCAGGTAGTGGTCAGGGCTGGCTCAAGATTCGACCCCCTGCCTATTGATCTCAGGCAGACACCTTCACTGTACTCTTTTTGGTACCTGTCAAAACGTTTTTTATTTATACAAACCTACCCAGATGTTTAGCAAGTGGGTGCAAGTCTTAATCTGCTATAAGTCTATTGTTATTTTAACTTTTCAAAAGTCTTAAATCGCTGTTCTTAATTCTTCTTAGTGATAATTTTATTGTTTGAGCATGTAAACCACTTTGAGGTTTATTACAATCAAGTGGTCTGCAAATTTTATGAAACAAATAACGAAAATAAATGTTGGAGGGCCCTTGAGCAACACAGCCTCCTTAGCAGCAGTAGTAGACAGCAGAATTGCACAGAGGCACTCACCTGACCTCCTGGCAGCTGAGGAAGGGTGAGGAGGCCATGAGGTTGGTGTGGTGCCAAGATAGCAGAGAGGCCCATCCAATGCCCCTGCCATGGCATGCACCCGGGCTGTTCTCCCCTTTCCCTCCCAGTAAGCAGCAGCAGCAGCAGCAGCAGCCACTCAACCACCAGGAGGTCAGCAAAGCATCTCTGACTCACCACATCATCCACTGCTACTTGCGGGCACCCTTCCTTGGAGAGTCTACCTCCTGACTACCAACAAGGAATTCCTAAAGACAGCTTCCGCCCTGATCTAATGGGTAGAAATGGCAGGGAAGTGGGATTTGGCTCAACAGTAAGCAAAACCTCCTGGTGGTAAGAGCTGTGTGGCAGCGAGCATCAACTGCCCTGGAAGGTGGGGGACCATCGTTCACCAGAAGTATTCAAGCAGAGGTGGGATGGTCTTTGTCAGAGGTGCTGTAGCTGCGAGATTCCTGCACTGAGCTGGGGGTGGACTGGATGACTTCCTAGGTCCCTTCTAACTTTAAAATCATATGGTCGGGTGTTTGATGGGGCTTCCATGCTAACGCTCCATTGTATTTCCTGGGGAGGCAGAAGCTCCCTGTCCTGTTTGGTGATGGATTAAGGCATTCAGTTTTAAATCTTCGAGAAAGAGGTACAGTTTGCAATATGTAACCATGGCATTGTTGCTAGTTCATTTTTTTAAACCAATTAAGCTCAGTCTTGGCTCTGAGTTAACTTTGAAAAGTTCTCTGCAACCATTCTCAGCTGTTGACCCATGGAAGATACTCCATCAAGAGCTGTGTCATGGCGGGGGGCAAGGATTTTAGAAAGGGGGCACCATCTTTCTTGTTTTGTTCTCAGTGTTGTGACTGAGAACAATTGGCGCTTAATAATTTCTAATGTACAGGAAATAATAGATCTATAAGCAGGATTGTATTTCTGTATCCCTTTTGTGTTGTTCTAGGATTATTATTTCCCCCCAGGTTGCCTTCTGCATTGCGAAGGAAAGGAACAGAGCAGCCGAGGAACACAAGGCAGAAAGAGCTCTGAAGGAAAGGACAAATACTGTACATCTCAATAAGAAGCGCCTTGGCCTCTTCAAAATGAGTGTCCTGGTCAAGGTAGAATGCGCCTCTCAGAGCTCCCCTCTCCTTTTAAATTAAAAACATGGTCTGGCAAACACTTTCTTAGTGCTGTTTTTGCAAAGGTTTGCTTTTCCTTTCCTTTACTCTTGCAAGGATCTAAGTGGATACTGCATGTGGGGCTGGCTCTGCTTCTAATCTTGCTCCTGCCATCATCGCCTGCTCCTCCTCCTAGAAGTCCATAAAAGAGCGCTGATGGATCAGGCCAGTGGCCAGGCGAGTCAGCTCTAGGGGACCACAAATATTTGTTGGAAAGAGGCTGGGCCCCCTCAATATTGCACATCACAGCCTCAGCGGCCGGCTCCTCCAAACAATGTGACATCACCCATGTGACATCACCCTTCACTGGCGCCTCTGCCAGTGGCCTGTCTAGTCCAGCACTGTGTTCTCACAGAAGCCAGACAGATGCCTATTGTGGGAAACCTGCAAGCAGGTATGAATCATAGAATCCTAGAGTTGGAAGAGACCCCAAGGGCCATCCAGTCCAACCCGCTGCCAAGCAGGAAACACCATCAAAGCATTCCTGACAGATGGCTGTCAAGCCTCCGCTTAAAGACCTCCAAAGAAGGAGACTCCACCACAGTCCTTGGCAGCAAATTCCACTGTCGGACAGCTCTATGATTCTATGTCGAACAGCTCTATGTTGATGGCCACCCCTCCCTCCTGCAGGAACGAGTTCTATAGTTTAACTATGTGTTGCATGAAGAAGGACTTCTATTTAATGCCATCTTATCAGGAGGTCTGCTCCATGCATCACTGGAACTGGGCCTTTGGTGTGGTGGCACCTCCACTTTGGAACCCCCCTCCCTTAAATATGAGACAGGCTGCTGTCTTTTGGGCACCTACTGAAGGCTTCCCCCTTCCAACAAGCCTTTTAAGTAGAGATATTTCCCCTTGTGCATCTGCACTGGAATAGTTTTTTAAGGTGATTTATTACTTGTGTGGATGCTGCCCTGGGCTCCTTTGGGAGGAAGGGTGGGATAGAGATGTAATGAATGGATACACAGATACATAAAATTATATAAAAATGCATTATCTATTCGGGGGGAATTGCTTGCAAAAATATGTATTTTAGACAAGATCGCACAGAACTAGATGTGTGTTAGGAGAAATGTGCACCAAATGTTGATGCAAGGAACTTTAATTCCCCTCCATACTCCACAGACAGTTGCAGAAATGTGGTGAACTGGGAAAATGAGAAATTGAGGGGAATAGAAATGGGCCAATTGTCCATTTTGGAGCTGCCAATTGTCTGCACTTCCAGATGCCGGGAAACCCCCAGCAGGACAGGGTGGTAACACTGAGCTCCCATTCTGACTCCTCGGTAGTCCATGCATTGCTGCTTCTGAACGGAGAGGTTCCATTGCCCACTCCCACCGTTCGGCTTCTCTCCCACAAATTGGTCCAACCCCTTACAGAGGAAGCTCTCGGAGTTGTGCCAGCTGAGGATGCAAGCTCCCTGCAACAGACATGCCAGTGCTTCCTCCAGATTGTATCAGTGACAAACTGTGCTGGGCTTCCTGCGTGCGGTCTAGCAATGCAGTCGTGCAGGCTCCCCTTCTCTGGAATCCTTCTGACCCCAGGGGCCCCAACGCCTCCTGCCCCCTCCGCTTCTCTGCCAAGCCGCAGGCCTGCACTCCAGCTCCAAGGCTCGGCCACAATCAATTCCCCACTTTCAAATATTTATGAAACGCTGATGGATTTTCTAAGTTTGAAGCTGTAGCTTTCATGGAATTCGGTTTTATTAGCTGGAAAGTCAATATTTCCACTGCGCCGTCTCAGGGTTGTTTTCGTTCCGAGTTAGGCTTCAGCATCACAGGCCCGACAGCCCTTTGACCGGTTTGGATGTTAGTTGCTTAGGATATTGCTCAGGAGGAGCTGGAATATAGCGGCAATGATGGGGGCAGGAGGGGAGGGGGAATGAAACAGGAAGCAAAGGAGGATCTAGCTTTTGGCAGACACCTCTGTATGGCAAAGGTTGGCAGTGGGGTGGGTGGCTGCCGGCTGCCCCGGGTGTCATCACTGAGGGGAGTGACAAAAATATGTGTTTTTGAAAAAATAACTCCCGCACCCACCACAAGCCCCTTCCTACGCCAGAAACCAGAAGCATTGCTGCCTCCAACTTTGCAGGCAGAGCACAGCCATTATGGCTAGCAGCCTTTGACAGCCCCCTCCTCCATGAATCTGCCTAATCCAGAGGCGTAACTAGGTGAGGCAGGGGGCACTGGGTGCCACACCGCGAGGCCTGCAGCTTGTCTGAGCCCCATGTCTCTCCTGAGGGGGAGCGCGGGGCTTGTGTCTGCCCACCGCCTTAGCTGCCCCACAGCTGAGGGGGAGGCTCCATGCAGTGCACCCTGCCTTGGCTTGCCCTGCCCCCATGCATGGCTCGCTCTGCCCCCGACTGCAGGGCGCATGCGCCGCCCTGGGCACCTGAGTGGCTAGCTACATCGCTGAAAGTTGGCCCTATTTTCCTTGTTCCATAAACAGTGACAGAGTTTGTATGGTAGGGGGTGGACAATGAAGATAAAAACAAATGGCTCTTGAAACTTTATGAAAATCTAAATTAACAGCCTCTAAGCATGTAAGCTGAAGTTGAGGCTCCAGTACTTTGGCCACCTCATGAGAAGAGAAGACTCCCTAGAAAAGACCCTGATGTTGGGAAAGATGGAGGGCACAAGGAGAAGGGGACGACAGAGGATGAGATGGTTGGACAGTGTTCTCGAAGCTACTAACATGAGTTTGGCCAAACTGCGAGAGGCGTGCTCTGGTCCATGGGGTCACGAAGAGTCGGACACGACTGAACAACAACAACAACAACAACAACAACAACAACAACAAGCATGTAAGAAAAGAAAGATGACAAATCAACAAGCAAAAAGCAAGCCTGTTTGTATGATTGTTTCTTTGTGTTGAGAACTGAATTTGCCCTTAATGCTACTGAAAAAAGCGGCTTCTTCCTCACAGTATTCAAAGTGGGTTATTTGCTTGATTAGACCATGTCAAGCAGCTTCTGATCTAGTCAATTTCAGTCCCACTAGTACTGGTTAGGGTCTTTTTTGGTTAGGGTCTTTTTTGCACTATTGCATATGTTTGAACCACAGAGAGGTCTTGTGTGACCACATGCATTTTAGTTGATGGATTGATTACGGTAAGTTTGCCCCAATTCTGCATCCATACAGTTGTGGGGGATGATGCATCCCTCTGTTGTAGCTTCAGAAGAGGCATTCCCTGTCCTCTCTCACACAGCAGGTAACACCTTTGTTAAAAAGGCACCACCTGCAATGTCTGTAAGTACTTGCATTTTAAACCCCCCCCCCAATATGTGTGCTGTTCAATAAATTGGGGCATCTTTTTAGCTTATCAAAGCATGTCTTTCTGCAATGTCCTCCTCCTCATTGAACTAATGAATTGATTGCATCCCAGGGACCTCAGGTCTGGGGCCCAATGTGCTCCCAAGGCCTCTTTGTATAGCCATTGGGACTCTCTCTAGGTTGCAGCCCTTCTCCCCAGACCATGCCCTTCGTCAGTCCTGCCCCACAACCTCCTCAATGGCAGTGGCCTGGCAGGAATGCTTCCTTGAGTTGCAGTGGTGCCTCTTGCTTGCCTGGATGGAGGCTGGAGAAATGGGGGCTGAAGAGATTGGGAAGAAACCTCTGACTTCTGCAGGAATGTAGCCAACTGTACCTAGGTGAGTCACACCTGTAGCCCTGCAGACTTTTGCTTCTGCACACCCCCTCCCCCCACAACTGGCATGCAGCCCTATGAGGGAAAGCAGCCCCCAAATTGAGAGTTCCCCTGTCATAGAATCATAGAATCCTAGAGTTGGAAGAGACCCCAAGGGCCATCCAGTCCAACCCCCTGCCAAGCAGGAAACACCATCAAAGCATTCCTGACAGATGGCTGTCAAGCCTCTGCTTAAAGACCTCCAAAGAAGGAGACTCCACCACACTCCTTGGCAGCAAATTCCACTGTCGAACAGCTCTTACTGTCAGGAAGTTCTTCCTAATGTTTAGGTGGAATCTTCTTTCTTGTAGTTTGAATCCATTGCCCCGTGTCCGCTTCTCTGGAGCAGCAGAAAACAACCTTTCACCCTCCTCTATATGACATCCTTTGATATATTTGAACATGGCTATCATATCACCCCTTAACCTTCTCTTCTCCAGGCTAAACATACCCAGCTCCCTAAGCCGTTCCTCATAAGGCATCGTTTCCAGGCCTTGGACCATTTTGGTTGCCCTCCTCTGGACACGTTCTGGACCCTGGATTCAACATGGCAGCTCTATAAACAACAGCAACCATGAGGTGAATGTGGAAGCTAAACTTCAAAGGAATGAAGGAGAGCATGGGCAGCTTTTCAATAAGGTCAATGAGACTTCTCAGGGATTTTTTTCAGCACCCATTCATTGCTGGTGAGTTTTGGCTTGCTTTAAATTCACACAAGGAGTTGGCAGTTCCTGCACGGAGAAATCCACAGACTGTGGATGGTGGAGACCGCCTCCTCATCCTGATCCTTCCAGGGAGGAGGAAGAGGAAGACAGTATAGATTTACAACAGGGGTTTGAGGGAGGTCGCAGCTCAGAGGCAGATGAGAGGAAAAGTTGGGAAAACATTAAAAATATCAACGTGGTTTACAACTAAAATGCATGAAACCATATATAAAAAAGTTAAAAACAGGCATCAATTAACCATTGTGGAAAGATGTGTTCTTCATTGCTTGGCAGAATAAAAAAAGTTTCCCACAGGCATTTAGAAGTTGGCACAAAAGATATCTAGTGGCAGAGTGTTCCACAGGACTCGGCCAATGACACAAAAGGCACCATTTCTTGTTGCTGTCAAATGAGCCTCACCAAATCGGGGAATGCCCTACGATGCTCCTGCAGAAGATCCCAGTGACTGAGCTGGGGTAGAAGGCTTCAGGCACTCCTCGAGGCCCCCTGAACCTAAGTTGCTCAGGGTTGTCTAAATTCACACAGGAGCCTTGAACTGGGCTTGGTGGTAGGTAGTCAGCCACTGCAGCTGCTTTGACCATGGCGTTGCCACATGTTGTCAACCAGCTGTCTGGCCACCTCATTCCACCCCAGCTGGAGCCCCACAGAGGGTGCTTTACAGCCCCAAGGCTGCCAGCACATGGACTACAGTGGCCAGGCTAACCCTGTTCTGGAAAGGCTGCAACTGGCAAACCAGATGAAGCTGGTGGAAGCTGGAACTATTCCTGGCCACCGTGGGCTCCTCCAGGAGGAAGGGTGGGAGTGGATAGAAAATAAATAAATAAATATACAAATATATAGCACATAAATATTTTGATGGCAGAGGCTGCAGGGAGGGAGAGCAGAATCCTGCTCACCCACTCCAGGCCTCTTCACCACAGTTAGGAGGATTTCCACTCCATCTCCTATCCAGATGCTGCCCTGGGAAGTTTGCAGAGACACCTCCCTCCCTCCCTCCCTCCCTCCCTCCCTCCCTCCCCTCCTTGTGCCAAACTGAGGGGAGATGCAGAAAATGGTATCTGATTTCCTGTCCCCTCCAAGGCGGCTGCACCGAGCACAATCTTCAGTTATCTCAGATCTTAATATGTGTAACAGCCCTTATCATTGATCTCTGAATCGTCTGTCCTCTCTTCAATCCTGCCAATATTTTCCCGTGCATCTCTTTCATGGCACTGAATTTCATCACCTGCTCTCTGGCTGCATACAAATACACACATCTCTCTCTCTCTCTCTCTCCTTCACCTCACCCCCCCCAACAGCCCCATCTCTAAAATGTGCTGGTCATTAATTTCATGGCTAGTTTATTTATAGACCACAATGCTTCATTGCTTTTCTGTCTTCCCTCCGATACGCATAGAGGAGAAATTCTGCGGAGCCGGAGAGGAGAGCGAGAGAGCGCTGAATGCAAAAATCTGTCTGCGAGGAAAACTGGGGAGGAGGACTCTTCAGGCATTTAAACTGGGGATGAGGAAGCTGTGGTCCTCCATGCATGGTTGGACGACGACTTCCATTGCCCCTGATCATTGGCCATGCTTGCTGGGGCTGATGGGAGCTGGAGTCCAACAATAATCTGGTTCCCCATCCCACATTTGTGTGTCAGAGCTGTTCTGTCCTCGTCTGGATGATGTCTCATCTGGGAGGGAAGAAAGCTTCCCGGAAAGGACTGCTGCCCCATCAAGGGCTAGACAGCCTCTGGCTGCAACCTGAAGAACTTGGAGAAAGTGAGCCTGCTTTTCCTTTCTCCCTCCTATTTGTTTTCCATTGTGCGCTGCATAATTTTAGATTACCATCTTAAAAGCAGGCACCTTCAAAGAACTGCTTTTCTGAGAGCCTTTTTTTCATTACTAAAGGGAAAGAAATACCGGTAAATGCTGTAAAAAAATAAATAGATGCACACAGGCATGTAAACTATGTCTTGGTTCCGAGGACACCTTTGGCCCAATTTGCTGCCCAGGGGGCTGTCACTGAGCTTGAGCCAAACTCTTCTTAGACATCAGAAGGCTTTCAAGGTCAGTACCAACACTTTGAATTGTGCTCTGAAACATCCTGGGAGCCAGTGTAGGTCTTTCAGGACGGGTGTTATGTGGTCTTGACAACCACTCCCACTCACCAGACTAGCTGCCACATTCTGGATTACCGTAGTTGTAGTTTCTGGGTCACTTTCAAAGGTAGCCCCACATAGAGCACATTGCAGGAGTCCAAGCAGGAGATAACCAGGGCATGCACCACTCTGGTGAGACAGTCTGTGGGCAGGTAGGGTCTCAGCCTGCATACCAGATGGAGCTGATAAACAGCTGCCCTGGACACAGAATTGACCTGCATCTCCATGGACAGCTGTGAGTCCAAAATGATTCCCAGGCTGAGCACCTAGTCCTTCAGGAGCACAGTTGCCCCATTCAGGACCAGGGAATCCACACCTGCCTGCCTCCTGTCCCCCAGAAACAGTACTTCTGTCTTGTCAGAATTCAGCCTCAATCTGTTAGTCACCATCCATCCTCCAACCGCCTCCAGACACTCACACAGGACCTTCACTAGTTCTGATTTAAAAAAGAACACCCAGCCCAAACCCTCTGATGATCTCTTCCAGCAGCTTCATATAGATGTTAAAAAGCATGGGGGAGAGGACTGAGCCCTGAGGCACCCCACAAGTGAGAGTGTAGGGGTCTGAACACTCATCCCCCAACACCATCTTCTGGACACGGCCCAGGAAGAAGGAGCAGAGACACTGTATAACAGTGCCCCCAGCTCCCAACTCCTCTAGATGGACCAGAAGGATGTTATGGTTGATGGAATCAAAGGCTTCTGAGAGACCCAGCAGAACTCGGAAACAGCTCTCACCTTTGTCCCAAGCCCACCGGAGATCATCGACCATTGAGACCAAGGCAGTTTCAGTCCCATGATGAGGCCTGAATCCCGACTGGAAGGGATCCAAATGGTCCACTTCTTCCAGGCGTGCCTGGAGTTGTTCAGCAACCACTCGCTCAATCACCTTGCCCAAGAATGGAAGATTTGAGACTGGGCGATAGTTGGCCATATTGGCCGCATCTAAAGATGGTTTTTTAAGAAGTGGTTTAATAACCGCCTCTTTCAGCGGGTCTGGGAAGGCTCCCTCACAGAGAAAGCATTCACCACCCCACAGAGCCCATCGCCCAGCCCTTCCCAGCTAGCTTTTATAAGCCAGGATGGGCAAGGATCAAGGAGACAGGTGGTTGGTTTCACTCGTCCAAGCAGCCTGTCCACATCCTCAGAGGTAACAGATTGGAATTGATCCCACGCAACTTGACTAGACAGGACTCCAGCAATCTCTCCCGCCCCGGTCCTGCTCCCATGATGGAGTCTACCTCTTCCCGAATCTGAGCGACTTCATCTGCAAAAAAGTTAGCAAAATCATTGCAGGAGATCTGAGGGCCTTACCAGGCCCCGATGACGCAGGTGGTTCTGTTAGATTGCGAACCACCTGAAAGAGTCTCCCGCTGCTGTTTTCTGCAGATGCAATAGAGGCCTTTATAGAAAGTCCTCTTTGCTGTCGCCATTGCCACTTGGTAGGCTCGATGTTGAGCTATAACCCGTGAGTTTTCCGCCACCGGCACTCTGTCTCAGCGATTGTTTCATCAATCTGATTGTCCAAGCAGCCTGTCCACATCCTCAGAGGTAACAGGTTGGAATTGATCCCATGCAATTTGACTAGACATTTAATTGCTGAGATTGAGGAGTAGGAATGGGTGTCAGTTTCTCTTTATTATTTCCCCAATCTGAAGTCCACATTGCCACAGCAGTTTGTGATATACAGTATATATTTTTAAAGTCCTTATGAAAAGTAATCAGTGGTTTACAACCTATTTTTTCTAATATGCACATTTTTTTTCAGGGCAATGCAAGGCAGTTTTGTATGTTATTTTCAATAATATATTGCATTTCTAGGCACCCTTTGTCCTGTCATATGCAGAACTTCACCGCAAAATGTGGAGAAGCATGAATTTCAAAGGAAAGCTGTGTTTCAATTTCCTAATTAATTTGGAAAATGCACATGGCAAAGTTTACTTTCAGATTTGAATTGATATTAATTTCCTCCCCATCCTTAGTAAGGAGGTGGGGCCAATGTCAGGAGCTTTAAGCTGCTTCATTGGCTCTTTGTCACCTGTCCCTCCCCCCGGAAGGAGTAGCTGCACTGACACCCTGTGGCCATCTGCAGTGGTGGCACTGCAAGACAGCAGAGAGCAGAGAGCAGAGTCGGCGTGCGTGGCACAGTGGCTCAGGACCA
Source organism: Lacerta viridis (assembly GCA_900245905.1). NCBI lineage: Eukaryota > Metazoa > Chordata > Lepidosauria > Squamata > Lacertidae > Lacerta > Lacerta viridis. The sequence goes on along the minus strand of OFHU01003761.1, from coordinate 181,572 downwards.
TGGAGTCCCAAGTTCAAATCCCCACTCGGCTATGAGGGTCATTGAGCAATCCCGACCATCACCTCTGAGCCTAACCCACCTTGCAGGCTCATTGTGAGGCTAAAACAGGCTGGGGAGGAAGAGAACCATGCAGACTTCTTTTTCCTCCATGGAGAAAAGTTGGGATATAAGCGTGACAAACAAACATGCAACTCTTTAGTCAGAAGCAGGGTTTGAGACCCAGGGCTGTCTGATGGGACTCACTTCTGAGATGCGGACCAAAAAAAACAGTTTCTTAGCAAAGAGATGACCAGTGAACAACTAAAAAGGAAAGGGGACAGAGGCACACAGGGAAAAAGATGTAGCCTAATGGCGAAGCAACAAATTATGCAGGATGCTACTCTTGCCATGCATTTATCTCATTCATGAATGAAATGTGAAATGCAATACAGTAAAAGTGTATTAAACAAATGCAGATATAAAACTGGTTTATTTCATTTAATGGATTTATTTATATAAAAAATAAATACACCTATGTAAAAAAATGATTTATAAAATAGCAACACAATGTAAAACCATGCAGTAAAAACCATATATAAAAAAGTTAAAAACAGACACCAGTTAACTATTCTGAAAAGATGTATTCTTAACTGCCTGTGTTGGCCTGGTGAAATTGAAATCTTTTCAGGAGGCATTTAATATTTGAAACCACATGCATATATAAAACAACCAAATAAAAATAATTACATATATAAAAACAACTAAAACAATTGCATGTAAAAAAGAATTTAAAACAATTTTAAAAAGAAAAAGAAAAATGACGTGTAAAGGAGGAAAGTGTTTCTTTCCCCTTTTTCATTTCTCTCTTTTCTCTCTCTCACCTTTCTCCATTTTTGTTTTCACTTGTTTTCTTTATACTTGTCAAGCAAGGCTGTTTGGTCTTGGCTCCAAGGTGCTCCAAGTCTTGGCTTGGCTCCAAGGTGCAATAACATTAATTAAAATTTGTTTGAAAGATAAATAACAATAAAAGTAAATACAAACTAATTAAAATAATTAGGTAAAGGTAAAGGGACCCCTGACCATCAGGTCCAGTCGTGTCCGACTCTGGGGTTGCGGCGCTCATCTCGCTCTATAGGCCAAGGGAGCCGGCGTTTGTCTGCAGACAGCTTCCGGGTCATGTGGCCAGCATGACAAAGCCGCTTCTGGCGAACCAGAGCAGTGCACGGAAATGCTTTTACCTTCCCGCTGGAGCTACCTATTTATCTACTTACTTTGATGTGCTTTCAACTGCTAGGTGGGCAGGAGCTGGGACCAAACAACGGGAGCTCACCCCGTGGCAGGGATTCGAACTGCTGACCTTCTGATCAGCAAGCCCTAGGCTCTGTGGTTTAACCCACAACGCCACCTGGGTCCCTATAAATAATTAGGTATATAAACACAAAAACACCCAGGATATAAATCTCCATCCAGTGGAGAAGTACTAAGTCTTCACCATGTTCAGAAAACACTATGGAGGCAGCTCCCGTCTGAGATTTAACATTCACCCTGTGTTTGTTACAGGTAGGTAGCCGTGTTGGTCTGCCATAGTCAAAACAAAATAAAAAATAAAAAAATTCCTTCCAGTAGCACCTTAGAGACCAACTAAGTTTGTTCTTGGTATGAGCTTTCGTGTGCATGCACACTTCTTCAGATACACTGAAACGGAAGTCACCAGACCCTTCTGAGTAATACCCCTCCCCACTCTCTCACTATATATAAGGGTCTGGTGACTTCTGTTTCAGTGTATCTGAAGAAGTGTGCATGCACACGAAAGCTCATACCAAGAACAAACTTGGTTGGTCTCTAAGGTGCTACTGGAAGGATTTTTTGTTTTGTTTTGTTTTGAGTTGCGTATGGTATATGGACTGGGGGGGATGAAGCCCCTCTGCAAGCAATCCACACAGTTCTCTGGCAACTGCAACCTGTTTCCTAATCCGGCAGAGAAGAGGAGCTGCCCCACCCTTGCTGGCTCTAGCTCCGCCCACCACTAGCATATCCCCCACCCCCCAAAACTGATTACTGTACACCTTAGGGAACTTCCACAGGAAAAATATCCCCCACCCGGTGGACAAAGCTGCACCAGAGGGCGCTGTTGCTACAGCCATGGCTAATTCAAGCTGCTGCGTGTCTTCTTCAGAGAGACTGTGCTGGAGATCCATGCATGTATCACCTGATGGGTTGACTGGAGAAGAAGGCAGTGAGACCGGTTTTCTCGCCTGAAGTTGTGGGCAACTGTGGCTAAAGCAGGATCGGTCCCCTGTTATGTAGACTCAGATCTACAGCATCTGAGAACTGCAGCATGCCAATCCTTCTCTCTTATTACTCCCTAGTAAATAAGGAGCATCATGAGCTGCCTCCAAAGGTAGGAGAGTGTTTGCTTGCTTCAATGTGCTGCTTTCTGCATCACTTGCCCAGGCCCTGGTGAAGAGACGTTTCCCTGGCACTGGAGCAATGGAGTGTGGTTCTCTTTCTATTAGAATAATAGAAACAGGGATTTGACCAACAGAAACCTGGAGGGGAGGGAGGTGCACATTCCACTGCAATTAAAAAGCAATTAATGTCTTGCACCGCTAGCTTTGCTGTGCCATTGCTGTCGCTGGTCACATCACCGGCCCATTAGCACCTATTGCACTTGCTCGTCCCAGCCCCAGGGATCCGCCCCGCTCTCCGTGATTACCAGTTTCTTGGTTTGACTCAAGCTGTCTGTGAAACCTTCTGCTGGAGCTTTAGATTAGGTTACAGCTGAGATAGGCTTTGCTGGAGAGATTAGCCCATTTGCTGTGATGTATTAGCCTTTGTGAATGGGGGGGGGGAGTGCAAGGCTTTGCTGCAGCAGATGCAGCTCAAAGAAGCCAGCTCTGAATCTTACTCCACTCCACTCAGGAAAGCCCAGGAAAGGCAAATGTTCCTCGTGCAGAACAGCTGCTTAGACCCAAACTGTGAAATGAGGCCTGCCTGGAGCTTGATATCTTGGGGGGGGGGGCTTCCTCAGGTTTCCCCACATCACTGAGCAATGCAGGCAGCTGTTAGGTGGAGGGCCTTTTCATTGGTGGCTCCCGGTTTATGAAATGCCCTCCCCTGAAATGCTTACCTGGTGCATTAGGTAAAATGCAGGATGAGACCAATGTGTGGATGAGGGGGCTGTTGATGACGCCTGGCCATGATGGCTCAGCTCCACCCTCCACAGCTGAAGGCATCAAATGTTTCTGCATCCTAGTTGCTGGAAACCACAGGAGGGGAGAGGTGTCTTGTTGTGGGGTCTTGCTTGTGGGTTTCCCACAGACATTTGGTTGACTACTGTGAGAACAGACTAGATGGGCTGCTGGCCTGATCCAGCAGCTGCTTCTCATGCATTTATATTCTTATGTTATGCCTATACTGTGGTCTTCTAGGCTCCAGGTGGGGACATAGGAAGCTGCCTTAGATTGAGTCAGATCTTGCTCAGTATCACGGGAAGCAGTTCTCAGGTGTTCACATAGGAGGCTCTCCCAGCTCCTACCTGGAGCGACTCTGGGACCTTCGGCATGCAAAGCAGATGCTCTAGCCAGTGCTTTTTTCCGGGGTACTCAGTACTGGCACCTCTTTTTGTTGTTAAAAAGCGTGGCACTCACAAATCCCAGCACCCCCTTCACTGTTATGTGCAGGTCTGCTCACATTGTTCCTGGGATTGTGTGGGTAGGGAGACTCGGGCCAAATGTGGGCCTCACAGCCTCTCTGTTCTGGGACTTCCCTAGGCCACACCCACCACACAGCCCCACATGCCCCACCGATCCTGCTGCCCACTCTCCTTGAACATTTATGGTGGCCGGAATGTGTCCATGAACTCTGATAAGATGCTGGCCCAGATGGAGAACAGAGAGCAGCGCCCGCCTGCCTCCTGTACAAAGGCACAATTTATATGCATTGCCCATCCCACTTTCCCCTCTGACCCCTCCCATCCCTGGCATGTGGCCCCTGGAAGGTTGCCCAGAAGGGAATGTGGCCCTGCCTCCCTGCTGCTACAGTGGCTTCTGAGAATTATATCGTCACTCTGCTGGAATCCACATTTATAGTTTTTGGCATTGACAGGAACAAATGCCCTGCAAATGATTGACACGTGAAATGGGGAGGTCGTGGAGTTGATTCGCTCTGTGATTGAGGCCACTGCTAGGAATAAGTTCCCTGCCCCAGATTAAAATGGGAACCAAAACCTTTGGGCAAAGTTCAGTGTGAACTGGACAAAGGCCTTTCCCTTGGGACCCTGCCCTGCCAGATCCTCACTGAGCTCTGAGATGTTTCTGGATCACATTGCAGATGCCTTAGGGGGAAATGTTGGTGGTTTCTGTTTTCACTGTTTGGCCACTGCCTTTCTTCCTCAATCCCCATTTAACAAATGAGAAGACAGCACCAGCCTTGATATGAGGAATGGGTGTGGGAAGGGGAGCAAAGGGGCTTTCTCTAAACTGAGACATGTTGGTGGGACTGGGAAGCTTCCTGTCTGGCTTTGCATGGACACACATTGAACAGCATCCAGCCCCACTGATTTCAAGGGGAGGAGTTCAAGTATGCACTTCACTTTCCCACTGAATTCAGTGGGGTGTAAAAGTGTTCAGCTCTGACAGCATTAAGTCCAGTTTAAAAGGGTATTTCATAAGGTGTCCATCCATATCCCATTTCATTATTGCATTTATACCACCCCTTTTTTTTGGAAGAGCTCAAGGGACATTGATTAGCCTTCCCCTCCCCATGTTATTACCCCAACGACCCCATGAAGTCGGCTAAGCTGAGAGACCGTTGTCCCATTTGATGTGGCCAATCATTCTGAATCAAACCTTTGATTGCATCAACTTGGTTGGGCAAACATTTATGCCCTGAATCAAACCTGAGTTTTAGAAGGCTAGAATTCTATAGATTTGTCACCCCAGCAGCAGCAAAATCCTCCTTGGGTCCTCCTGGTCTTGTGTTTGGGGCAACAGCTCTCTCCCTCCCACCCGGGCATGTGGCTGCCCAAGAGGTGACGCGACCCAAGTCAAGATGCAAAACATTCAAGACATACCCTCCAACATTTCTCTGATAGAAATAGGGACATCCTATTCAATATAATGATGATGATGATGATGATGATGTTGTTGTTGATGATAATAGTTTTGTTATTATACCCCACCCATCTGACTGGGTTGCCCTAGCAACTCTGGACAGCTTCCAACGTAATAAAACATTAAACATTAAACAATTTCCCTATGCAGGGCAGCCTCCGGATGTCTTCTAAAGGTTGTATAATTACTTGTCTCCTTGGCTTGGGGTTGGATAACTCCCTACCCGCCAACATTTCTCCAATGAAAATAGGGACATCCTAAGGAAAAGTGGGACATTCCACTATCAAATCAGAAACAGGGGTGGCTTCTGTAAATCTGGGCTGTTCCTGCAAAATATGGGCACTTGGAGGGTCTGTCAAGGCCACTCAAGTTATTCCAGCATCGGAGGCAGAAAATCACATGTGTGTCTCCCTTCCTTCCTGGCAGTCAAAATGCAAAGGGATGGATTTCCATGGGGCTTAGCCATGATTAATAGGAATCCCATTGAAAACTTAACTCACTTCAAGTCTCAAGGATTGTTTACAAGAGAATGTAGCTCCTCAGGGAGGAAAGAAAAGGTTCCCCCATCCCTGAATTACAGCAGTATGCCAGGAGCTTCACAGAAAAGGTACCCGTAGGTTGTGATGAGGTATTTGAAGGTCGTGTGAGAAGGGAGTGCGCTTGGACTGGTCCATGGAATCCATCAAAAAATGTACTTTGTTGGAACTGGAAAGAAAGGAAGCAAGGAAGGACCCACAAACTCCCCCCCCCCCTTTTTAGTAAAGGGGCCTTTGAAAAGGCACAGAGGCCTGAATGAGCATAATCCTTCACTTCAGCGAACATCTTTGTCTCCTGTGGAAGTCCCTGGGACTTATGAGGTCACTTAACACATTTCAGGGCCTGTCTGTCATATTCATTCTGGAATCACTGCTAGTCAGTCCTGATTGCTCCCTCTGTGAATTTCAGGCTGCACTTTCATCGCTGTATTCTCTCCCACCTATATTTAGAATCCTAGAATTGCAGAGTCAAGAGGGAGCTCAAGGGCCATCTAGTCCACCCCCCTGCAATGCTGGAATCTCAACTGAAGCACCCATGACAGGTGGCCACCCAACCTCTGCTCAAAAACCTCCAGTGAAGGAGAGTTCACCACCTTCCAAGGGAGTCTGTTCCATTGTCAAACAGCTCTTACCCTCAGAAAGTTCTTCCTAAAGTTTAATCGAAAAGCTCCTTTCTTGTCCTTGGAACCCATCGGTCCGGGTCCACCCCCCTCCCTCTGGAAAGCAAGCTTGCTCCGTCATTCATGTGAAATCCCTTCAGGGATATGAAGTCGGCTATAATATCACCTCTCAGTCTCTCCCCCCCCCCCCGACTAAACACACCCAAGCATTCCTCATCAGGCTGGGTTGCCAGACCCTTTAGGAGGAAGAGTTGAGGGAGTTTAACTACCTTGCTGAAAGTGCCATTGTGCCCATGCTGAATTGGCACCCACAGTAAGGTGTCCCAATTTACAGTCTTCCATTATTTGAAGGCTTCCTCTTTTTAAAGGTCTGTTCAGTCCAAGGCTCAAAGATCGAGGCACAAAGATCAAGGAGCCAAAGAATGGAGACCAGCAGGAGCCTAGAGGTTGTCGATCAACAAATAAGAGAGTCTTTCAGGCTCACAGTCTTCTCCACTGTGGGAAGACATAGTTTTATTTAAATTATGGTCATTGTCTTGAGATGTATTTCTGTATGCATGAAAAGAACATATGGAAATATATGCAAATCTGTGTCATCTCCCTCTGCCCCCCAGTGACACATTAGTATCTATACTGATCTACGGTCATATTGAAGCAAGAATGTGGAAACTCAGACCTTTTGTTAAGAGGACCAACTAATATTCCTAAGGTGGGTGCAAGCTTTCAGGCTGAAAGAAGAGATAAACACACATTTACAAAAAAAGAGGATTATTATTATATTTTTACTTATACCTTGCCTTTTCCCCTGACAAGGACCCAAGGTGGCTTGCAGATAAAATAAGAACAGCTAAAAATGTAGGAAAAGAAACCCTTATAATAAAAAAATTAAACATTCATAGAATTAAAATTATATATAAATATAAGATATCTATTAACAACATAAAGATAATTACAATAAAAACCACACAAGAGCAGCCTTTTCATTAACAGCCTGTTGGAACAAGAAGATCTTCACCTGCTGCTGAAAGGACCATGAGGAGGGAGCCTGTCCAACTTCTCCAGGGCAGGGAGGGAGTCCCAAGGTTGACTGGGAGCAGCGAGGGAGAAGGCTTTCTCCTGTGTCTCCATGCCTGGGAGAGTGGTGGGGCCAAGAGAAGGGCTTCCCTTGAATATCTCAGAGCCCGGGCAGGTTCACAAAAAAAGGTAAAAAGAGAGGAGGGGGGTGACTGTGGTAGAGTAAAAACATTTCATAGCTAAAAAAATAACCAGGTCCCTTCTTCCAAGGAGCATAACGAAGACTTGTGGTTTATGCAATGGATCTCTGATTATCTAGACAGGCATGCTGGAACAGTAAAATACAAGACACAGAAGTTATATGAAGCTTCCAGTTGGATTTTGCCATCCATCCCTTGTAAGGCAGAGATCAAAAGTCAAGCATGGTGAATGTGGTCCTTAAGTTGGCAATGGCGGGTCTTGGGTCTCAAATTTCAGGGGTGTCCTGGGCTTCACTAAAATTTGGTGCCTCTCCACTTCTCACAGTCCACTGTAACTTATAGTTGCAGCGTCCCTGGCAGCTAGCCCTGTGGCTCTGCTCTCAGTGTGACAGAACCAGCTGCACCCCCCTAAGTCTGCCTCTGATGTTAGCAAAGCAGGAGATTTAAGTTCCACACAGGTCAGTGCATAATTGGGTCATGGTGACTAGTTGGATGCTGTCCACTCCACACTTAGACAAAGGCCTCACTTAACCAACAGAGCTGTCCAAATGTCTGGACAGAGACCACAAGGTGCCTGTTGACTTTATGTGTCTTCCTAGTACAGTCACACCTCGAGTTGCGTACGCTCCGTGTTGCGTACGTTCGACTTACGGACCTCTGCGACCTGCAAGTCCTCCCCAGAGCGCCCAGAAGCACAAAAACGCGCAAACTTCCGGGTTTTTTCTTTATTTTGGGCGTTCGTGTTAAGCACTCCTGTGCTATGTAGCGCAATCCGGAACAGATTGCGTGTGTAACATGGGCTACCACTGTATTTTGTTTGCAAACATTTATTGGACAAAATAGCTGAATGAAAAGAGATGCATATGCAAAGGATGGCTCAACATTTCAGAGGAGGAAGGAAGGCTGACAAGAAGAAAAGAAAATTAACATTAAAGGGGACAGGAGCGAGATGAGCGCCGCAACCCCAGAGTCGGACACGACTGGACCTGATGGTCAGGGGTCCCTTTACCTTTATTGATATGTAGAGTGTAGAGATTTGGAGCATTCCCCAAACAGCCAAAGATTGGCCAGGACTGAACATCCAGCAAGTAAATTTCAAATCTGAAAAATCAAACATTTATGGGAGATCTAGTTAAGCAGAAATTTGGGGAGAGGGGCACTTTTCATCCCTAGTTCAGTGGAAGACAACAACTTGACCCACTTGATTTCTATGCTCACCAGAGCCTTCAACTTCCCACTTGCCCCACACAGAAATTATCCAGGATATAACAAGATGGAAAATGCCTTGAACGAAGACACCTGCCCAAAAATGACTCCAAGTCCTGAGAAAGAATAACATTTCTTGTAAGTCACATCCAGCCTGAATTCTTAAAATAAGAAGACCATGTTTGTTAAAAATTCCTGTTTCCTCTTAATGTCCAGAGTTTTCAGTTGCAAAGCAACATTTCAGCAAAGTTCCTCAGCAATGCAACTAACATTTGGTTCAACTTCAGTTATTTACGGTCATCTTGGTATGCCTAAATATTTTATTTATTTCTTTTATAAACTGTGCCTTTTCAGTTCATTTATTTTTATCTAAGAACAGTATTTTTTTCCAGAAACCCACACAATAATTTCCGAATGAATCACAAGGTAAATTCTCCTCCTCCCCTACATAGTTGATGTCATAAGAGTTTACAAAGAACAGGAGTTTATGCAAGGAGTCCCTTGCTATGAGAGAGAAACATTCTTTTTTCTCCTACAGCAGGATTTGAAATTGGGAAATCACTGCTGTCATAGAATCATAGAATTGTGGAGTTGGAAGGGACCACAAGGGTCATCTAGTCCAACTTCCTTCAACCAAGGAATACTTTGCCCAACATGGGGCTCGAATCTACAACAATGAGATTAAGAGTCTCATGCTCTATGGACTGAGCTATTCCAGCGATTGCTCTCATTGCAGCAAAGCTCACCCAGAAACAAGAACCGAATGTATTAGACCAGATTAGGCCAGAATGGAATCCATGTTAGAAAAGGGATTGGTGGGTGGTGGTGAGCCTCTGCTGGTGATTGGCTGAGCCACTCCAGCATCATGGAGAGCCCAGCCAGGCAGGACTGGCTACCATTGGCTGACTCGCTCAAGTCATGGGGGTTCTGAGTCCATGTCAGCTGGCCGGCTCAGATCCTAGGGTCTGAGGCAGAGGAGGCTGAAGTAGTAGAGTGCCTAAGGCAGAGGAAGAAATGGTGCTGGAGGAAGGCAGTGTGCCACCTTGGCAACGGAGGAAAGAAAATCCCACAGGCACCTCCACCCCCCAACAGTAAAAACACAGCCATAACACATTAAATAAGCAACAATTTCCTGTCTTTTCATGACACCCAAAACCAGACACCTGAAGCAGGCAGCCTTGCTATACCTAATGGAAGAGCTGGACTTGTAGGCCCAGGAAGCAGGAACAAGTGACTGAGAAGAGAAGCAGGCCGAGAATAGCAGAGGGGTCTAGGCAAGGGGAAGGGGGCTGTCCAGGAGGGTAGTGGGATGAGGAAGAGGCTTGCGAGAGAAGAGTCCTTCAGGTGCATGCGTATTTCATGTATTTGTGGGCACACTTAAAAACAAAAAACAAAAGGCCCAAGCAGGTAGGGAAGCACCTGTCCATTTCACTTCTCTGCTTTTATTTATTTATTTTTTAGTCTTTAATTCATATTTTGCAGCAATTCATGATATTTTTTTTAATCCTCATGAAAATTCATCAGTATTTGGTGTGAATTTATCCTAATGAACACAACTGGGTATTCAGTTTTGACTCATGTACACATTTTTGCAAGCATTTCCCCCTAATATAAAGCATTTTATATGTTATTTTCACCAATATCTTCATTTCTAGGGACACTTTCCCTCAGTAGATCCTTTTTTTTGTAAATATTGTTTGGTTGGAGAACTGCCTCGCAAAATTCAGATGAGTGTGAATTTCAAAGGATAGCTGTTTTGATTCACATATTGTTTCAGAAACTGAAAATTTGATAGATTCCATTTCAAATGTGTCTTGAATCTAATTTCTTCTCCATCTGTAGTTAGGATGCTGCTTGGCCGTTTGCTCTCTGAAAGGTCCTGAATACTTAAGAACAGGCTTTCCTTTCAAAATTTAAAATGAGTTACCATATTGACCCGAATATAAGCCACACCCGAATATAAGCCACACCCGAACATAAGCCTCACCTTTAAAATTGGAGGGGGGGGGAAGAAAAAAAGAAAAAATACCCGAATATAAGCCGTTCCATTCCTCGCTGCTCCTGTCTGCATACTGGGGGGGGGTGCTGTGTTGTCGGCGGCCTTTCCCCTTCCTTGCTCCCTCCCTTCCTGGCCTTGGGGGAGAGGATAGGGGACTACGCAAGGGTTGGGCACAGCTTTCTTGCGCTCCTGGCGCTGTTTGCCCCACACTCCTGGCTGCATACTGTAAGGTCGCAAATTTAAGCTGCACTTTAACTTTTCACAGCCGGAATTTGGTGGGGGGGAAGTGAGGCTTATATTCAGGCCAATACGGTATTAAGTTCCCTAAACTGTAAATTCCTTATTTGTTTTTGTTCTTTTAAGGGCCTGTTCAGAGAAGTGTGAATTTTGAAATAGATCAAAACAAAACAAAAATTAAAAAATTCCTGTTTTCCTTCAGCATCTGAAGAAGTGTGCATGCCCACGAAAGCTCATACCAAGAACAAACTTAGTTGGTCTCTAAGGTGCTACTGGAAGGAATTTTGTTTGTTTGTTTGTTTGGACTATGGCAGACCAACACGGCTACCTACCTGTATTTGTAATAGATGTTTTGGTTTGCGTATTGTTTTGGAAAGTGAAAATTGGATAGATTTCATTTTCTCCACCATTCATGCCTGCAACAATTGCCCAAAGGTGAACAAGAGACAAAATATGGACACAGTATTAGAAAACAGGATCTGTCCTTGGTAGATAGCAACAACTGGGTAGTTGGCCATTGCTTTGGGGTAACGAATTGACCCACAGAAGTGTCCTTTCAGCATCCATGGCATCTGGCCAATGGAATCCAATGGAAGCAGAACTAAAGATGGTGGTTAGTGCCAGAGTCTCACATGAATAAATAAAAATGACTCAAGGGCAAAGGTGGCCAACCTGTTGCTCTTCAGACACTGCTGGACTCCCATCAGCCCAGCCAGCCTGGCCGTTGGTCAGGAATGATGTGGGTTGTAGTACAGCCAGGGGTCAGGGAAGATGGGAATTGCAGTCCAAAAACAGCTGGAGACCCAAGTTTGAAAAACTCTGCTCTAGAGCCCTTGGCACAAACGTATTTCAAGGATCACATTCAAAGCGCCTTCCTGCCACACTATTTCACCCTGTTGAATGTTTGGGTTTTTTTTTTAAACCTGCGTTGTGCTGTGTTCACTTCTTCTGCAGCAGTTTTTCTTGCACTAGTTTCTGAAGCAGGGTGTGCTAGCAATGTGATAGTAACAGTTTCCTTTTTCAGAAAGAGAGAGAAAGTAAATGTTTAGTCTCACCCAATGGGTCTGGTTCTCTGCATTACTGAAAAGCTGCAAATCGCAACACACTTTAAGGACGGGCAGTTCTGAAATGTGGAGATGGAGAGAGAGAAAAACCCCTGTGATGCCCCCATGCATCTGCCATGGCAGGTTGGTGCTCCAGATTCTCTGGTCTGACCTGGGGAGGCTAAGTAGTCACTCCACTGTGAGACAGCTGAGAAGCAGAGCTCCCTCCATCAGCTGTGCTGTGACAGGCCAGCCCCACCAGGCCTCCTCTGCCCTCAGCTGTCACCATCAGGCTGCCTCCATGGGAGAGATGGGAAGCAACAGGGCTCTCTCCATCAGCTTTCATGGAGGATCAGCTCCATCAGGCACCTCCTTCCCCTGAACTGTACCAGCTGGTCCATATCAGAACAGCTGCTTAGAAACTGGTGCCTGAGGGTTTTTTATTTTCCTCTTCCCTCCCTGCACCTTTTTCCTTGTGTGTCATGCTTTCCCCCCTTCTTTTTTAAGATTTTAAGCCTGTGGGTAGGGACTGCCTTATTTTGATTGTATGTATGTAAACCACTCTGGGACACTTTTTGGCTGAACAGTGATGCAAAGGTTCTAAATAAATAAGTTCCTAGAGGAGCTTGGAGGGACATGGGTTGGCAGGGCCAAGAGGAGGGGGCAACGAGAGATGGGGTCATCTATCAAGAATCAGAAGGAAAAGGATTGGAGGTCAGTGTGGCAGGGCCTCCAGGACTCTGGACAGCCCCCTGGGACAGCCCATTTGTCCTGATGAGTCATGGGCTTTAATTGATCCCTTAGATTCTTTCCGGACCTGATGGTCTTTCCCACCCCTTTTGCTGAGGAAGGGGCACTTGAAAGCCCCCCCCCCCGGTCTGATGTCTCCCACCCCCTCTCTCCACTAGAGAGCCAGCATAGCATGATGGGCAGATTGTTAGGTTACGACCTGGGAGGTGGGTGTTCATATCCCCGCTCGGCTATGGAGCTCACTTGGTGTGACCTTGAGCAAGCCACTGTCTCTCAGCCTAATCCACCTCTCAGGGTTGTTGTGAGGATAAAATGAGGAGGAGGAGGAGGAGGTTGATGAGGATGTGTGCCACCTTGATGGGATATAAATGCAATCAATCAATCAATCAATCTCTCTTGACGTGTTGCCTGTGGGAGTACGAGACTCCCGATGGCTTTGCTCACAAGGGTCATAGGAACGTGCAAGCCCACTCACCACAACAAGGTGATGATCCAGCAAATGGATCCAGCAGCTCTTTGGGGATCGCTGGAAGTGTGAAGATTTAAGGACACCAGAAAAACCCTGTTGGATCCAGCAGGCCAGCTCTCAGTGGCCAGCCAGATCCTCATGAGAAGGCCACTCTGCAATGCCCAGCAACTGGTTTTCAGAGGCATGTAATTCCTGCTGAGATATGACAGACACTCGTCATTTGTACTTCCTGGGAATAATGGAAGGCATGTTTGTTTCAACAAGCTTTTCCATCTGGATGAAAAGCTCTCACTGCCTTAGGTGTTCATTTTGCATTATTTTTAAAACTGATTTCCAGCGTGGGGTGTGTGTGTTGTATTGCTTTTATGAGTGTTCTAGCTGTTTTTAGGAGATGTCTGCAAATTGCCTTGATACATATATGTAAAAGAGGAGCCGTTGTCAGCATCATATGCCTCTGCCAGCTGAGGCAGATTGTAGCCAACATGAATGCTGCTGCTTCTCCCGAGGAGACCTCGGATTCCACAGCTGAGCTGGGCTTAACCCTGAAAGGACTAACTCGCTCTGTCTGCCAGTTCTTCCCTGCAGGTGGAATCAGGTCTGAGAATGAAGGAAAGCCTCTCTGAGGAAACAAGGGAGAGCTGAAGTAGGACGCATTGCTTTGTTATTTATTTATTTATTAGGAACATAAGAAGCTCCCTGCTGGATCAGGCCAAGGACCCATCTAGTCCAGCATCCTGTACTCACAGTGGTCAACCAGATGCCTCCATGGGGATCCCACGAACAGGATCCGGGCATAAGAGCCCTCCCCTCTCCTGTGGTTTCCAGCAACTGGGATTCAGAAGCATTGCTGCTCAAACAGTGCAGGCAGACCATAGCTAGAAGCCATGGATACTGGATAGCCTTATCCTCCATGCAGTTGGCCTAATCCACTTCCAAAACCTTCCACGTTGGTGGCCACCATAGATTAGCTATGTGCTGTGGAAAGAAGTACCTACTTCCTGTTATGGGTCCTGACCACCCCACCCCACCCCAGTTTATTCAACAAAAAACAGGTACACAATTTAAAAGCAAAAACCAAACAAAAAACATTCTAAAACAGTTTAAACTTTCTAAAACAACAACCACAATTTTAAACATCTAAAAGCAGTTTCAGTTAAAAACATTCTGAAAGCAATTACAGTTAAAAGCCGGGGGGGGGGGGAGGGAGAATGGGAAGAGGAAGGGTCAAGGCTGCTGCTCCTGCCCACAGGGTCCCCCTAGAAACACGCTGTGCATTTTCCCAGCTCCACTTTCCCTCAGCACAGGAAGGCTTGAAGTTTGCTGAAGCAACACATTCACCCTGGGAGTCCTGAGCGGAGGCCAGCTGGTCGTGGCAGGAGTCGGGAACAGGAAAGCTGGCAGAAGCTGCTGCTTTGGCCCTTACTTCCCAGACGAACATGAGGACAGGAGTGCTGCCGCCCGTGTGATCTCATGCTCCCCTCACGCTGTGGCATGTCACTGCTCCAAAAATGCGTCAAAATGCATTTGGAAGCGGATATTTTGAGGCAAATCATGTTTAGAACTGAATATTTTAAGAGAAACCACTTATTTATTTTGGGAGGGGAAAGCTATTTCCCCCCCCCCTTCTTGTGCTGATGTATTTTTATAATCACAGGTTGATATGGAAACAGAAGGGAGAAGGCTAGGCTGGCTAGGGAGTATATGGGGAAGTGACAAGGGGCCAGAAATAGTGTGTGCTTGCAGACCCCCCCCCCCCAAGTGTCCCTATTTTCCAGGGACAGTTCTGGATTTACAGAAGCCATCCTGGTTTCTGATTTGATCCTGGAATGTCCTACTTTTCCTATTTTCATCACAGATATGTTGGAGGGTATGTGCTTGGCATGCAGAAAGTCCTGAGTTCAGCCTCCAGGTTGGGGTGGGAAAGTCCATGGCCTGAAACCCTGAAGAATCAGTGCAGACCAAGGATGGGGAATCTCAGGCCCAGGGGCCAGAAGTGACCCTCTAGGGCCCTGGATCAGGTCCTCTATCCCCTCTCCCCAGACCACACCCATCCCTAGTTCTGCTTCTCACCCTCTTTGAGTGTTTTTGCCTGGCTGCAAAGTGTTCTTTGTCTCTGGTAATGCTCCTTGCTTGCCTGGAGGGAAGATAGAGGATTGTGAGTGTGTTTTTGAAAAGAGAATTAGCCAGATTCATGGAGGAGAGGGCTAACGATGGCTACTAGCAACATTGGTTGTGTGCTACCTCCATGGTTCTGAATACCACTTGCTGGAAACCACAATAGGTGAGAGGGCTCTGGTACTCGGATCCTGCTTGTAGCCATCCCTTAGTCATCTGCTCCACCACTGTGAGGACATTGGCTTGATCTAGCAGGCTCTCCACCCCCTGTGTGTGGAAACCAGTCTTCTTTATAAAAGTAAGACTTACATTTGTGGCTCTGACCACATTGCCTCTGCCCCCCCCCCACTGGCATGTGGCTCCCAGAAGATTGTCCAGAAAGGAGCATGGCCCTGGGGCCAAAACAGATTTCCAACACCAAGCTATATGGATCAATAGTTTGGCTCTGGGTAAGGCAGCTTGCAAGGTTCATCCATAATCAGAAAAGACTACCATTGTCCAGGCAAGGTTCCAGCTACAACAGGAATTTTTAATATCTTTTTCTGACCAGGTGAGCCAATTGCCACCTTGCATAGGCTGAGTCCCTCCAATACCCAGGAATCCTTATGTGCCTAGGACCTGTGCCCCCCAAGTGCTTGTGGGACTCCAGCTCCCCGCAGCCCAAGCCAGCGTGGCCATTGGTCCATGGCCAGGCACAAGGGGAGTTGCAGTCTTGGAGCATCTGGAGGACACTGGCTACCCATGGCTTAGGGTCATGCACCAACCAGCAGCCAGTGGAGGTTGGTTCCTTAAGGCAAATGGGGCTCTGCCCCATCAATGTCAGTCTGCCCCTCAGCCAGACCCTCATCTGCTGGCTCCAGGCTGTCAGCCTCCTCGTCCTCCATCTCCATGTTGCTCTGGTATAATTCAGCAGGGAGGAAGATGGGGATGAAGATGGAATGGGTTGGTTCTGCCTAGCATTGGCTCTGGCTGTCTCTGCGCTGTGAGTCCTATTGGGCACCATCCACCTCTGCAGGTAGCCCTCATGGCTCACCACATGACAGTGGTGCACAGAGCCATCGGTTCTTGCTTCTAGTAGCTCCCAAGATACTCCCAGAGCTTCACCTTTCAGAGGAGGCTCAAAGCTGGAGACTCTCAGGTGGCCTTTGGATTTGTTAAGTGCAGCTGTGCCTAGATGCTGCACGCTCCACTTTCCAACTCTCCCTCCCGGACCTTCCGACCAGCAGAGCATGGAAGCCACATGCATGAACAGACACTTTTTTCTGGGCACCCCCCTCCTGCCTGCTGCCTCAAAGTCTCCCTGCAGCATCTGTGCCAACAGCTTGCACAGAGATGCAATGCTTGGGAAGCATTTGATGTGTTTATATCTGTCTATTATTAGAGATAATCAAATGGAAGCCAGGAGGTGGCATTGAGATCACATGACCAGCCAGCTGTCTGCCGTCCCCAAGTGAGAATTTGGTGGAGGGCCCATGTTGATCTACAGATCCTCAGCTAGACACCTCCTGCCACGCATTCAGGGTCTGGGGGGATTGCTGCCAGAAGCCCCACCGAGGACATTGGGGGGTCATGAAGTTCATGTTGCAGAGCTTAAAAAGAAAAAAGAATATACTGCTATATTTGTAATAAAACCCCACAGAATACAATAACAGGTGCCAAATGAAATGAAATAGGAGTAGAGTAAAAGGAAATATCTAGAGCCATGCCTATAGAAACAGAATTCCATACCAAAATTGAAAACTAATAATTAATACCATGAAGTTCCAAGTAACACAAATGGGTGAGTGTTCTCCAGAACCTTATCACTCCAGTATATTGTTGGGAGATGGCTCCATTTTTTGATGAAGGAATTATCTTGTTGTCTACCCTCTCTGGTTCTCGCCACATATGTAAGCTTAACCAAGCCTCCTATATCCCCAGATTTTAGTTATCCATTCTCTCGTGGGTGGTGTTCTCATTCTCAATCCCAACAAATAATCATTCTGGCAGCAGTTAAGAGATGCTGCACCAGTTCCACAACTTCTCTTCACACTCCATGCTAACCAAGCTCAAGTGGCCCATACAGGTAAACAGGAATGCCCCTGGGAATGGGTCAGGTGGTTTGCCCACCAAGCCCAGCTGCTCTCTAGGGCTGCAAGCAGGGATTTCCCCAGCCACACATTGACAGTTGATTTATTCATTTTTATTTATTTAGTGCATTTGCACTCTGTTCTTCAGCCCAAAAAGCTCCCAGGGCAGCTTACAGACACTCAAAACAACCTAAATAAAATAAAATAAATAAATAAGCAAACCATCACATCAAAGAAAAAGTGACAGGGAGGCAAGAGGGGAATCAGGCTCCCAACTTGGGCACCAATTTATAAGCAGATGTTCCTATAAAGACCAGCTGGCCCAGGTCAGGGGCAGGAGGTGTGTGGTGGAGCTGGGCCTCCAGGAAAGCTGCTCCTTTTAACTGGGGTTGGAATAAGGACCTGCTGTGTGCAAAGCAGGGTCTCTCGGTCACTAGGCTTATGGTGCATTGGGAGCTATGCATGCCAGCCCTATTTGCGATGGGCCCTCCAATAAGTAGAGTTTGGGTGTGGCCAGTGGGTGGAGTCCCAGCTGCAAACCTGGCCCCTCCCCACAGATCGACTGCATAGGGCTGGAACATGCCGTGCTGGGCTTCTCAGGTGGTAGAAGCCCCCCTCCCTCAAAAAAAGAGAAAGGGAAAGGAAAGCTCCCCCTGCAATCTCTGGGGGATGGAGGGGCTTCTGCTTTGCTCAATTTACAGCAGGGGCAGGCAACTTATGGAGAAACTCCCATCAAAGGAAAACACAGCGCATCCCAGGCATACAAAGTTTCACAAGTCGGCATGAGAATGCAATTTTGAAAACGGCACGGCCTCCGATATATTATTCATCTATCCCAATAACTTTTGAATGGAATAAAATATTTCACTTCTCCACCTCCTCCTTAATAGACTCTCCTCGCTGCTTCCCACACCTTCCCACCCACTTCCTTGCCAGGGCTCCAGGGAATGTTAAGGTATGAAATTATTTTGTAAAATCCAATAAATTTTTTAATCAGGTCAGCATCGTTACTGTGAAGGAAAGTGATGGATCTTCCTTTATGCAGAAAAATGTAAAAGATGAGAGTCAGAACAACAAGGGGGGAAAATCCACACCATGCATGGAGACACAGGCACTCGGGAAAATGTGCCTGTGAGGCAGTTACCCTGTTGCACGTGAGCTCCCTCAGGCAAAACCAGGCAAGGCGTGAGAGATCCATAGTTGGGTCTCTGTTATTTGCTTTCAAAGGAGTCGTGTGCCAGGGCTGGGCTGTGGGCAGAAATCTGAGGTGAGAACATCAGGGCCCTTCTGGATCAGACGGACTCTGAGCATGGAAGTTCCACTTATGGTAGCTATCATTGGGTGGGTATTTGGGGCGGGGCCTTTTTGGTTGTGGGACCCAGTTTATGGAACTGTCTGCTCGTGGAGGCTCATTTTGCCTTATTCCAGTCAATGTGCAGAAGCCGAGAAATAAATGGAGACAGGCAACTGGTCCCGCTTTGCATCAGATGGGTTCAGAAAATATGTTAAGCTCTTCCTCTGAAAATAGTTTGGCTCACATTCTGAGCCAAATGGACTACAGAAAGATGCAGAGTTCCCCCCTCTGCCCAGGTGCCCCAGTGGAGGGTCTGAAAAACAAGCACACTCCCCACCACCAGAACAGAGATGGTTTCACGAAAGGCGAATTATTGAAATAAACAAGATATACAGAAGGAGGGGGCATTTATTTATTTAATTTCATAAAATTTATAAACTGCAACTAATCCAGAATGTGGCAGCTAGACTGGTGACTGGGAGTGGCTGCCGAGACCATATAACACTGGTCCTGAAAGACCTACATTGGCTCCCAGTACGTTTCCGAGCACAATTCAAAGTGTTGGTGCTGACCTTTAAAGCCCTAAACGGCCTCAGTCCTGTATACCTGAAGGAGCGTCTCCACCCCCATCGTTCTGCCCGGACACTGAGGTCCAGTGCTGAGGGCCTTCTGGTGGTTCCCTCACTGCGAGAAGCAAAGTTACAGGAAACCAGGCAGAGGGCCTTCTTGGTAGTGGCGCCTGTCCTGTGGAACGCCCTCCCATCAGATATCAAGGAAATAAACAACTACCAGACTTTTAGAAGGCATCTGAAGGCAGCCCTGTTTATGGAAGTTTTTAATGTTTGAAGTTTTATTCTGTTTTTAATGTTCTGTTGAAAGCCACCCAGAGTGGCGGGAGAAACCCAGTGTGATGCAGTAGGGGAAAAAGCGACCGCCATTCTAGGATGCATCCACAGAGGTCTCTTAAAAAAAAAAAAGAATTTATTGAAATTTCCACATAAAGAAAACAACAAATAAAAACATCCATTCTACATATAAAAACAAACACATCAAACAATACAAATAACAATGAAATAAAAAAGAAAACTAATACATACCTCACACCCTGACACTGGAACACACCAATTCTTAATTATAATCTTATTTCAAATCTTATTAAGGGGGGACTTCCCCCGCTCTCTCATCTGCGTTCAATTCTAATTTTACTTTAGTAACTTTATAACTAGTTTAACAATCATTCACCATTATTCTTAATCTTCAAATGAACATCTTCTACATCTTATATCATTCAACTTATTATTATTACATAAAATCATATTCCAAATCTTAACTTCTTATATCCTTTTTTCTCTTAACTTAGTAAAGCTATTACTGTTATTACTTCTAATTCCTACCTTAAAATTAAAAAAATTATAAACAACAAATTATCATAAAAATCCTTCATATTTCTTCCCTTCTCCAAATCGCTTATTACCCTCTGACGTCGGAGTACCATGGTTAACCTTCCAGATAAACCTCATAAATTTTTTACCCCACCCCCTCCTCACCACCTTCTTTCTTCCCATTTCAATCTCCCACCCGTCTTCCCCCCAACATTTTCCCAGTCCAAATCTTCCTTCCCCCACACTAATTTCATCTTTCCCAATGTCACATTTTCCTTGTTCTTGAATGTCACTTTTTCCTTGATACCTAAAGACTAGAACATTGTTACCAAATGTCTTTGCTGAGCTCTTCCAGTCAACTTGTACATTGTCACCAAAAGTCTCTACTCCATTCTTCAAATTGAATTTTAAATCCCAGAGTTGATAGTCCTGCATTTCTGGGCTCCCACCCCAGAAAGCCGTTATAAAGTCCTTGCCACCAGTCTCAGACCTCTCACGTCCATGAGACCCTTCTTCTTGTTGAACTTGTTTCTTTGTTACTTCAGATAAAGTCTCTGGAAAAAAATCCTCTCCAATTGCATCTTTTGTAAATTCATAATTTTTATAAAAGATGCAATTGGATCTTTTAATGTATCTTTAAGTTCTTTAGTGGTTTCTTTAAATTCCTCAGCCAAGTTCTTAAAAGCACTTCGAATCCCCGAAAATACTTCAGTGACACTCTGTTGCAAAAGTTCCAATTGCAGTAAAACTTTTTTCTGCAGAAAGATTTTTTCCTGCCCTGATGTCATGCTGGGACTGGGAAGACCGTGGGAACCAGATAAAGTAAACAAGAGAGGGTAGGGAATAACAGAGTCTCAGTACTTTTCCATCCTCACTACTCAAATTTCAGCCGCCATTTCCCCCTTCATCAGAGGGCAAGCTTTCTTTCATTATAATCCTCTGTCAATCGGAAGAAATAATTCCAATTTCTCAGTCTCACCCCAAACAGGGTTTTCTTAAGCAGTCAGAATCAGATCCAACATAAAACTTCAAAGCAGTCCACAATAGCAATAGCCAAATCCGGTGTTACTTTGATCTTGCCTCAAAGGAGAGACGGACTTCCTCTTTTTAAATCTCTCTCCGCAAGCCAATTAATGCAATTTAGTCCAGATTAAGTACACATTCCGTACTTACAGATTTCTTCTTTTCCGCCAAATTGAGAAAGAACGGAGCGCTCACCGCTGGCGGCTGGCTGCTGCTTGGTTCTCCCGGTTGAGGGACAGCTTCCACAGCTCCGTGCTGGTGCCCGTTCACTCAAGCCTCCCTTTTACAAGGGAAGCTTGAGAATGGGACAGCGCAAAGGAGCCCGCTGGAAAGCCCTGGCCACGGGACACTCCTCCCGTGGTTTACCGGAGCCCGCAGTGCGGATGCGGGGCTCCAACCCCCGGGAGAACTGGAGCTGTCTCGGAGCCGAGACAGCTCCCAACCACCAGCAATGGCTCTCGTGCCGGAAGTCCCACAGAGGTCTCATGTCCAGATCAAGGGAAGTATTAGTCCTGCTCTACTCTGCCTTGGTCAGAGCACACCTGGATTCCTGTGTCCAGCTGTGGGGCTACAATTTAAGAAGGATGCTGACAAGCTTGAACTCAGCAAATGGGCAGCTAGTACAGATTGCTGAGCGCAGGAGTGATAGGCAGACAAGGCCTCACTCCCGTCAGCAATCGTCTTGTAGCATCCTGCTTTAATGGCAGTTAACGGATCCACAATGAGGGAAGTCCCACATCAAGCATAGAGCTGCAGTCCAGTCCTGAAGCAACCAATACATGGACTGTCGCGGCCAGGCTTTCCTGGTCCGGGAATGGCCAGAGCTGTCAAACCAGTTGCAGGTGGTAAAAAGATGGACAGAGACAGCTTGACCACTTTAGAGGCAGTTCTAAAATGTTCTGTTATCGATAACTAAGGACAGGGGAGCCCCTGGAGCAGCCTGTATATGTTCTCTCTGGATTTGCATACTTTAATAAAACTTGGGAAGGTTTCCTGCCTCTGCTGACATTTACTAAAACGGCTCCTGCAAGCTCCTAACATCTCTCCACTTCCAGATTAATTATGAACTCCTAACTCTGCCAGGAGGGAAAGAGCGAGAGAGGAGAGAGGAAACATGTCGGGTGGGGGATTAACAGATAGAGATCCATCTCCCAGGCATTGGATCCAAGCCAGCACCCAGGCATGTATAGCAAGGCCAAAAGCACAGACTTATGGAAGACGTCGGGGTGGGGGTGAAACTCCTTGGAGGAACAAAGTAGCCGTGCTGCCAGTGCTGAGATCACAATGAATCTCTAGCCAGGAGGAGGTCGTCAACCCCTGGAGGGATGGAGCAGCCAAGTGCCCAGAGTAACATATTGCAGTTGAGCAGGTTCTTCCAGAGAGGCCAGCCAGGGGTGGAGTAAGGACTTCTCCGCGACCCTTCCCCTCTGCAGGGAGGTGGGACCGATTCAGATGGTCTGCCCCTGCCATTTAATGGATCCAAATGGTTTCCAGAGAGCGGTAGGGGATGCTTTATCCCATGTTGATGTCCTTCAGCTGATTCCCTGGTGACCCGCTGGAATGTGGAGTTAACCAAGGCTATTGACTGTTTTTGAATTATGGTGCTGGAGGAGACTCTTGAGAGTCCCATGGACTGCAAAAAGATCAAACTTATCCATCCTTAAAGAAATCAGCCCTGAGTGCTCACTGGAAGGACAGATCCTGAAGTTGAGGCTCCAGTACTTTGGCCACCTCATGAGAAGAGAAGACTCCCTGGAAAAGACCCTGATGTTGGGAAAGATGGAGGGCACAAGGAGAAGGGGACGACAGAGGACGAGATGGTTGGACAGTGTTCTCGAAGCTACTAACATGAGTTTGGCCAAACTGCAGGAGGCAGTGGAGGATAGGGGTGCCTGGCGTGCTCTGGTCCATGGGGTCACAAAGAGTCGGACACGACTGAACGTCTGAACAACAACAAATTGACCGTTTGGCTCCGAAGCACCCTCTCCGATTGCATGGAGCCCAGACAGCCCTGTGGTTTTCCCCAGATCTGAGAGCAATGAAACAATCGTTGAGACGGCTAGAGTGCAGGTGGCGGATAACTCATTCTGAATCTGACCAGACACGGGTTAGAGCTCAATGTTGAGTGGGGGTAGCAACGGCAAGGAAGACTTTCTTCACATCCTCTATTGCATCTGCAGAAAACAGCAGCAGGAGACTTTTTCAGGTGGTTCGCAATTTAGCGGAACCACCTGCTCCATCAGGGCCCAGTACGAGCCACATGATCTCCTGCAATGATTTTGCAAAGCTTTTTGTAGATAAAGTCACTCAGATTTGGAAAGAGGTAGACTCCACCGTGGGAGCAGGGCCAGGGCGGGAGAGTGCTAGAGTCCTGTCTAGTCCAGTTGTGTGGGATCAATTCCAATCTGTTACCTCCGAGGATGTGGACAGGCTGCTTGGACGAGTGAAACCAACCACCTGTCTCCTTGATCCTTGCCCATCCTGGCTTATAAAAGCTAGCTGGGAAGGGCTGGGCAATGGGCTTTGTGGGGTGGTGAATGCTTCTCTCTGCGAGGGAGCCTTCCCAGACCCGCTAAAAGAGGCGGTTATTAAACCGCTTCTTAAAAAACCATCTTTGGATGCGGCCAATGTGGCCAACTATCACGGAGTCTCAAATCTTCCATTCTTGCCTTCACTTTCCCCCTTAGACCCCTTTCCACGATCAGGTTCGTCGCTGAGGAGCAAACCCATTCCCTTCCACCATAGCAATAAACCAGAAGTCTGCTTCTGGAACCCCGTCGTTGCCTATCTTTGGCACCAGGTGAAAAGCATTCCTTTCCCTCCAGGCGTTTGGCTTTTAATTATCCATGGCCTCTGTGAGCAGGGGAATGTTTTCATCCAACTTTTAGAGTTTACTTTTTGTGGATCTTAATGTATCTATCTATTTGTTTGTTTTTTACTGTAAGTAACAAGTTACATGGGTAAAAACGTGATCAATAAATTTTATAATTAAAAAATATCAGTTACTGTTATTTTTCTTGTTTGTTTAATTTTTGCTAACCACCTTGAGAAAACGTAAAAGAGAGAGAGAGGCAGAATCTAAGAGTTTTCCACAAGCGAACAATGGAAGAACTGCTCCACACAGCATTGCAACAGAAGAAAAGTCAGCGAGGTCAATCCTTCTCTGTAATCTTTTCAGTTAACCTTTAAAATGAATGTTGAAAACGATAATATTCTCTGCAAACCCAGTTTGCACATGTAGATAGCGCCTTGTGAGATTAAGACAGCTGCCTCACCTGGTCCCCAAAATGAACCTATATCAGGCTCCCTCCCATCATTGCAGATAACACAGCCAGCCCAAAATCATTTTGAAGGAGAAACGAAATGAAACGCGAAATAAAAGCTGGTGTTGTTGCACTCAAGCCTAAAACAAAAGATAAAACAAAACAGGATGGTATCAAATCTTGTCAACAGAGATGAAAAGAGCTTTCAGACAAATAGCTGAAATAATGCCAATTGCTGTTTTGGCTGCAGACTTTATTGCGGAACATACACTTGAAAGGATTCGGATCTTGCAAGTACCGTACATGCTCCAAATGTACCATCTAATGGAGTGTCTTTTGGGAGCAGAGGAGGAAGAGGTTCACCAGAGTTTACTGGCTTGAGATTTCTGTTCCCTGGCCATTTCCTCCCCCTTGGGCTTCAAGGCCAAGAACAAAGAAAATAAAAATATAATCAAATAATCCATCATCTCTTGGACTCCTGCAGTTTTAAGTTCAGGGGTCCCAATGGACAATGCTTCATGGATAATGCCAAGCCTTTCTTCCACACCATGAGCATGTTAAACCACATCTATCCTCAGACACCAATGCAGCCTTTCCTAATATGCTGCCCTCAACATGTGCTGGGCCAGGGGGCTGAGGAGGAAGCAGGTTTGCTGTCTACTATACTTAAATAATGCTGCTCAAGTTTGAGTTTACCTGAGCACTTCAGGATTAAAGAATAAACCTGAAGAAGAACAAGGGAGCACCCTGCTTCCCCAGCACAGGTGGAATCTAAGTTCTGCCCAGATGGCATCACACACCTGTGCAGAGATCTCCTATTACAGGGCAGTCAAGACAGGATTGATGGCATATGAATCCATATGCTTAACTTGACCCAACAATCTCCCCCACCGCAAACAAATCTCAATGCAGTCAAATAAAGATGACCAGCCAAGACCCACCCCCCCACCCCTCTCACTGCCAAGGAAAAATAATGAATGAATAGAAAGAGAACTTACCCGAGTGACGCCAAAACCCCACACATTCACTAAGTAAAAGAATGCTGGTTTTAACATCCCCCCCTCCTCCCCCCAGCCTTGTATGGTATCCAACACTAATGTCTCACATCAAATGTAACAGATCTGTAGAAAAGACTCTATGACCTGAAAAATAGACAAAGCACATACTTTTGTAACTAAAGAAAATCTTTAATAAAAATTATATAAACAAAACAAAACAAAGGGTTGATGAAGGGGCTTTTGGGCTCTGAGGGACATCCTTCCATCCTTGGTTTCATTATTCTGGCCCCAAGTATACCAAGAAATATCTAAAATAATTGAATAACCTGCTCAGGCTTCCCCAAACCTGTCACTGCTGTGCATGTGGACAGACAACATGAAGCCTGTCGCTCTAAGGAGCTTTGGACACAGATGTGAGCTGCTGCTAGGATTTCAATAGCCCAGCCATAGAACCACTTGAGAAATCTGCAGTTGTCTGTGTGGTATAAAGACTTGTGGACTTTGGCTACGGGGGTGGGGGGTGGGGGGCACACTTAAACTGTGATTTTGTGGGACCATCCAGAATGCTGGCAGGATTTTAATTCCTCTGCTTCAGACTTCACCACCCATACCAGCTCAGGAAATATGAACGCCTTCATGTATATTGGTGTCTTATCATTTCCTTCTCTTATTATTTATCACTTCTTTGCCTTGTATATGGTATGATGCAATCTGCTGCTTTTGGGTTGTTCATAATGCCAATGAAGATTTTTCTTTTTAAAGAAGAGCAAGTGAGTGCCTTGCTTCACTCAGCCCAACTGTCAACCTGCACCAATCCGATCCAATGCAAATACATCATAATAAAAATACGACTTTAAAACAAACTTGAACCAAATAAAGCAATATTCAATATTCTATTAGAATATAATAGTTCACAATAAAATTAGCTCTCCAAATATCAGCAAATATCAGTTTCCTCTCTCTTAACCCGACGTCTGTGTGGAGCTGCCAAATATTGCTTGAATGATGAAGAGGATTTTCCACTAAAATTAATGAAGAGGCAGGGCTGTGACCTTCTATTGGAGATCGCGGTGTTCTGGATCATTAAACGAGGGGTAAATTGAGCCAGAAATATGTCTCCGTGGCAGAGGTTGCAACCTCTGCGCAGACCGGAGCACAGCTACTTCCAGGGAAGGAGGATTGGGTGTATGTGCATTAGTGCTTGTTGAAAGCCTAGAGTAAACTTGAAGTGACAGAATCAGCCAGAAAACTACCTGCGCATCGACAGTACAAAAGATCTATGCCGGATGAAGACAAGGAAGAGAGACAAAGAGCCTACAGCAAAGGCAGGAGTTTAAGAGGAAACAATCCTGTTTCACAGCAGGCTGGAATCCACACAAATACCTCCCATTGTTCCTCAGTGCTTCTGCCTTTACTCTGCCGAATGTCCCCGCAGCACCAAGCAAGGAGTCCTCAATTAATTGCACAGCAGCAGCTTTTCTGAGCTGCATTCCCTTGGCTGTGCTCACATCCAGGGGCCGCCCGTAGAGCCTGCTGTGACTGTTGGGCGGCTGTGACGCTGGCAAGTGCACCTGGCAGATGGAGACCAGGAGAGCCTCAAGGGATCAGCTAATCTGGAGCCTCTATTCCTTCCTGATAAGGAAGAGTCCTGAATACTTTTGCCGGAGTGTTCCGGCAACATCAGATGGGCACCAGGATCACAGTGCAGCAGAGGAGCTCCTTGTTCCTCTTGATTGAGTGGACACAAGGGAGAGATTTTTTATTTTATTTTAACCTGTGAGCATCTTACAGAGAGAGCTTTCGGGGGGGGATATATATGAATAGTAAAAGGAAAAGAATGGAAAAGAATAGCAGAAGCATCTCTCTCTCTCTTTAAGATGGAGGGAAGAAAGCCAATCCCTCATGGCTGAGTGATGCAGTAAAGCACTTGCTCCCACTTCCTACCATCCCCTTAGGCTTTTTCCAACAGCAACAAGTGTTCGATTTATGGGATAATCCATCCATTTTTGCCTCCTGGCCTTAGCTTTCATTGTGCCAAGGTCCTTTCATATTGTATGAGTGACAACTCCTCGTTTGCAAAGGGAGCAGCTTCAGCCCATCCGCTTGAGTAGGGAAAAGGACATGGAGCCATTTAGCTCCTTCTCTGCCAAATAAATGCCACTGCTCTTCCTTTTTACATGAGCGAACAGTCATTTTAGCAACCCCCTAGTCTCTTGATATACATTAAATTAATAAGGATAACAACAACAACAACAACAACAACAACAGACTGATCCAACATTGGCTCTACTTATGTTCTAAAATGTACACTTCCTTCAGAATCCACCACCTCCTCCCTTCTATTCCCCCTTGTACTGCCAGGCACAGTATGACTCTGAATGCTCAAGTAAATCGATTTTCTTACCAAGTGGTTTAGGAAACCTTAATGCACTTTTGTCTTTTCATACCATAAATATGCATGCCAACCAAATCTATTATCATAGCCTTCTAAGTCCAGAATATCCACATTCTTAAATCAATCCACTTCCGCAGCCAGCACAGGCAGGACGCCTCATAATATAATCTCAGATCTGGAGGGAGATGCCATCTCTTTCCTTAGTGTATGTTAACAATTTATACATTTATCCTCGGTTTCTTCCCCTGCCACCTCCTCCTTTCTATTCCCCCTCATACTGTGCAGCATGACTCTAAATACCCATGGGTGGGAATCCCGGGTTGCATTCAGGTCCTGCTTGTGGGTTTCCCACCCAGAGGCATCTGCTTGGCCACAGTGAGAACAGAGTGCTGGCCTGATCCACCAGGGGTCTTCGTGTCCTTAAATGTCTCTAGAAAGGTATGCATTTACTGTTTCAAGGGACTGTCTCTGGGACAGGATTATTCTGCTTTCCACTAGTCCAATGAAATATCAAAGCCTCTCATTTCTTCCATGTTATGTCCCCATTTCTTATAGTAACATATTTACAGGATCCCTCTAAGGTCTCTATTGATTTCTCAGGCGGCATTTGTGTTGTAGAAAGCAAGCACGGCTGGAGAGATCTTTAAGGCTGACTGAACAAGGAACCTCACTTACGGGAAGGATTTTCCGCTCTCCCTGGGAGGGATGAACCAGTGGCGGCCAGGGGCAACCATAGAGGGCTCCAGGACCAAGGACAGGCAGAGCCAATTGTACTGCAATTGCATCTTACGGGGGGTTCAGTTCCAAGAGTTCCACATAGACACAAAACCACATATATTCAAACCCTTGGAAATGCTGCTGCATGAGTATTAGGGGGCTTTCCAGAGCAAAGCCCCCAAGCAAAACAAAATCAAAAATTCTTTCCAGGCAGAGAACTTTTGTTCTTGGTATTGTTTTAAAGCTCAGACCAACACGGCTACCCCCAAGCAAGGCAGAGAACTTTTGTTTTAAAGCACTGGCTTTTCTGGAAAGAATTTTTGATTTTGTTTTGACCAGCACAAAAAGCTTTATTGTTTTAAAGCTTTTACTGGCTTTTCCCATCTTTCTATATTGGGAGGGGTGCAGAGAGAAAAGGCCCTCTCTGCACACCAAGGTGTGCCCCGGGATGCTCTAGCAAGATCTCGTGGGACGGCGGTAGGGCAGAACTGAGTGGGCTCAGGACTTGATGTGTGCTGAGCAAGTCCAGCTGCCAAAAGACTGGGGCAACGGGTCTGATCCCAGTTTCTCTGACAGCCATTCCAGAGCCAGTAACACTCCCCCCCCCTTCACTTTGCCTTGGCCAGCATAAGAAGCCAAGTTCTAGGTGTGGGGACTTCTGTGCTTCATGAAGGCCTACGGCCACCTCTCAAAGGTTTGCATTGCACTCCTCATTGCCACTGTAACCCAATTATATGAAAAAGGAAATGAAAACCTCAAATTACCACAAGAACTACCTCCACACCTTTTGCCATTTTACTTTACACTTCCAATATAAAATATATTTCTCTCTGAATTCCAAGGAATGCTTTGTGGCTCACCCCTCCCAGATCAACATTAGGTATTGTAGAATCTTAGAGTTGTAGAGCTGGGAGGGACCCCAAGGGCCACCCAGGCAGGGCAAGAACCACAGCTGAAGAATCCCTGGCAGGCGGCTATCCGGCCACTGCTGAAACACCAAGCGGTTTTGTTTCTATTATGTATTTTGTGTTCTTGATTTGTGTTTTGTGTTGTGAACCACCCTGAGATCTTCAGATGAAGTGGGGTATATGGACGTAATAAATAAATTAAATAAGCAAACTTTCTGACAGGAAGAGTTGTTCAAACAGTACATTGAATGACCACGGAAGGTGGTGGACTCTCCTTCGTTGAAGGTTTTTAAACAAAGGTTGGGTGGCCATCTGTCAGGGATGCTTCAGCTGTGATTCCTGCATTTCAGGGGGTTGGGATAGATGACCACTGGGAATCCCCTCCAACCCTACAATTGTATGATTTGTTTTCAAACCCTCTTTATAAATGCTCATCATGCTTGTTACAATTCCTTTTACTGCCCTTGAAATGCCTACTGCTGATTTAACTAAGATTCTCTCAATTCACCTTGAATTTTATTTTTGGTAAAAAATAAATAAATCCCATGGCAATTCAAGTTAAAGCAGATGTCCTCCAGCCCTCTGCCCACTTCACCAGCCCAGCAATGCCAAGCCAGCAGCAACCTTTCACCGAGGACCGTCAATCGAAATCAGTAACATTTGAAGAAGATTCAAATGATGTGAAATCAATTTTCCATCACATAAATAATGTCTGTAACCTCAACTTTTATAGGTCAATATTTATGGTGTGAGCTATTTGCAGTCATAAAGATGACTATGTCACAGAAGAGTGCATAAATGTGGGCATAAAGTGGGGAGGAGCCTCCTGTAACAAGGGATAGGCTGCAAGTTCTGGAGCCTGGATGTAGTAGATGAGAAACACAGCCTTAGACTCACAGAATAATAGAACTGTGGAATTGGAAGGTACCCCAGGGGTCATCTAGTCCAACCCCCTGCAATGCAGGAATCTCAGCTAAAGCATGCATGACCAATGGCCAGCCAAACTCTGCTTAAAAACCTCCAAGGAAGGAGACAGCTCTTATTGTCAGAAAGTTCTTCCTGATGTTTAGTTGGAATCTCTTTTCTTTTAAGTTGAAGCCATGGGTTCAAGTCCTACCCTACAGAACAGGAGAAAACAAGCTTGTTCCCTCTTCCATGTGACAGCCCTTAAGATATTTGAAGATGACCACTGTATCTCCTCTCAGTCTCCTCTTTTCCAGGCTGAACGTACCCAGATCCTTCAACCATTCCTCACAAGGCTTGGCTTCCAGACAGCATGCTTAGGATGGATAAAAGATTGGGTCATGTTAGATAAAACAGAGATTTTAGATTTGGAAGGATGGAACAACCGCTTTGGGTGGCATGCCTATCTAATGTATGATAAAGTGGCAGTAAACAGGGACTTCCTGAACCACATAATCAGGAAGTCTCTATATAAAGTATGGGCAAACTACCAATGGTTGCTAGAACCTAAAATACCATGGTGTGGGTATCTCCATTAGAAGTACTGGTGGTAAAAAGAGTAAATATGAAGAAGGGCTGTCCAACGTATCAACAGTTATAAGGTAAGAATAAGACCTTATAACAGCTGGCTACAATATCACCAGGTACTGCATATCCTTAACCCAGATAAAAAAATAGGATTTGATCAGAAAACATCAAAATTACAAAGTGAACTTTTGCAACCAAATAGGAAAATAATGTCGAAAATACACAGCTTGCTCCTTGAATGGGAACTGAAAGATGAGGTACTAAAAGAACCAATGACAAAATGGTCACAAGAGGCGGGCCAGACAATTCATTTAGACAGATGGGAAAGGCTATGGAAAAAACAGCCAGATCTCTGTTGGAGATGCAAAACAGAGGTGGGGGCAATGTATCACATGTGGTGGGGGGGGAGAGAAGGTGGTGAAACAATTCTGGATTATGATACATGAAGAGCTTAAAAAGATATTTAGGAGTTCAGTCTCTAAAAAACCAGAGGCATTTCTGCTGGACTTGGTATCGAGTGACATCTGCAAGGAGAAAAGGAATGCATTCCTTTACGCAACCGCGGCAGCCAAAATCGTAGTGGTGAAAAA
The DNA here is from genome assembly GCA_900245905.1 of Lacerta viridis. Taxonomy (NCBI): domain Eukaryota; kingdom Metazoa; phylum Chordata; class Lepidosauria; order Squamata; family Lacertidae; genus Lacerta; species Lacerta viridis. The sequence goes on along the minus strand of OFHU01003761.1, from coordinate 150,160 downwards.
TGGGAAAACTGATATTAAATACCAGAATTATTAGAATGGAGAAGCAAAATTTGCGGAGATGGCAAAATAGCAGCATCAATCAGAGGATGCTCTGATCAAATAATTAAGGAAGAGGGGGAATACGTTTAAGGAATACATGAACAAAGTCAGTGCTGGAGTTTAAAAATTAATATGCAATAGCTCAAAAGGCGCAAGGAGATAGGATAATATTATACTGTATTAAGGATGGAATAACAAATATAGTGAGCAATGCAACAGTAACAAAAAGAATAGTAGGCAAAGAAGATTAACTGAAATTGTTAAAAATCTGAACAGGATTCAAGAGATTTAAAATAAGGAATTAAAATAGGGAAAGAAACAGTAAGAAATATCAAGTAAAGGTATTAGAGAGGAGATCAGTATAAATAATGAAAACAGGAGATTTAAGGGTTTGCCATATATGATTTTATTCTGGATCCGAAGTAGTTTGTTGTAAAGAATGTATATTATGTGAATGAAACAATAAAATTGAAAAATTATAAAAAGATATTTGAAGGTGGCTATCACATCACCTCTCAGTCTTTTCTCCTCCAACCTAAGCACCCGAACTTCTTCAATTGCTCCTCGTAAGACTTGACTTATCAGCTTTCATGGATGGAGTGACCTCCTTAGCTCTGTGTTGCATCCCTTGCTTCATTTTCTGCCTTGCTTTGACATCTTCCTAATAATAATAATAATAATAATAATAATAATAATAATAATAATAATAATAAATAATAATCTATATATATAAAATGCAAGTGTCTCTGCGTCCAGTCCCTGTGTCTCTGGGTTTGCGCTACTGCGCATGTGCCCCACGGACACAGGGATTGGATGGAGAGAGATCGGGCGCGAGCAGCGTCGGCAGTTCAAGCGGGGCGGTTGAATCCGAATGCGACGCTCCAGAGGCCGAGGGGAGGCCGAGAAGGGAGGCTGAAAGCCGAGCCTCAAAGACTAGCGGCCTAGAGCAGCCCGCCCCCTCCCCTCTCTTCTCCACCTCACCGCACACCACCCCCTTGCGACGGACGCCCTCCGACGGCACCCGGACACGGCACCTCATGCTCTTTCCCTCTCTCTCTCTCTCTCTCCGTGAGAGAAACACTCACCGGCCAGGCGTCGGCGGAGGCGCGCCGCAACCAGCCAACAGCGGCGGACGCAGGCGCCGGGGGCTTCCACAACGGCTCCCCCATCGCCCTCCCGTGTCGCCGACGATCGAACGGCCGACGAGCGGCCCGATCCCGGGGCTCCCGCTGTGCTCTAGGCCCAGCGGGAGGCCCCAACAACAAGCGGCGGCGGCAGTGCCCTGAGCCCTCCCACGCGCCCGAATCCATTTTGGCCGTCAAGCGGCCTGCTCCCGGGCTCCCATGGCCCGCCAGGCCCAGCGGGAGGCCCCAACAAAAAGCGGCGGCGGCGGCAGGGCCCTGAGCTCTCCCGCACCGCCCGCATCCATTTTGGCCGCCGAGCGGCCTGATTCCGGGCTCCCACGGCCCGCCAGGCCCAGCGGGAGGCCCCAACAACAAGCGGTGGCGACGGCAGGGCCCTGAGCTCTCCCGCGCCGCCCGCATCCATTTTTGCCGCAGCGGCCTGATCCCGGGCTGTGAGCTCTCCCGCACCGCCCACATCTGTTCGCGCCGTTATTTTAACGGGCTGAAACCACTAGTAATAATAATAATATATTTATTATTATTATTATTATTATTATTATTATTATTATTATTATTAGTTCCCCAGCCACTCTGAGTGGTTTCCAACAAAATATTGAAAATACAATAACACTGAGGTGCACCAGAACTGATTGCATATTAAGTCATGTTAGCGTTGGCTGCAGCAGATGGCATAGCAAACACTGTTATGCCCCCACAGCATTCAGTTATTTAGTGATAGAAAATCTATGTATCGGTATTAGGTAGAAGGAATAACAATGCTACCCCTCTAAGAAAAGATAGTGCCTTCCCCCCTTTTTAGACCACAAGGCAGGTTGGGAAATGTAGCACAGCAATATTCTACTTTCCATTGGCTCTGGCCTCCCTCCCTCCCTGCCTCCCTTGTAATCTAGTGGCAGTCTAGTTCTGGAAACCCAAGAAGAAGGGTGAACTCACTTCGCCCTTGCAGAGCTTCACTGAGAACTTCATAAAAAGCTTCTAGCCATCTACACTCAGGGCCTATTGGAATGTGAGTGATAGTTCTACATGTGCCTTGGTTATCTTCAATAAATCTATGTAGGAGAGCTTTGTGTAGTTTTGTTAATACTGTCCAGAAAGAGAGAGAAATCTCCAGATGGAACAAACATTGTAGGTTTTAGTGGAAACTGAACCCTGGAGGAAAAGAAACAGTGCTGCTTGAGACAAACACAGGGCATCCCTGATTCTATCCTCCTGGTTTTGTGATCTGGCGGCTGCTTTTTATTATGATGCTCTCAAATGATGTTATTGAGTTTTTGTAATCTGACCACTAGCTGGCTTGAAACAAGGGGGGGGGGAAAGGCAGGCCATAAATTCATAAACAAAGGCTGGGGCTCTATAAACAACTCTGGAGCAAGTTATGGAGGTGGGGAAGGCATGGAAAGATGAAGGGAAAGGAAATTAATGATCACAAATTGCAATAATTCACCAGGTTAAGATGGAATTGTCAGAGCAAGTTTGATTGATCCATTGATTTCTGTGTCACTTCCCCACCAAGACTCAAAACATTGATGAAGAAAACCGATAGTACAAATATACAAGCAGTACTTAAATAATTATAAAACACAAAGCCTTCCCCTTTTTTTGTACACGCCAACAAATTTTGACACTCAAAAGCTGAAGGGAGGTGTGTAGATGAGTGGAAAGCTGGATTGTACTCAGTAATGAGTACATTTCCATTTCAAAGCCTTAGACTTACAAAAGGATGTTTGTTTGAGGGTAAGTTTATAAGTTGGTGTAACAAAGACCAGAGTCTGGGTAAGAAAGCATCACTTGAGAGATTGACTTTCTTCCTCCCTTGTTTCAACTGCACGGTCTTTGTTCAAGGCAGAGGAAAGTTAAACACATTGAAATATAAATACAGATTCAAGTAGACTTTGGGAAATGTGGTTGCTCTTTTAATATCATCTGAATGCTCCCCATTTCCAGAAGCTGAGAAGTGTTGCATTTTCTTTTGTGCATGATCAAGGCAGAAACATCGTAGAAGAGAAACGCATACGAAGTAGACATTACATTTGCATTTTCTAGCAAATGTTGGAAAGTTTGTCAGCGCAAGATCACTGTACTTGCAGCAGAAAGCCAGCCTGGGAGGCCCCAGTCCCCAGGAGAAAAAAGCTTCAGAGCTAAAATGCATCCATCAATTTGATTCTGTTGAATTTTGACCCAATCAGGACAAGAACCACAGGGATGACGAACCTCCAGGGACTTTGCCTCAGGCCTCTTCCAGACACACACCCTCTCCCGAAGCCACACCCTAGGGGATTTTAACATCCTTGCTGACACAACCTTACAAGGGGCTGCTTGGGACTTCATGGAAAGCATGGCCTCCATGGGGCTGTCCCTGAATAAGTTTGGCCAAACTCATAGTCATGGACATGCCTTAGACCTGGTATTCACCTCTACAGATGTTGGTAATCTGACGCTAAGTAAAAGCGAAACAAAAGAAGTGCCATGGTCAGATCACTTCCTGGTGCAACTGGACTTCTCCGTGACCCTTCCCCTCTGCAGGGAGGTGGGACTGATTTGGATGGTCCACCCCCGCCATTTAATGGATCCAAATGGTTTCCAGAGAGTGGTAGGGGATGTTTTATCCCAGGTTGATGGCTTTTCAGCTGATTCCCTGGTGGCCCACTGGAATGCGGAGTTAACCAGGGCTATCAACTGTCTGGCTCTGAATCGCCCTCTCTGATTGCATGGAGCCCACACAGCACCATGGTTTTCCCTAGAGTTGAGGGCAATGAAACAATTTTTGAGTTGGCTAGAGCGCCAGTGGCGTAAAACTCATTCTGAATCGGACCAGACACCGCCTCTATTGCATCTGCAGAAAACAGCAGCAGGAGACTCTTTCAGGTGGTTTGCAATCTAACAGAACCACCTTCGCCATTGGGGCCTGGTAAGGATCCCAAGATCTCCTGCAATGATTTTGCAAAGTTTTTTGCAGATCAAGTCGCTCAGATTTGGAAAGAGGTAGACTCCCCCGTGGGAGCAGGGCCAGGGCAGGAGAGTGCTGGAGTCCTGTCTTAGTCATGTTACATGGGATCAATTCCAATCTGTTACCTCCGAGGATGTGGACAGGCTGCTTGGATGAGTGAAATCAACTACCTGTCTCCTTGATCCTTGCCCATCCTGGCTAATAAAAGCGAGCTGGGAAGGGCTGCTGGGATGGGCTCTGCTGGGTGGTGAATGCTTCCCTCTGTGAGGGAGCCTTCCCAGACCCGCTGAAAGAGGCAGTCATTAAACCGCTTCTTAAAAAAAACATCTTTAGACCCGGCCAATATGGTCAACTATCACCCAGTCTCAAATCTTTCATTCTTAGGCAAGGTGATTGAGTGGGTGATTGCTGAACAACTCCAAGCATGCCTGGAGAATGTGGACCATTTGGATCCCTTCTAATCGGGATTTAGGCCTCATCATGGGACTGAAACTGCCTTGGTTGCGCTGGTTGATGATCTCTGGCAGGCTAGGGACAAAGGTGAGAGCTGTTTCCTAGTTCTGCTGGATCTCTCAGTGGCCTTTGATACCACCAACCATAACATCCTTCTGGACCGACTAGAGGGGTTGGGAGCTGGGGGCACTGTTGTACAGTGGTTCACTCCTTCCTCCTGGGCCGTGTCCAGAAAGTGGTGGTGGGGGATGAGTGTTCAGACCCCTGGGCTCTCACTTGTGGGGTGCCTCAGGGTTCTGTCCTCTCCCCCATGCTTTTCAACATCTACATGCAGCTGCTGGGAGAGATCATCAGGGGGTTTGGGCTGGGTGTTCATCAGTATGCGGATGATACCCAGCTCTATCTCTCACTTAAATCGGAACCAGTGAAGGTCTTATGTGGGTGTCTGGAGGTGGTTGGAGAATGGATGGTGACTAACAGATTGAGGTTGAATCCTGACATGACAGAAGTACTGTTTTTTGGGGGGACAGGGGGCAGGCGGGTGTGGGGGACTCCCTGGTCCTGAATGGGGTAACTGTGCCCCTGAAGGACCAGGTGCACAGCCTGGGAGTCATTTTGGACTCACAGCTGTCCATGGAGGCACAGGTCAATTCTGTGTCCAGGGCAGCTGTCTACCAGCTCCATCTGGTACGCAGGCTGAGACCCTACCTGCCCGCGGACTGTCTCGCCAGAGTGGTGCATGCTCTAGTTATCTCTCGCTTGGATTACTGCAATGCGCTCTACGTGGGGCTACTTTTGAAGGTGACTTGGAAACTACAACTAATCCAGAATGCGGCAGCTGGACCAGTGACTGGGAGTGGCTGCTGAGACCACATAACACTGGTCCTGAAATACCTTCATTGGCTCCCAGTACGTTTCCGAGCACAATTCAAAGTGTTGGTGCTGACCTTGAAAGCCCTAAACAGCCTTGGCCCAGTATACCTGAAGGAGCGTCTCCACCCCCATCATTCAGCCCGGATACTGAGGTCCAGCTCTGAGGGCCTTCTGGCGGTTCCCTCACTGCGAGAAGTGAGGTTACAGGGAATCAGGCAGAGGTAGTGGTGCCTGCCCTGTGGAACACCCTCCGATCAGATGTCAAGGAAATAATCTGACTTTTAGAAGACATCTGAAGGCAGCCCTGTTTAGGGAAGTTTTTAATGTTTGATGTCTTATTGTGTTCTTAATATCCTGTTGGAAGCTGCCCAGAGTGGCTGGGGAGTCCTGGCCAGATGGGCGGGGTATACATAATCAGTTAAACATCATCATCATCATCCTCTGGCTGTCGCTGCTGGGCACTCTCCTTGGGAGCTGCTTGAAATAGTGCTGTGCACTAGGTGTGGCCAGGTACTGGGTCAAATTGGGCCTCTTTGGAGGGCTCAGGCACCAGGTGAGTCCAGCTCAGATGACCCAGAGTGGGCTGGGTGGCCTAGACCCTGGGGGTGGGGAGGCATTCAACAGGAAGGAGAGGTAGCCGGCTGGATGCCTTCAAACATCAGGATGGCCCACTAAACATTAGCCTCACCCCTGAAAATTTCTGGGAACAGATCTGGGGGGAGGGGGGTCCCCAGGTCAACTCAGGATGGGTCAACCTAATGCCCCCCCCCATCAAAGTTGTGGGTTGGATCTCTGGAGGAAAAGAAACAGTGCTGCTTGAGACAAACACAGGACATCCCTGATTCCATCCTCCTGCTTTTGTGATCTGGGCATGGGCGGCTGCTTTTTAGTATGATGCTCTCACATGGTGTTATTGAGTTTTTGTAATCTGACCACTAGCTGGCTTGAAACAAGGGGGGGGGGAGGCAGGGCATAAATTCATAAACAAAGGCTGGGGCTCTAGAAGCAACTTTGGAGCATGTTATGGAGGTGGGGAAGGCATGGAAAGAGGAAGGGAAAGGAAATTAATGATCACAAATTGTAGTAATTCAGCAGGTTAAGATGGAATTGTCAGAGCCCTCCCTTGAACTCTCATAAAACCTCTTGCTTACATGGATTCAGGACAGAGGGGTGTGTGTGTGTGTGTGTGTATGTGTGTGTGTGTGGACACTAAGTGACTGTACAAAGTCTAAATTTTCATGCCATGCTCCATCCACTTTTGTCTCTGCCCCCCCTCACCCAGCCACTGGAATGTGGCCCCCAAATGCTTGTGCAAATGGGAATACGGCCCTCAGATTGAAAACCTTTCCCCATCCTTGATGTGTCCAATACAACCCACAGTCTCCTCCTCTGAGATGAAGAGCTCACTCCAGTATTTAATTATCGAATCCATTTCTCGCAGTCCACCAAACTTCCCTACAAAATAGACACAACCCCCCTCCCCCATCAAAACAACATCCTATTCTACATAACTCACCTTTCCGGAGCCCCAAATCTCCATAAACACGCTTATTTCCAGCAGCCAGGTCCCATTATGTTATCTGTCACTTTATGGGGGTTTCTGAGTCATTTATTTTTATGTCCATACATCGTAGTTGGTGAGCTGGCGTTGGCCTGAGAGCATAAAACTGACAAGACACGGCGGCGGAGTGTGAAAACTGTCAGCGGAGCAGCAGCCTGTGAAATTAACATGATATCGAAAGCGTCAATGTTTATTTACTGGAAATATCTGGATGAAATGCAAGAGGCAGTGGAAGGCAGTGCCAGGAGGAGTCCCTGCGAGGGGCGAGGATGCTGAGGAGCTTCAGGCCAGTTGCATCACGGAAGCAATGAGAGGAAAGGCTTGATAAGACCTTGCGGGGGGGGGGGGGAACCCTCAGGATCTGCAAAACACAGCACGCCTTTGCTGTCACCCTGCTCCTCTCCCACTTTCCTTCCTTTATGGCAGTGATGGCAAACCTTGTAGAGACCGAGTGCCCAAACTGCAACCCAAGACCCACTTATTTATCACAAAGTGCCAACACGGCAATTTAACCTGAATACTGAGATTTTAGTTTAGAAGGGGAGGTTGGCGCAGCCATGTGGAGAGAGTGTGGAGCAAATACAGGGGTAGCTCGGTTTTCGAACAGCTTAGTTCTCGAACTACTTGGAACCTGAACACTTCTGGTTTTTGAACTTTTTTTTGGAAGCGGAATGTGCTGTGTTCTGAGTATAACGTCCGTTTTGATTGCCACACTTCTGTTTTCAGAGTGAGGGAAGGTGGGCTGGGCGGCAAAAGAGCAGGCACCTCCCGCCCTCCATCTCTGGAGGGAAGGCTGGGCTGGGGCAGCAAGCGAGCAGGCAAGGGATGTCGCCTCCACCCCCCCCCACCCCGGAGCTGGATTGGGGCTGCTCAGCTGGGGAGGTGCAGGCTCCGTCACACTTTCCATTGAGGGATTCGCGGCTGCACTCCCCTCAAGGGAAAAGTTTAAAGGAGCCCCCACCTCCACATCAGAGCCTCTGCAACCCCATGAAGGCAGCCAGGCTGAGGTTGGGGAAGCCGGAAGCTGCATCTGAGAGCCCTGCACCACCTGAAGGCAGCCAGGTGCTCCTCAGCTGAGCTGCCCACTCCCGCTCCTACTTGTGAGCAAGCAGGAGTGGAGGCAGGGATGTCTCAGAAGTGGAGGCTTCATGCTTCCTAGCTGAGAGATCCCCGCCCTGCTCCTGCTTGCACGCAAGTAGGTGTGGGATCGGGCAGCTCAACGGGGGTAGATCACTGCCAGATTTTAATTCTGAAAGTAGATCACAGTCTCTTGGGAGTTGGCCACCCCTGGTATAAGACATGTAACTAGAATAAAAATTAAAAAAAAATTCAAGCAAATAATTGTAATAACTACCGTAATAAAGCACTGCTATAATTATATATAATTTTCCTAAAATATTGGTTTCATTCACCTTTCCGTGCTGAAATGTCACAACCTAAACGACCATGGCTACCCCCCACCCCAGTTTTGATCTTGGGTACACCTCTGTTTACATGTAGTGAAGCTAACTCCATAAAGAAGCAGGCTTCACTAGGCAAGCCAAGAGAGCATTCTGTCCCTGAGATTCTCTTCCTTGAAGAAGCGAATCCAAAAGAGAGAAAGATGGAGACTGCCCCTGTGCTTTTGTGTAAACCTGCCCAGGTGAAGCCACACCCATCTCCAGTTATATAGGGGAAGTTGTCTCAGTCCAGGTAAACAGGAAGAAGTGTGCATGCACACGAAAGCTCATACCAAGAACAAACTAGTTGGTCTCTAAGGTGCTACTGGAAAGAATTTTTGATTTTGTTTTGACTATGGCAGACCAACACGGCTACCCACCTGTAACAGGTAAACAGGAAGTTAAGGCTGGAGGACTGAGACACCTTCATGTCCACACTAGCAATGTTGTGTTTTGACTGCTCTGTGTTTATATCCCACAATTGGTACCCGGGCGCAAAAAAAAAATTCTCACCCCCCCCCCATTGAAATTATTAAAAGGAAAAATAAGATACAGTTAAAAGTGTTATTTTCTGGTTTATTTACATTGGTTCATTAACATTGTGAGCATAAGCTCTTAAAACTTTTTCCTAACTTTGAACTCTGCAAATTTTAAAATCAAATCATCAAAATTAATGCCCTTTGCTACTTTATTTTCAATTGACAAGATGGCTAAGCCAGAAAGCCAAGTTTGAACCATATTTGACCTAAGATAACTCTTTATCAATTTTAGCTTTGAAAAACTCCTCTCACATGATGCTACAGAAACACATAGAAGAGAAGAAGAAGAGTTTGGATTTGATGTGGAGGAGCAGAGACACAAACCTGGTTCCCCAGATTACAAGTCTACTGCTCTTAACCACTACACCACACTGGCTCTCAAACAGCACATGTTTGGTGCTCATTTCTATGATATTTGATTCAAAAACAAAACTGCTTGCAGCTCCCTTAATCTGGAAAATTTGGTGTGTGTTTGGGTGTGACAAAATTTGGTGTTCTCCACTGGCATATGGTTCTTTCCAGTGGTTTTCATGGGGCAACAAAAGCACACATGCATGGAAAGGGGGGGCACTGAGATTGCCCAAGGACATCCATTGTGGTGTCACACCACAGTGCCCACAGGGTGTGTGTGTGTGTGAAATTTAGCATGACATACTGGGATATCAGTTAAAAAGCCACAGTTCCATGACACAACCAGTACTGCAGTGTGAAAGGGACAAGAAAAAACAGGACAGAAACACTAGCATTATAATCAAGGAAATGAACACATTATGCCCTCAAACTGAATGCACCCTTTGCCTGATCTTTATTGAGCATTAATTCCAGTTTGTCTGCAGGTTGGTTTGGCAACAACACACATTCTGGCCTGTTTATATACCTTCTCATGGCTCTTGTTCATTCTGTACATTTCAGCGCCTCTGTTGTGAATCACAATTAGGGAGAGTGTGGCTTCACTCTGTTCCTCACAGGCTTCCTATGGAGGCAGCTGCTTGGTCACTGTGAGAACAAGACTAGGTGGGCCTTTGGCCTGATCCAGCAGCCAGGCTCTTCTTAAGATATTACCTACAGGGTTCTATTTCCCTTCCCCTCCATTTTTCATCTATTGCACAACTGTGTCCTGGACTCATTGCTGCATCCAGCAAGACATTTTAATTTCCTTAAACCAGTCCTGGGCGTTCTTTCAGATTTACACGTCCGCATCTTCAAGTTGCCGGTTTGATTAATAATTCACAAATTCAATTAGTTAGTTCAGGACTTTGTGGCTCATAATGAGGCATTAATTTGCAACTTTTGAATTCGTTTGTAGACTCGGCTGCTTGCAGGTACTTTGGATCGATAATGACTCAGCCATTAATTGTGGGATCATATGCTGTGTGGCCAAAGAACCATGTTTGCTTTTGCACCTTGAAATAACACATTCCTGGGGGGAGGGGGACCAACCCAGTGAAAATGAAGCACCAAGGAATGAAAGCTGTAACAGGTCACCAGGCACCTCCGTGTGCCATGTGTTGCTTTTGAAGTGAGCGTAAGGACAATCTGGTGGCGGCCACAGCCCTTGGGGCTTCTGGGTGCTAGAAGGTTGAAGCCACATTCTCGCTCAGCCAGAACTTGAATCTGCCCAGTGCAACATGCACCAGCTGTTAGGTGGGGAGGCTGAGCAGCCTAAACAAAACCCTGCTGTGCCTCCGGTCTCTTTGGAGCTTCCTCTGCCCTCACAGACATCCTCTTCTGTTTCGAGGGAGAGTCTCCTCATGAGCCACGAGGACTCTCCAGCTCTCTCCCGCCATTTATGGGTTTGAATAGAGTTATTTCATTGTTTCCTGGTGCTGCGCATATACACAGTCGTGTGTGGGTCAGTCCCATGTAAATGGGGCACAGCCGCCTGTGCTTTAATCTTTTAGTTATTAGGTCAAACCTGCATCCTGTCCCCAGAACCAAAAGGTGATCCACAGGATATAGTTCTGCAGCCTGTGAATGCTCCCAACAAGCCCCAGGTGTCTGCAGTCACCTCCTGGTTCTGCCAAGGCTTGTTGGCACCTGGCCAGGAGGGCTCTGATCTGCTTCCTGAGAGCCAGAGGTTGTGTATGTTGCTATCTGAGCATTGCAGTGAGCACAAGGACTCTTTCCCTTGGGCTCATGCCTCAAGCTAACCTCGATACTTAAATAGCGAAATATCTGGAGTGCAGGCCAATACTATTGTTATCCCCATCTTGGAGGGAACAGAGCCGAAGGCATATGACTGACTTGTAGAGCACCAAGTAAGTCTCTGGCTGAAGGGAGGACTGCACAAACAGAAGAGCCTTCTGGATCAGGCCACTGGCCCATATCCTCTTCTCACAATGTTCAATCAGATGTATGTAGGAAATCAGCAAGCAGGATTCGAACACAATAGCTTTCCCTCTTCCTGTGCTTTCCAGCAACTGGTATTCAGAAGCACTGCTGCCTCCACCATGGCTAGTAGCCATCAAGAGCCTCCCCCACTCCATGAATTTGTTTGATCTTCTTTCAAAGCCATCCAAATTGGCGGCCATCTTTGCCTCTGTGGAAGCAAGTTCTATAGTTTAACAATGTGCTGTGTAACGAAGGACTTTCTCTTATCCATCCTGAATCTCCCAGCATTCAGCTTCATTGGAAGTCCATGAGTTCTAGTGTGATGAGAGAGGGAGGTCAACTTTTCTCTAGCCACCTTCTCCATCCCTTGCAGGCACTGCTATTCCATACCAGAAAGTTCTCTGCTCTACTACAGGGGTTTTGCAAGTTCCATCCTGCCCTATTAAAAAGCCTTATTCAAAATAGCAGTTTGCATTCCCCACTAAGGAAGATAATAACACAGTGAAATTCAAAAGAGGAACCATTAATTACACATTTAGTCAGATTCCAATTAAAACTATTTAGTTTAATTAATTCAACAGAATTGATGAACTTGATCCAGGGAGACCAGCTTTTCAAAGTCTGGTCGTCACTCACACCTCCAGCGTCCCCTGCAGCCCCCTTGCCTCTTAGCACCCCCCCCCCCCCCCCCCAGGGAATCCCAGTGTCCCACAGGGGCTGGTACTACCCACTTTGGGGGGCACTGCTCTACTGTATATGAAACCATTTTCATTGTCAAATAAGATACTTCTTATACAGAAACCAGACATTTATTGTATTTTAAGATCCTACTTTTTAAAAAGCTATGAAAACTTATTATCAAGTTAGTCAAGTTTAAAAGGATTCCAAAGAGGCTCAGACATCAGTGAGAAAAACAGGAAAAGATGCAGTTAGTCAGGCTAAGAGAGACATTGATCAAGACTCGTGGCTTGGGGTTTAAGGCGATCTCTGCCTTTTTGTGTGTGAACACCCAGTGGTGCTGTGGCTACATTTCTCCAGGGGAGGAGGCAGGCAGCACAGTCTATAAATCATTTAACCCAGAATACTTGGGCTTAAGCTAATTTATACACACCAACATAAAACACATTTATCTGTGAATCAGAGGAGTAGCAGAAAGCGAGCAAAGAAAACAACCCCTGAATCAACATGTAGATGTGGGAGGTGCAAGAATGTAAGAAAGACTCTGGTGGACCAGACCAAAGGTCTATTTCTCATTCAGCATCCTACCTCCCACAGATGCCTCCAGGAAGCCCACAAGCAGGCCATAATGCCAAGGGAGCCCCCGTGGGCCCAGACCAAAGTCCTGTCTAGTCCAGTATCCTGTTTCCCCAGAGTGACCACTCACATTCCTCCAGGAAGTCAGCAATCAGTGCAAGTTGAGAATAGCCATCCCTTGCCATCCCTTCTTCTCTCTCCCAATGCCCACGATTGTGGTTCCTCTGAACTGGAGGGCTCCATGCAACAGCTGTTGACAGACTCACAGGAAGGGGACCATGAAATAATTTATCTGAGCTCTTATTTTTGAGCAGTGTGGATAATTTTGCCACATCACCCTCACTTCCCACCAACTCAAAATGAATGAATTTTTAAAAGCACAGGCAGAGGTTGCCTTTGAAAGACTGGCTAGAAGCTGTGGTCAGCGCTCTTGGGTGGCTGCAGAGCATCACAGCTGCGCCTCACCACCTTGTCTTCAGCTTGTGACTCTGAGCATTGGGCTTGGTCTACTGACAAATAGTTCCCCGCGTTCTTCCCACGCCCTTCTGATTCAGTACAAAGAGCACTGAAGCCATGTGAAGCCGTTGGTTTAAAAGGGACCTGACAACAGACCAAGAAGAAACATGTGCAGATTGCAGGGGTCGGGGTGACTAAAGGCCTCTGGTAAGTCACCTCTGCTGGATTGTGAACCAATTTGTCCTCACTCTATTCAGGCAGAGCAGTTAGTCAGCATCCATAGCCTCTGAGCATACTCAGCTCTCATTACACTGTTCTGGGATTCCCCTCAGGGGTGTTTGTTGGTTTGTTTTTAATCTACTTCTGCAAACCTTTGTTTTTCTCCTTCTCTCATAAAGCTAGAACTCATGGGTACCAAATGAAGCCGAATGTTGGGAGATTTAGGACAGATGAAAGGAAGTCCTTTTTTATGGAACGTATAGTCAAACTCTGGAACTGACTCCCACAAGAGGCAGGGATGGGCACAAGCTTGGATGGCTTTAAAAGAAGATTCGACATATTCTTCTACTCCATGCACTAACACAGCTCATGGGGTCCTCAGATTTATTCAGGTGTGGTGAAACCTCCTTTGTAACAAATCTAATCCTTAAAAACAAGCCCGATCCAGAGGATCTAGCATAACTAACCTCAAACCACCATCCTCCAGGCTGGAGACTGCCTTCCAGAGGTGTCTGAATGTCATGTTTGTAATTTTCTTTTCTTTCCTAAAAACATCTCACTCATTAACACTGTCAGGAGTTATTCACAGAAAAGGAAAATGGGATCTCCAGTTGGAGGCTGATCAACCTTGTCATCAGCCACTACATGGGGGGGGGGGAGACAGCTGTTCTGAGTCATTGTGTCATGCCAGATAAGAACACTTATTCTGTGTTCTTTTGCCCAGCCTTTACATACCTGAGAAGCAGGAAGAGGAAACTTGATCTTGAAGGGCTTGCTCACAAGGTGCTCCAAACCTCTTCCATTATCTCCCACCATAGAGCAATTACAAAATCAATAGCCAGGCATCAGTAGACCAACCCAAAATGTCACAAAAAAAGTGAACAAGCTTGTGAATTATTTAGAGTTCTTCATCAGGCTGCCTATTGAGCAGAGCACAATGAACCTGCTTCTGCAAAATATCAGACTTTTTTGCAATATGGAAAGTGATGGGGAGATGCCCTGGAAAGTGTGGGATAATGCTTGCTTGAGGCAATGCTGTCTAACCTCTCCAGACACAAATCAGAACAAATGCTTAAGAAACAGCTGATGTAATCTAACCTCTCTGCAAATCCATCAGGATAGATGTGCAATAAATAGGCCATCTGAAAGTGCCTACCTTCTTAGAAAGGTTCGCACAAACCCACCAGGTCTGCCTTTCCAACAGATATCAAGAGTTCTGCATCACCACAGAGATATGCAGGCAAAGTTGCTTCAGGAGTGGAGAGACCCTCATGACTAACTTTATATTGCAGTCCTGCTCTTCTCTACTCAGAAGTAAACCCCACTGAGATCAATGAGACAATCCTGGGTAAATGTGTGTAGAGGACTGCAGCCTTGGTTTAGTTCAGTTTTTTGCTGGGCAGTAAGCCTGATCAAATCAACTGGGACTTATTTCTCAGTACAGTAATATGGTTAGGAATGGGATGGCTGCTATGTTTAAGCAGATCTGGAATTTTTTAATGTAGCAAATCCAGGCCAAGAATTTTCTTCTTGTGACAAATCTATGTATTTGCATCATTGCCCTTTGAGAACATTGCTTGAGTTGAATTGATTCTGCATAATTCTTTTGATTTGCAGCTTGTTAATGACTTAACAATATGTGATTTGTGGCTTCACAGGTCCCAATTTTAATATTTAAGCAAACAGTCACAGAGCAGTAACATGTTTTTTATTCTTAGGAAACCCAAGTTGCTTAATTATTCAAATCATGAATTACAAATAGCAGATTATGAATTAATTAATAACTGAGCACGCATGACAAGAGCACAGGGCGATGAAATCTATTACTTCTGCAAACCTTTTGGAGGAGTTAGGCTATAATGATGCTGGAAGGACATCTCCCGGACCAGTTTGGTGCATGGTGAACTGGCAAGTTCATTCCAATAATTCTTCTTCTTCCTCTTCCTTTAACGTTTGCTTTTGCTTTGCCAACAAACAAACAACCCTACATCCAAGCTCCACCCTGGCTCATGCTGCTCCTGGACTTGTTATAAATAGACCTGGTTTCTTTCACATTCTGGGCTTTGAGGGGCACCTCTTGCCGGCACTGCATTCACTTCAGTGACAACAAACATCTCCACACAGGAGGGGATAATAGCTCCTGTAGGCAGCTTACTCTGGGGAGTCTTCTTGTCCTTAGAATCAGGTCGCAGCCATTCAAGGTGAAGAACGAAAGACAATGATGAAAAAGGATGCTCCCACTCCAGCACAACCCTGCTGGGACTCCTTGTTGGCCAACAACACCCATGCGAACATACGAAAATAGATGACGGGACCAGAACAACGACCTGCCTAGTCCAGCCAAAAGTCTCTAGGAATCCAGTCTGCATGCAGAATGTCCCAGGATAAATCCCCAGCCTCTGAAGACACTTACATTTGAGTAGACATGCAAAATGTGGTCAGGACCATCCATGCACTTCTGTACACACTTGCACACCCATACGCACACCCCATAGTTGTTCCTGCACATCAACACACATGATAGAGGTTCAGTCTGTAAAGCTGCAGTCTTAAGCACACTTAGTTCTGTGTCCATTTAACTTGGTAAGGCTTAGTTCTGAGTAGGCATGCACAGGGCTGCAAGGCAACTCACACCAGCTGTAGCTCGGTGGTTGAGCATCTGCTGTGCATGCAGAAGGTCCCTGGCTCAATCCCCAGCATTTCCAAGCTCCCCTCCCTGAAACATGGGACAGCTGCTGCCAGCCTGTGCAGAGAATATTGAACTAGATGAACCCAAAGTTCTGGCTCAGTAGAAGGCAGATTCCTATGCTCAATGTTCCCCTCAGATGGAGCAAGCTTGTTTTCTCCTGCTTTGGAGAGTACGACTCAAACCAATGGCTTCAAGTTACCAAAAAGGAAGTTCCGACTCAACATCAGAAATAACTTCCTGACAGTCAGAGCTGCTGGACAGTGGGAGACAGCCTGCTCTTGAAGGGGTTACGCTCCCTCTGAAGGAGCAGGTTCGTAGCCTGGGGGTCCCCCTGTATCCTTTGCTGTCGCTCGAGGTTCAGGTGGCCTCAGTGGCCCGGAGTGCCTTCCATCATCTTCTGCTGGTGGCCCTATCTGGACAGGGATAGCCTAACTACTGTTGTCTACACTCTGGTAACCTCAAGGTTAGATTACTGCAATGCGTTATACATAGGGCTGCCTCTGAAGACGGTTCAAAAACTTCATCTGGTGCAGAATTCAGAGGCCAGGTTGCTCACTGGGGCAAGATGGTTTGAGCATATTGCACCAATCCTGCCCTGACTGCACTGGCTGCCAATAAGCTTCTGGGCCCATTGGAAAGTGCTAGCTTTGACCTACAAAGCCTTAAATGGCTCAGGACCACAATACCTCAAGGACCACCTCTCCCCGTATGAACCTGCCCAGACTCTGCGTTCATCTTCTAAGGCCCTTCTTTGTGTGCCTCCTCCGTGAGAGGCCCGGAGGGTGGCAACATGAGAACGGGGCCTTTTCTGTAGTGGTTCCCCATCTGTGGAATGCTCTCCTCCTCCTGATTAATATTCTACAGCCTTTTAAATGTGTTTGCAGGAAGGGGGCATTATGGTTTTGTTGTTTTTGTTTTAACTACTTCAGCTATGTTTTTCCTTTTATTTTATCCTGTGAACTGCACTGAGATCTTGTGATGAAGGGGGGTAGATAAATCTAACAATAAAATAAAATAAATTTAAAGCAGTTCCATATCATCATTGCTTTCTCACAATGTCTGGGCTTTCAATGGCAAAATTTGCATTGGGGGGGGGGGCGCGGCGGTTGGAAACTCTGCAAAATGTCTGGGTTTTTGCCAACAGACCAAGGAAGTGTATGTTGGCGTATTACTCTTTGCCTTTTTTTGGTGAATTCACAAAAAAGCTCATTGTAGGTTCATATTTCCAGGAAAAAACGATTCTGTCCACCCCCAAAGCTCAAGCTCTTGAAATATGGCAACCCGACTCCAGTGAATCGTGGGAAGTGTCTTTTGTTCAGGGTGCTGAGAGTTGTTAGAAGAGCACATGCCCAAACCCCTTTCCCTCTCAGGGCTACGATTCCCTGAGTTCCCCGAGGAGAGGGATGGATTGCTAAATCACTCTGGTGATGTGCAAAAGCCATTTTGTGTGTGCGTGCAAAACAACGATTGCAAAGATATCCGAACTAGTTTGAGGCAGACCGTCACATGTCTACAGAAATGAATGTGTTAAATATCTCCTGGGTTCCCACCCACCCACACAAAGAGAGATGGTATTAATAGTGTTAAAAATAATAGCTATTATTAAGGACATTTAATCTTCATTGGCCTCTGGCTGCGTGTACATATTAAAACACAGACTTTAAAAACAGAGGCTTAAAAAGAGATTAAAAAGGCAAGATATTTAAACCATCAAGTTCCATAGAGATTTTGTCCAAAGTCTAATAAGAGCTCGCATTCTATGGAGTTCCAACCCAGTGCTCATTTACAAGGTTTTGAATGAACCTCAGAGGCAAAGTGTCAGATTGTTATTATTAAAAATAATTGATTAATTATACTGATTTCAACAGTGACTCTGGTGAGCTAAGGCCTTTAGCTGTGCATGGTAAGGAAAGAGAGTAAGAGAGAGCTGGGTTTTTTTAAAAGTTGTTATTATACAAGGAGGGAAAATAATGTCAATAAAAAGGAAATCAAATCATAATTATAACACACAAATCTCCCCTCCCCCAACACAAGTTTCAGGACAGACAAAAGAAAAATGCCAAAGAATGTGTGCAGAGGAGGGCAACCAAGAGGACCAAGGGTCTGGAAACCAAGCCTTATGAGGAACAGTTGACAGAGCTGGGTATGTTTAGCTGGAAAAACGAGGCTGGGAGGAGATAGCGCCTTCTTCCAATACCTCAAGAGTTATTACAAGGAAGATGGAGCAAGCCTGCTCCAGAGGACAGGACAAGAAGAAATTCCAAATAAACCTCAGGAAGAACCTTCTGATAGTAAGGACCGTGGAATGGACTCCCCTGAGAGGTGGTGGACTCTCCCTCCTTGCAGGCTTTAAAGCAGAGGTTGGATGGCCGTCCGTCTTGGATGCTTCAGTTGAGATGACCCTCAGGGTCCCCACCAACTCTACAGTTCTAGGATTCAACTTCTTCATGTAGAGCAGTGTTTTTCAACCTTTTTTGGGCAAAGGCACACTTGTTTCATGAAAAAAATCACGAGGCACACCACCATTAGAAAATGTTAAAAAATTTAACTCTGTGCCTATATTGACTATATATAAAGTAATTTTCCCACGGCACACCAGGCAACATCTCGCGGCACACTAGTGTGCCACGGAACAGTGGTTGAAAAACACTGATGTAGAGCATAGTTAAAACATGGAATTTGCTCCCACAAGAAGTAGTACCGGTAATAACCATCAACTTGGATGACTTTAGAGGAGGATCAGACAAATCCATGAAGGGCAAGGCTTCAGTGGCTACTGGCCACAAGGGCTACTCTCTGCCTCCACAGTCGGAAGCAGCCATGTGGTTCCTGCTTTCTGGCGGGTTGGACTAGATGAGCCTCTGGGTCTCTTCAAACTCTACAGTTTTATGATTCTATGTAACAGCACTAGTCAGAAATGAAAAGTGCAGGAGATTGTGGAGCACACTGTTCTTTTCTAAAAAGAAGCCCCCCCCCATCCCCATAAACCTCATACAACCAAAATGCTTAAATCTAATTAATGCATGAAGATGCCTATAGAGTTGATGCCATAGAGTGAGCTGTCCTGCCAGGCTTAGCTAGGACACTCCCTCTCACCTTGGGAGGAAGGAAGTCAGGCCTATTGTTCCCTTAGTCCAGGGGTCCCCAAACTAAGGCCCGGGGGCCGGATGCGGCCCAATTGCCTTCTAAATGCGGCCCACAGACGGTCCGGGAATCAGCGTGTTTTTACATGAGTAGAATGTGTGCTTTTATTTAAAATGCATCTCTGGGTTATTTGTGGGGCATAGGAATTCGTTCATATTTTTTTTCAAAATATAGTCCGGCCCCCCACAAGGTCTGAGGGACAGTGGACCGGCCCCCTGCTGAAAAAGTTTGCTGACCCCTGCCTTACTCTATCATGTGGACACCAAGCTCAGACTGCATGGCTTTTGAAAATATATATATATATTATTTTACAAAGCCATCCTTGCGTTCCTATAGGCCTACAAAAAAATTAGGAACTTTCACCACTTTAGAACTAACCAGAGTTTTGATGCCTGTGTTTTCTGAATGCTATATGGCAAAGCACATGAATCTGACCTTTGAAGAATTTGTAAGTAAACCAATGCTTAACTTACCAAACATGTGGTCTTTTTCTGTTAGGTAAAGTGGGAAACTTTGGAAGGAACTTAAAACGGCACATTTTAAAGATCTAACTGCCATCCTTTACTTTGCTACATATTTTGTGGTTTTAAATCTCTGCTGAGGTTCTCTCACCAAAGAGTACTTGCCTCAAACCTAGATCTTAGCATCCGGGGAATTCTCTTTCTATTTGCTTATTTTTCTTTCTCAACCAACCAGGTGCTGATTTTTCCTCCAACAATATTGAAAGTCATCCTTCTGGTCTGTGTCAAAGGGCTTCATCCATCTGGCCTTGGGGTCACAACACAAGCACCTCCGTCTATTGCTTGATTGGCTTCTGGGGCCTTAGGAACTGCTGCAGGTACAAGACTCCCTTCCTTCCATCACCTGTTTTTCCTTTTTTTAAAGAACACTCAGAAGCAGCCAGCCTGGAAGGCATCAGAGTGCTGTAATTATTTGCTGGGGCTGAGAGCCGAGTCACCAGCTGCGTGCAAAGATTCTGCCTTGCCTTAATCTAAGGCAAGATGCCCTAGTTTCCTGCTTTCAATGGTCTCCCTAATTATTCTACAGGATTTCTTTCTCATTTTTGCACGGTGCTAATTAGTTTAGTGCCATTCAAGCCTGTGTAGAGCATCACAAATGCAATAGGCCTCGGAGGTGATGTACCAGAGAAGAATAAGGAATAGTGATGATTGATAGAATCATAGAATTGTAGAGTTTGAAGAGACCCCAAGAGTCATCTAGTCCAACCCCCCCCCCGACAGCTAAAGAATGACTGACCGATGGGCACCTGACCTCTGCTTAAAAACCTCCAACGAAGGAGAATCCACTACCTTCTCAGGGAGTCCATTCCACTGTCACACAGCTCTCACCACCAGAATGTTCCTCCTGGTGTTTAGTCAGAATCTCATTTCTTTCTCATGAACATTGGCAGCTGGGTTGCTGTTGAGAGCGTGCAAGAGAACTCTCCCTCCAATTTTGATCCTCAGGTTTTTTTTGTGATTAAAGACCTCACGGTTTTAGATTAGGGCTGGGGAACCTCAGCCCAGGGGTCTCCTCATCCATTAAATATTTGCAAACAGAGAATTTCTTTCATCATAAATTGGACTGAAGTTCTTCCCAATGCTTAGCCATAATCACCTTTCTTTCCAGTAACTTGCACCCATTGGTTCAGCATTCCAAAGCTGATGGACACAGTGCTGGGAGATTGTGATGGAGCAGGAGAAGGCAAGGCTACACAATGCAGGGCGATGTTCTGGCTGAACGTACAACAGCATGGGAAATGGAGAGGAAGGAGTGTGCGCTGGTGATGGCCTCATGAACGGATAGAAAGTGGGGAAAGGTGGTGTTCTGCCGTAGATTGGATGCATGATGTGTGGGGGGAATTAAGATATAAACAAGGAAAGAGCTTAAGATCATAAGAAGAGCATGGCTGGATCAGATCAAAGCTTTATTATGCATGGCATGCAGAAAGTGGACAGAGAGGTTTCTCTCTCTCTCTCTTACAGTAATAGTCAAACTTATGGGCATCCAATGAAGTTGAATGTTGGGAGACTCAGGACAAGCAAAGGAGGGAAAAGGTCTCTTGGCTCAGGTCCCGCTTGGGGTATTTCCACAGGCACCTCTAGCTGGCCTTTGAGACTCTTCCCAGGTCACCCCTCCATCACTGGCCTCACTTTACATCCTCTTGGAATGTCTTTGTCTGACTGGAAGGTTTCTTTGAATTCTGATAGTGACTTGCTTGCCAGGATGGGTGATAGAAAAGGTTTGGCGTCACCGTCAGTCTACTCTGCCAATGTGAAACTTGCATCCATTATTGCTCCACCCTTTCTGCCCTCAGACCCTGCCCAACATTGGCATGTGGCTCCCAGAAGGGAAAATGTCCCTCAGGCTGAATAAAGGTTCCCCACCCCTGAGGTAGAACATATGAGCATAAGAAGAGCCTGGATGAGGTGGTGGTGGAGGAGGAGGAGGAGGAGGAGGAAGGACCACGGGCGGCCATGGCTGGCAGTGCCCAGGAGTCTCCTGCTGTGGGTGGGGGAGAAAAGGTTTGGGAGGAGGGGCTAATACTGCATGCCAGTGAGTCCCGCCAGAAAAAAGCACTGGGTGCCTGGTTTAAAATGGAACAACCTCTTCAGGGACACTCCCCTCGCTTTGGGACACAAGTATCAGAGCCAAGTTTCCAAATCAGGCAGGGACGTGTCCCTCTTTCTGCTGCCTTAGGAAAGATAGTAGGCAATCTTCATTCAGGCTGTATCACTCAGACTGCAAGTGTGCGCTCACATGCTCCTCCATAGCCCCTATCCTTGAATCTAGAAAACGAGCAGGCCAAGAGAAAGAGTTCTAACTTAGCTTTCTCCCTGACATGCTAGTTTTCTATGTACTTCTTCTTCTTGTTGTTGTTGATTGCTATTATTGCTATTATTTAGTTAGTTAGTTATGCAAGCCCCCACCTGCAGCC
The DNA here is from genome assembly GCA_900245905.1 of Lacerta viridis. Taxonomy (NCBI): domain Eukaryota; kingdom Metazoa; phylum Chordata; class Lepidosauria; order Squamata; family Lacertidae; genus Lacerta; species Lacerta viridis. The sequence continues at coordinate 128,133 of OFHU01003761.1, read as the reverse complement.
TGAAGCATCCAGGCCCATCCCAAACCAGGTGTGTAACTTTCCAAGTGCCAATGGGAGGCAGTCGCCTGATACTCTGAGGTAAAAGTCTTCTAAACTTTGCACTTTATCTCAAGGAGCTGTTTTAGCACCTGTACAAAGGCGAAGGATGCCATAGTTTTAGCATATAATAAAAACACTGCTGGGAAGTATAGTTTTATGTATGTCGCTGTTTGAAGATCTGCCGAAATAAATGTTAGCAATTTGATAGCAAAAGTGTCTTATTGCCCACTTTTTATCTGGCAGAAGATGACATTTGCAGGGCTCAGAGGCTTCTGACAGTACCCTTCTTCAGTCTCCAGGCATTCTCGCTGATGGGGATCCATAACCACAGAGACACTGTGTGCCGCTGAGACCCACAGAACCACCAGATTTAATTCAGGAGGTGCAGGAACTTCAAAACTCTGGTCCAGTTTCCCCCAAACATTTGATACCTGGAGCTACAATGGGTGGATCCAAAAAAGAGAGCAGGGATCCTGTTGTACAGAGGAGGGGACTGCAGCACATCAGAGCTGGAAAGGACGGCCAGGGTCGTCTAGTTCTGCAATGCAGGAGTAATTCAAGACTTGCTCTGGGCAAACCACTGTGGAAATTGTACTTCTGGGAAGGGGAACAGGAGTCTTCTTAACAATTCTCAGCGCCCTCAGCAAACTATAGCTCCCAGAATTCTTTCAAGCCATTATGACTTGAATGTGGCACCATAGTGCTTCAAATGTTATATGAATGTGGCCAGTTTCTTAGCTACTGTCTAGCCATGAATCTTAGAACTCTGCTTATATGAACAAACATACTGATTTCTTGAATGAAGCTTTCAGGTTTCTTCTAGCTGAGTGTCTGAGTTCCATGTCTGAAGGTTGGAGCTAGGACACCCACCAGGAATCCTGAAGCTGACCGGGGATGCTTTATTTCCTTGGTACATTTTAAATGACTCTCCGTTTTATGGCAACCAGCTGTGTGAATTATGTTAATACCTCTTCAGTATGGATGAAATCATAGCATATTTTAAAAGGGGAATTTAGAATATTGTCTTTCCTGGGCTAATATTTCTTTTAGTGTCCCACATAATGATGATGAGATTGGGAAAAGAGAAGATCTTGCTGCACGTCCCAAGACTTCCCAGTTAAATTTTGATTGCTTCAGATTTCCAGAATTATGGAGAGAGAGGGGGGGAGGGAGGGAGAGAGAGAGAGAGAGGGAGAACTGCCTAGTAACATTTATGGGCTTTAATCATGTAACTGTAGGATTACAGCAAATCTATCACAACCACAGGAATATGAACATAAAACGAAAGGGCTGGCTTTTAAAAGCTCTGTTAGCCATAAATACAGAAGTGTTCAGAGAATGGGAAAGCCTAAAGCAGAGATTTTATTGTCAAGGCTGCCAAAGGGATTTATGGGCCATGGGGAACCTCTTTCCCCCAAATTTTAAAGCTGACACACACCTGGCACTGACAGGGCTGAGGATCACCTTGCCCATGGGCACTCCTCTGATCCATCTATACTAGAGGAGAAAATGTGTATGTGTGTGTAGCTGGGAAAGAATGAGTGGGGGGCTGTGTCTCTGGACCGCCACTATTATACAGGAGGGATTCAGCCATGAAATCTAGAACTGAGCAATAAAAGTGGATTTGGGCACTCTGTTATCCCAGTGCAACATATTCACTTGGAAAAACCACAGACCTGGACTTATTGCAGTTTGGGAAGTGATGAGGTAATGTTTTGAGTGGCATGGATGAATGGTGAATGGGAAGACAATGTATGAACTCCCTGCAAGCAATTCAGGAGGGAGGCCAACACCTTGTTCCTTGGCGTCTCCACTCCCCACAAACAAATCCAAAAAGACTCCATAGAGAGCGCGCATCGTCAAGCCACCATGTAAGCTTTGTGCAAGCAAAACAGGATGAAAGCCGAACAAATAGGACCACCTCACAGCCTGCCTCAGGTGGCTTTCAGCCCCCCATCCCAAGTGGTCTGGTCTGTGGGATACAGACAGGCAGGCCTGTTGGCTGGCAGGTACAACCCCCCCCCCTCTGAGCCTGCTCTGGGCAGCTGGGCTATTCCCTTGCCCATTCCATCATCAACCACAATGGAGGAGGAGGGTATGGAACATCTGTGGATTTTTTTTGGGGGGGGGAATGGATATTGTTTATTGTATGTGTGTGGGGTTGTGTTTTTTTAAAGCCATTTAATGCAAGTTGTTCCAAAAGGCTCCCAGAGCAGTTTCCATACAGGCTTACAATCTGAAAGGCACAGCACAAAAGGGAGGGAAGAGGACAAACAAGCCCCGAATGACCAGTTGGAACAAAACACCCACACTCACATGCGCAAACGTTTCATCCTCCTCTTTCAGGTTGAATGTGCTCTTTGGGCTGTGACCAATATTAGGTAAATGGGGCGTGCCCTGAAGAGATATGGGGAGGGAGCATTTCCTGCTATTCCTGCCACGGAGGGGGTGCAAGCATAATACTGTGGAAGGGAAACAGCTCCCTTCCTTTGGAGGGACATGGCTGCTGGTCCGCTTCTTCTGAAACCATCTCAGTGGTCCTGTTTGGAAGCCAGCAGAGTTCAGCTGGAGGTTGGCAGGAGGCACCGAGTGCTCAGAGCTGACTGGCTGCAAAAGGTCAGTCCTCTGGGGCTGTGTGTGGCCATCATAAAAGAGACTGCGTAGCCGGCCAGATTTACAGGCAAGTCAAGCAGCCCTCCATCGAAATGTCACTCCCACTGGGTGCTCGTAATTCTTGGTCCCCAGAAGGAGGGGGCCTCCTATTCTCTGCCTTTCCTCCTAAAAAACAGGAAAGCTGAAAATGGTGAGCAGCTGAGTGGAGGGGGAGCTAAAGACACCAGGGGGTGGAGTGCCAATAAAAGAGCTCGGGGATGAGCAACTGTTGTTCTGTGGAGAGTTGCATTCTGGGGGGGGGGGTGAGGGGGTTACTCTGTTGAGGGCAGGCTGCTGTTAGTGGGCGGGGCTGGAGCCAGTGGTGGGCGGGGCCAGGAGCCCAGGCCTCCCCCTCACTCATTCACCCCCCTTACTTTTCAATCTGTATCTTTGACAAACCTCTCTCTCTTTCTGCCACTCCTTTCATTCTCGTTTTCTTCCACCCTCCTCTTCACACACACTCTCTCCCTCTGGAGCCCCTTGTGTTCCCCTCCCTCTTCCTTGCTGCACAGCAAGTTGTGGGGAGAAGAGCAGAAGGCCCCTGAGATTAGACCAACCGCCACATGGGTTGGGTGAACCTGCCCGTTTCAGTTTCTCCTGATTTCTTGTTGACCTGGTCTTAAGTTCAGTTCTCCACATTTCCAGGTCACTTTGCAAGTATTATCATTATCATTAGTTGCCCTCCTGAGAATTCATCGACATCTTTGTGGAAACTTATTTAAATATGTGCGTTTTTGTATGCAGTTTTGCCTAAAGCACACATTTTTGCACAGCAGTTTTTCCTTAATATTTTTGCGTGATATTTTCATTAATATCTGCCTTTTAATGCACACTTTTTACCTTACAGTATATATGTTTGATACACATTACTTGGGTGGAGACCTGCATTGCTAAATTCAGAGAGGTGGAGCTGGAAAGATTGTGTTTTGAATAGCCAGTCAACAAAAAACTGCCAGACTAAGCTTTGCCCACAATGCATCAGGCTAGGCTGTCCCCCTAAGACATTGGGTTCCATCCTGGCTACATCGATCAGAAGTGGGGGACCTTTTTGAAACTGCATTCCCCTCTGGGCAACCTGGTGGGCACATTGGCACCTGCTGGCACCATGTTGGCCACCCCCTAAGTGCTGGATATTGTGGTCTGCTGGGCACACATTTCCTTCAAGGTCTCCGGAACCTTTTGAAATCTTAAAAAAAAAGCAACTAGAGGTGCAATCCAGAGAAGGCCCAGGCATGGAGTTAGGAATAGACCCCAGTAGCTTAGGGTCGGTCTCCGGGCAGAGCCTCTTTATTTAAGATATGTCCAACCCACCTTTCAGGGCATAGTGAGGCTGGTGGTACTATCGGTGATGAGGAACCTTTGCCTTTCCATATGTTAGACTTCAACATCCACCATCCCTAAACATCCAATGTGCTTCCTGAGTCTGGTGAACAACTGCAGTTCCCCCACCCCTGGTCTTAGTGAATTAATGTCAAAGGCAGACGTAACTAGGGACCTTGTATTCCACAGCTCAGTTGTTATACCACACTAGCTATATTTTATCACAATTCCTATATCATCTAAGCAGGGTTTGCTAAGGCAGCACCCACAGGCACCTGTACGCCCATTGGCATCTCCCGGGGCACCCACAAAAGGTCCCAATAAATATCATTTCAAAAATTCACAACACGTAAGAAGCGGCTTGATATTCCTGCTCAGTCCCTGTTTGCACTGCCTCCTAGGCGGAATGCGCCCTCTTAAACAGGCCCACATCTAATAGGGTGCTAGGACTGAACGCCAACCTTCCCATCTGTTCTGAACAGATGATTGGCACAAAGAGCTTCTCCCTATGAGCAAGCGAGCGGAGCAGGAACGGATGCCCGTGGCACTTTCTCAAAATTTCAAACGTGCCCCCTGACACCCTGAAAAGGTTGGTAGCCTCCTGCTATAATAGACAGACAAATAATTTGAGCTAGAAGATAACCCGGACCTGTTCCTTTCCTGCTTCCCACGCTCAGAGGGAGAGATACAGGCAGAGGCTTGGAGAGGCAAGGGCAAGGAAGGACTGCCCCTATTGGGTTTGGGGGGCATGGTGTGGGAGAGACCAAAGCAACACAGCGGGGGGTGGGGGTGACCTGTGGCCTTCCAGATGCTGCTGGACTCCAGCTCCCATCATCTCTGACTGCTGGAGGTTCTGGCTGGGGCTGATGGGAGTTGGAGTCCAACCGTGTTTGGCAGGGCCACCGGTTCCCCGTTGTTACAACACCGAGAGAAGTCCACTCCTGTTTCTGGTCTTGCGCCAGAGGCCTCCCTGACCTTGCACGAAAATGGCTGCCAGCTTTTCTTGTGAGGGATGAAATTGCAGCTGGAGCAGGAAGCTGCATTTAACGGCCTAAGATTTATTATTCCTGCCCCCCCCCCATTTTTTATGAGGCAGATAAATGTCTTCAAATCCAGGGGAATAATTAGATGCTTGAGACAATGTTTCTCTCCAGGGTGAATTCTATTCCCCCTTCAGCCTTATGGGGAGGTTTTTTTAATGCACACACGCACATCAGCCTTGGCCGTGATGAAGCCACAACACCAGCTCTCCCCTTGATATCTGTGTTTGCTCTTCATGGCTTGTTTAGTTCATTCAGCTCCCTTCAAAGAGAACTCCTGGCAGCTGCCAGACTCCTCACTTCAATTTCTTGGCCTGGTGGAGGGATAGGATCAGACCCAGATTAAGGCTTTGAAGGACGTAAGTCTAATAGGAGGGGGTGGAGGGAGCGAGCGAGTGAAGGAGGGAGGGACACACACTACACAGAGAGAGTGTTTGCGGTGCATTCGGACACTTCTCTAAATGCTCCTTGACGGCTCCTAAGATCAAGGAGCAGGTTGTTTGGACACCATTTTGACTCAAGATGGCAGACTGAACCATTCAAAACTGCACTGATTTTTACTACTGATTTGAAAACTATGCTGATTTTTTCATTTCTTAGAATTTTGATTGCAGTGTCAAGAAATGACACCGGCCACATGGATAGTCTGAGAAATTACATCAGAGAAATTACTTTATCTTTCCAACATTATTTATTTACTTTATTTAAAAAATAATTCTAGATGAGGCCTGGAGAATGTGCACGACAGCTAGTTGTTTTGCACATTAACCGCTCAAATTAAATTCCCCTTAACACATACATAAAACCTGTTTCCTGATATTGCCTCTGACAATTCTGTTTCTCTTTCAGAAGCTTCAAATGCTCTCTCTCTGCATGGATTACACCCTTTCTGACTCATCCTTCTTGCACACATTTGCCTATTTGCATGCATCTCCCTCTTCTCAAAATATCATATACTGTCTCTGTTGCTCTCCATTAATACTCCGCTCAGTGCTCCAACCCCATTTCCCTTGCTGGGGTTTCCTAATTAAGGAGAGGAGGGCTGGTCCACAACCTTGCAGAGCCCCCACTGCTGAGCCCCCAAACCTCCAGACCCCTTCCTCTCTCGGATGGTTCCTGTTCACCTCTCACTTTCCAAACTGGCACTGGTCTCTGGAAACCGGCACTCTCCTCCCGGGAGCTGAATTGAATTGTGTGCCCAGAAGAAGGAGGCAAACAAATCTGCAGTGGTGTAGAAGAAATGGCCCTGCTATAGAAAGAAGGGCTCATTGAGAGCATCTTGACCGAGATGGAGGGAAGAGACAGCCCCGACCAGAGAAGAATGGCAAATCAAGTTGATGGACTATGCCGAAATGGCAAAATTAACTGGGAAGCTCAGGAATCAAGAAGACAAGAAATTTAAAAAAGAATGGGAAATGTGTATAATGTATATACAAAATCATTGCAAACAGGTCAAAACGTTAGCAGTATTTTAAATACACTTGTATTGTAGCAGAATGTATAGATAACTTAGGAAGATGAAAAATTGGAGAAGTGTTAATATGCAGTTGAAAATAGAGTTAAAAGGACCCATGGAAGGGAAGGGGGGGAAGTCACAAGATACAAAGAAATCTCAATGTTTGGATTATGTACTTTTTAAATGTATGTTTTTTTCTTTATTTCCTTTTTCTGTCTCCCTTTTTGAAAATCAAATAAAAAGATTATAAGAGAGAGGGGGGCATCTTGACTGCCAGGGAGGGATTCCTGCCTCTTCTCTTCTCTTGGTGCCTCTATTAGATGGCAATAAAAATAAATTGCAGATTTAAGCAGAATGGGAGACTCTCCTCTCTTTGTGGAAATTGCTCTCTGCAAGCTCTAGCAACTCTCTCCTCTTCTGTCCATCTGCTTTAAATAAGTCATGTCAGACCAATCTGATCTCATTTTTTGACAGAATTACAAGCCTGGTAGATGAAGGGAACGCTGTGGATGTAGCCTATCTTGATTTCAGCAAGGCCTTTGACAAGGTGCCCCATGATATTCTTGTAAAGAAGCTGGTAAAATGTGGGCTAGACAATGCTACCATTCAGTGGATTTGTAACTGGCTGACTGACCGAACCCAAAGGGTGCTCATCAATGGCTCCTCTTCATCCTGGAGAGAAGTGACTAGTGGGGTGCCACAGGGTTCTGTCTTGGGCCCAGTCTTATTCAACATCTTCATCAATGACTTGGATGATGGGCTTGAGGGCATCCTGATCAAGTTTGCAGATGACACCAAATTGGGAGGGGTGGCTAATACCCCAGAGGACAGGATCACACTTCAAAATGACCTTAACAGATTAGAGAACTGGGCCAAAGCAAACAAGATGAATTTTAACAGGGAGAAATGTAAAGTACTACACTTGGGCAAAAAAAATGAAAGGCACAAATACAGGATGGGTGACACCTGGCTTGAGAGCAGTACATGTGAAAAGGATCTAGGAGTCTTGGTAGACCACAAACTTGACATGAGTCAACAGTGTGATGCAGCAGCTAAAAAAGCCAATGCAATTCTGGGCTGCATCAATAGGAGTATAGCATCTAGATCAAGGGAAGTAATAGTACCACTATATTCTGCTCTGGTCAGACCTCACCTGGAATACTGTGTCCAGTTCTGGGCACCACAGTTCAAGAAGGATACTGACAAGCTGGAACGTGTCCAGAAGAGGGCAACCAAAATGGTCAAAGGCCTGGAAACGATGCCTTATGAGGAACGGCTTAGGGAGCTGGGTATGTTTAGCCTGGAGAAGAGAAGGTTAAGGGGTGATATGATAGCCATGTTCAAATATATAAAAGGATGTCATATAGAGGAGGGAGAAAGGTTGTTTTCTGCTGCTCCAGAGAAGCGGACACGGGGCAATGGATTCAAACTACAAGAAAGAAGATTCCACCTAAACATTAGGAAGAACTTCCTGACAGTAAGAGCTGTTCGACAGTGGAATTTGCTGCCAAGGAGTGTGGTGGAGTCTCCTTCTTTGGAGGTCTTTAAGCAGAGGCTTGACAGCCATCTGTCAGGAATGCTTTGATGGTGTTTCCTGCTTGGCAGGGGGTTGGACTGGATAATAATAATACTAATAATAATAATAATAATTTGTACTCCGCCCATCTGGCTGGATTTCCCCAGCCACTCTGGGCGGCTTCCAACAAAAATCAAATACATTAAAATATCACACATTAAAAGCTTCCCTAAACATGGCCCTTGTGGTCTTTTCCAACTCTATGATTCTATGATTCTATGCCATGGCCGAAGGAAGCTGGAATGAATGGGAAAGCATTACAGATAAAAGACCAACAGGGATGAATATGTAATATGTTACCTACATGAGACACATTGTGAAGGGGAAGCTGCATCTGTTTTATGACTGCCTGTTTCACAGCCCTTAAAGACAAAAAGAGGCGCAACATGCAAACCCATTGTAAATAAAGGGGTGCATGTGTGTGCATCCCCACCTGAGATTAGATGAGGTGTTCTAAAGGTTAGACTCTCCACAGAGAATACACTGTGGAATACCACCCCCCCTAAAAAGACAGGTTAAAAGTCATCCCACTGAGCACTTTTGGGTGGAGGCAGTTTTTCATTGTAATTTTGGAATTTGTGAATTTTACAGTACTTTAGATACAGATAGATAGATAGATAGATAGATAGATAGATAGATAGATAGATAGATAGATAGATTCCTGGGGCCTGGGGCAGTTCCATGAAACAATGGGATATAAATCAATCAACAAAATCAGTAAAATGTAAACAGGGGTGGGGGTGATGCTCTTGCTTCAGTAGGGGGCAATTGCCATGTTGGAGGCTGGCCATTGGGGCAAATCGGGCATGGAGCCAGCAGCATCAGGCAGTCCTCAGCCAGCTCCCAGCTGCCCGCCTTCTTGCTTACAGCTGCTCTTTAGTCTCACTGCTACCTGCAGGGACTGTAGCTCAGTGGAAGAGCATCTGCTTTATATGCAGAAGGTCCAAGGATCAGTCCCCAGAACCTCCAGGTAGGGTTTATTTATTTGCTAAAATATTTGTATTCCACTTTATCATAAAGAATATTGCAATGATTTGCAGCAGTAAATACACAATTGGGTTGTTTTTTTGTTTTTGTTTTGATTATGTATTTTGTGTTTTTATATTGTGATTTTTATCTTATGAACCACCCTGAGATCTTTGGGTGTAGGATGGTATACAAATAAAAAAATAAAACAAAATAAAATAAAATAGAAAGCCATACTATAAAACATCAAATCAGTTTACAACAGACATCAATCAACCATTGTGGAAGGATGTATTGTTAATTTCCTGCATAGACCTTGTAGAATAGAAACAATTTCAGCAGGTATTTGATAGTTGGCTGGAAGATGCCCACAGAATCTCTCCTGGGGGGCTGGGGCTGAGGGTGGGGGGTGTTCCACAGGACTGGTGTGATGGTGCTAAGGCTTGTCATAAGATGAGCCTCACCAGCTTGGGGAATGACTAGCGATGCTCCTGAAAATGATCCCCATGATCAAGGTGAGGTACAAAGGTTCAGCTGATCCCCGAGGTAGCTGCAATTAATGCAAGAATCTTGGACCTGGCATGATCCCATGTCTGAAACCCCAGAGAGCTGCTTCTGGCCATTGTAGACAGCACAGAGTGAAAAGGGGCAGTGGTCTGACTCAGGATAAGGCAGCTCCCTGAGTTCCCTGGTAAGACTCTGCAGGGTGGAGAAAGAAGGGGCCAAACTCTGCCTGTTATTGGCTCTGGCTCCCCCACCCATCAGCCTCCCTGCCAGTCCCACTGAGCATCAGCCCAGTTGGTTGGGAAGTGCAAGCAGCCAGTGATGGCTGCTAGGTGGGGTCATGATTAAATATTTCTGAGAGACTTTGCTGATCCGAGGAAGGGAGCCAGCTTCTTCCTGGGAGCCATGACTCCTGTTCTCCAGGGGCCGCATGACAGAACCGCATCTTGCCCTTTCTCCCCCTTTACAAAACAGCAGGAAGCTCTTCTGGCAGCCAATAATTTGTTTACAAGATCTTAATAAAATCTATGGTATGTTTCATCAGGCTCTGATTTATAGCCCCGATGGGAGATAAGGAAGTGCGGGTTTGACGCTGGGGAAGATAATTTTCTTCCTGCTTTGTGAAGGAGGAGAGACTTTAAAAGAATCTTGGTCTCCGCCAGTCAAAACAACCAAGGGAAACATGCAGGTGATCCATGTTGAGGGACAAGTCCTGCAAAAGAGGGTCTAGGACTCAGGAGGTATAATAGAATCATAGGGTTGGAAAGGAAACCCAAGAGGTCATGCAACCCAGCCCCCTGCAATGCAGGAATCATGACTAAAGAATCCATGACAGATAGCCGCCCAGTCTCTGTTTAAAAACCTCCAAGGAAGGAGAGTCCACCACCTTCCGAAATAGTCAATTCCACAGTCGATTGGCTCTTGCCCTCAGAAAGTTCTTCCTAATAGTTAGAATCTCCTTTCTTGTCATTTGAATCTGTTGGTTTGTGTTCTGCCCTCTGAAGCAGCAGAAAACCAGCTTGCTCCAACTTCCAAGCCGTCCAAATATCTAAAGATGGCTATCATATTTTTTCTCAATCTCCTCTTCCACAAGCTAAACAGACCCAACCTCCTCAACTGTTCCTCATATGGCCTGGTTTCCAAGGCGGTGGGATGTTCAAGCCAGGCATGGCTCGATTAGGTTCAGCCAGGACCCCAGCGAGACATTCTTGAAGGAAGAGGCTTGGAGTCCCACAGGATATCTTTCATAACTGGGCCCCAGGCAGAACCAGGGAAGGCAGCATGAAGTACTGTACATGCTGAACACCTTATGAACACCTCACCTGCGACCCTGACAAGCCCCTGAATTTTGCCCCCCTTCACCTCCCAAGTCTCAAGAGTAAAGGTGCCAGTGGATAGAGTTAGCGTAGGAACACTCTTTTGGTTTACCAGGGGAGGATAGGGAGGGAGGGAGGAGGAGGAAGAGGGAGAAGTCAGAAAAGAATCAGCTGTGAACAGTGACCCAGCAAGTGATCAGGGGAGGGTCTGGAGCACCAGGAACAGGGCAGACTCTTCAGAGTACATGGACCATGCATGGATGGAGGAGCTAGCTCTGATGTCTGAGTGCTATAGGGCCTCTTTCACTGGGATTGGTCCTTGTGGAGGGGAGGGCACGGGTGGGTACCTGAGCAGTACTGCAGCAGCCCAAAGCCCAGTCTAGCAGGCTTAGCCAGCATTGAGCCCTGCTGGTCTATAGGGATGAAGTTGCTGTTGCTGTTGCTGTTGCTGTTGCTGTTGCTGTTGTTGTTGTTCAGTCATATCCAACTCTTTGTGACCCCATGGACCAGAGACGCCACTCCAGGCACGCCTGTCTTTCACTGCCTCCCGCAGTTCGGTCAGACTCATGTTGATAGCCTTGAGAACACTGTCCAACCATCTCGTCTTCTGTCATCCCCTTCTCCTTGTGCCCTCAATCTTTCCCAGCATCAGGGTCTTTTCCAGGGAGTCTTCTCTTCTCATTTTTTTTTTATTTTTTTTTTTAAATTTTCAACTCCTTTATTTAATTTCATGTCTTACATAATCAAAAAAAAATTACATTAAAAGTTGCATTAACAAAACAAACATCGTACATCCACTTTACCTTCAATTCCCTTTCCCCCCTCCCTCACAGATTACCCCCAATGCTTCTCAAACTACCCATTACAGCATTTATATCGTTCTTCATCCTGACTGCATGCCCTTATATCTGCTTTGTTTCTTTTTTATCCCTTTTATTTGAGCCTTTACAATTCTGCCAAGAGATCGGCTTTTTCGATATGCAATTTGATGTAATCCTTAAATGGTTTCCAGTTTTTTTCTTTCTTAGGGAGTCTTCTCTCCTCATAAGGTGGCCAAAGTCTTGGAGCCTCAGCTTCAGGATCTGTCCTTCCAGTGAGCACTTCAGGGCTGATTTCCTTCAGAATGGATAGGTTTGATCTTCTTGCAGTCCATGGGACTCTCAAGAGTCTCCTCCAGCACCATAATTCAAAAGCATCAATTCTTCGGCGATCAGCCTTCTTTATGGTCCAGCTCTCACTTCCATACATCACTACTGGGAAAACCATAGCTTTAACTATACGGACCTTTGTCGGCAAGGTGATGTCTCTGCTTTTTAAGATGCTGTCTAGGTTTGTCATTGCTTTCCTCCCAAGAAGCAGACGTCTTTTAATTTCGTGACTGCTGTCACCATCTGCAGTGATCCTTGGAAACCAAGAAAGTAAAATCTCTCACTGCCTCCATTTCTTCCCCTTCTATTTGCCAGAAGTACTGGAACTAAACAACTGAGAGGAACATAGGAGGCTGCCTTTTGCTGAGGGCTCATCCACACTTCCCTCTTTGTCCCATGATGTCTAGTCATGAGTCTCAGAATCCTAGAATTGCAGAGTTGGAAAGGACTCCAGGGGTCATCTAGTCCAACCCCTTCCAATACAGGAACTCAGCTAAAGCATCCATGACTGATGACCATTCTACTTCTGTTTAAAAACATCCAAGGAAGGAGAGTCCACAATTTCCCAAAGGAATCTGTTCCATGTTCAAACAGCTCTTATTGTCAGAAAGGTCTTCCTAATATATAGTTGGAATCTGCTTTCTTGTAACTTGAAGACATTGGTGCACGTCCTGCCCTCCAAAGCAAGAAGAAACAAGCTTGCTCCATCTTCCATGTGACAGCCCTTGGGATATTTGAAGATGGCCATGATATCTCCTCTCAGTCTCCTATATCCAGCTCCCTCAAATGTTCATCACAAGGCTTGTTTTCCAGACCCGTGGTCATCTTGGTTGCCCTCCTTTGCACACTTTCAGGCTGCGCTTTTTCCCAGCCCTGCCAGGAGATGCTGGGGGTTGAGCCTTCTACATACAAAGCAGATGCTCTGCCACAGAAGTATGCTCCTTTCCCCAAAGGTTTGAGATCTTCCCTGGATCACAGTGAACCTCTGACGAAAACCAGCAGTGCATTTTTCCTAGAAAAAAGTGCCGGTACTAACCATTGTATTCCTCTTGCTTTTCTCAGCACTAATTTAAATGCCAATATTTCTTCCTCCTGCTCGCCTACCCTTTCCCTCTTTCTCCCTCCCAGTTCTTACCCTCCTTCTGGTTCCCCAGTACCTACACTTCCTTTCTATCCCTGAAGAAGGTCTCTGAAGAAGAGTGCATGCACACGGAAGCTCATACCAAGAACAAACTTAGTGAAGGATTTTTTTATTTTTTATTTTGTTTTGACTGTGGCAGACCAACACGGCTACCTACCTGTAACTTTCTCTCCCCAAGTGTTCCTAAACACTGCCCCCTCACCACCCCTTATGGCTTGATCCCTCTGTCCCTCTCGCTCTCTTTTTAATTCACACACCCTAACTGGCTCTCCTTCCCCTTCACATTCACCCTTCAGAGCAGGGTCACTGAAAAGGAAAAAGGTCCTGGTACTATGTACTACAGTACTGTATATCGCCAGAAAAAGCACTGAAAACCAGCATCTAATACTTCCTCTGTATATTGTGGTCTGAGTCATTTCCCCATGGCGTGGAGACGTCGTCCTTCAACCTGCTGCTTCCTGACACCCAAAGGCAGCTTGTGCTGTGCCCTTCCATCTCTGAGAGAAGGGGTTTGGACCCGTTCAAGGGCTCTTTTGCACCTGGAAGCCTGTTGCATCAGACTTTGGCCCCCTGCCTGGGGGTGCTGCCCCCTCCCCTGTCCTCATGTGCTACAATCTGCACTCCTCTACTACCTCATATTCATCCCAGCCGCCTTAGTCACCTGAAGACCTTTTGGCGGTAACAGTTGACTAACAAGTAACAATAATACTGGTAATAATAATGGTAATATAATAATTATTATTTAATTAAATACAACTGGAGGGTATTCTTGGAGCAACAGCCATCCCTTGTTGCACTCCCTAACCATACTTGGATTCAAATGCATTTAATTTCCTTTGTAAGAGCAGCACACGTTTCCTGATCCTGTCCTTTGATAGCCGGAACACTCTGGCATGTGGCAGATGCCTCTTGGGGCTTTATTTCCCCCTCTTCCATGCGCAACTGAATTAGGCTCTTTAATTGCAGTATTAAAAAAAGGATAACTGGAAGTCAATTAGGAGAGCCCTTGCAAATTGCTAGTGTTAATAGGCATCCAGGAAAAACATGGATCTTTTAGCACCTGCCCACCAGTCACTGGATGTTTCCAAGACTCTCTGCGTTTGACTCTTTAATTGCCAGGAAGGAAGGGGAAATCCGCAACAGGGCTGCTCAGAACTCCCTGGGCTTTAAAATGAAATGGGATGCTTGAAATAGAAAAAAAAATGGAATGAAAACCAGAGTTTGCTTCATCCTAGGGTTCAGACACATCTGTGAAGCCGAATGCTGGAAGATTCAGCACAGAGAAAGTCGTTCTTCACACAGCTCAGAGTTAAACTGGATTCCATTCCTAAAGAGGCAGCAGTGGCCTCCAGCTTGGATGGTTTTAAAAGAGGATGAGACAAATTTCATGTAGGGAAGGCTGTCAGTTCCCAGCAACTGGTAATCAGAGGCTTCCAACAGTGGAGGCAGAACACACCAGGCCCCACTGCATTAGAGGAATATTATTGTCACGTTCTTTATTTGAAGCAAAAGGTCAGGCAATTTTTTATTTTGAAAGTAACATATATGTACCAGCACTACAAACCTATGTGGTTTTATACCAGTTAGGGCCTAGCTACACTTTGTTTGCCCTGTGTTTTCTTCCGTCTGTTGTGCTTGCAGATTAATACCAACACCACCACAAACTGGCTATGACTATAAAACCAAATTTACTGGAAGAGAAATGAGCTGATAACCATTGGATTCACAAACATGCTCAAGTGCCAAGTGCAAATACTGAAAACAAAGGGTAAAAATACAGAGATATATGAACAAATTGGATTGATGAATAATATAACAAGTGGCGTGAGTCCAAATACAGGATAATGACCCCGTGCCGCCACAATGGTGAGGGTGGCACATAGGAGAACAGAGTAAGTTCAAAAAACGTTGTTGGTGTTGAACTAGATGGAATGTTTCTCAAAGGGTCTCAAGTTGGAAACTCCAAGCTGTGGTGTGCCTTAGATTATCTTTTCTATGTGGAGTAACCTGTGTTGCACTATTTGCTTTGGACTGATGAAGCACTTGGCGAAACCTGACATGTATCCAGAAAGCAGGTCTTCATCCCCATCTGGGTGGTGTCACCCTCACCATTGTGGCGGCACAGGGTCATTATCCTGTATTTGGACTCACGCCACTTGTTATATTATTCAGCAATCCAATTTGTTCATATATCTCTGTATTTTTACCTTTTGTTTTCAGTATTTGCACTTGGCACTTGAGCATGTTTGTGAATCCAATGGTTATCAGCTCATTTCTCTTCCAGTAAATTTGGTTTTATACTCATAGCCAGTTTGTGGTGTTGTTGTTTTGTTTTGTTGTATTATTTTCACCACAATTGATACTTGCGTAGCCAGTTTGTGGTGTTGTTGTTTTGTTTTGTTGTATTATTTTCACCACAATTGATACTTGCGTATATTATTTGCAGATTAATACCACCACAAGTTTTGTCTGGGATTCTGGGTCCTCATGCCATACCTGTTCTGCACTACTTCAAGAAGGCAGCCCTGAAAACATGTGACATCCCATCCACCGCTGTTCCACTTTTTTCCCTTCTTACCCACCCCTTTCTCCGCCCCTGGTGCCACAGTGTAGCTGCACATGCCCTTCTTTTCAGTTGCTCTTATTCGGGAGTTCTTGTGGTCCATTGTGTTCCTGTGCACAAGCATACAATATCACGCTGTTGCTTCTCTAGAACACCCAAGGAGGTGTCCAACAAGCACAAGTTGAAAATAAACATATAGTGTATGTAGTTGATTACAATGCCTGCAGGCAGTGCTTTTTTCTATTAACAAAAATGTTTAGGGGTACAGTCATTTTCCTACTGATATTGAAATACTGCCCCACAATGAGGCCGAACTTAGATTCACAAAATGTTTAGGGGAATGCGTCCCCCTGCATCCCCCCAGAAAAAAGCACTGCCTGTAGGATTGCAAAAGGGAGACACATTTGGGGCAGGGAATCAGAAGGGCACAGCAACAGGCTCTGGAGACAATGTGTGGAGACACAAGGGTCACAGAGGAACACCCACACAATGTGCCACAAGGGAAAGGGAGCCCCGCAAAAGGATTGGATTGGATTGGAAGGGCACAAATTTCTATTTGGGTTTTAAGGGATTTTTCATTTGTTCTGATACAGCAGTAAAATGCGTTGCTTTGTGTTTCTGACTCGTGATATACATGGAAAGCTTTTGGACTGTTACTATTGATCCAATGCAAATTCTAAAGAAGCTTGGGACAAATGGACATGTGGACAGGCCCTTAGTGTTTGCACATTTCCCCAAAGATTTCTGAGTATAAGTAGTTTGAGGGTGCTTGGCTTTCCGTGAGAGAGACTCCTGGCTCCTCCACACATAACTACACTTCCCAGAGTCCCCTGGGGGAAGAGGAAGTAGCTCTTGAAGGCATTTACACCTGTGCTGCGTAAAGGCTGCATCCTAGCCAAGCTCCTATGCTTGACTGCCCCCGGGCCCCCGCAAACCCCCCACCATTTTTGCACTTGGCAAAATCCCTTGTGGGCTGATATGCATGGCTAGATGGTTATTTGGGGCATCTAGCACTTTCTGATTGCTTCAGTGCCACTTCCTTTAACTTCTCTGCGAGATAATTTTACATTGGTGGAAAGGCACCCGTGGCATGGCACTAAGCAGAAGTTGGATTGTGCACACAAATCTCTTTCCTCGGGGGTGGCGGGTGCGGTGGGGTTAAGCTGTCAGACACCAGACCCTCTAGCTCACTATTGATCTCTATGTAGAGCAGGGATGAGGAACCTTTGCCCACCAGATGTCGCTTGATTGATAACCTGCAATATGGAACCTGATGGTAGGCTTGAGTGCCTATGGGCCTGCATTTCAGACAAAGGATACATTCACTTAGGGACTGTGCATGCTGAGTGGGGTAGAGCTTTCCTAGTAAATTCTTCTAGAAAACAATTGTGCTCACGTGACCAAAAGGGTGGAGCACCTGCTTTGCAGGCAAAGGGAATCAGATTCCTCTCTGAGTGCTTGGAGAGGCTCTGGCAGTCAGAGTAGACTACCATGTGCAAGTCGCACCAGTGGGCCGACATGTGTACGGATGTGCATATAAAAAACATCTATTTAGCACCAAAACCTCAACTTTGAGGTTTTGTTTTATTTTAAGGTGACAGGGTGGGCGGACTATTCAAACTAAAGCTGGAGTGAGTGAGGAACCTCTGGCTCTCTGGAGGTTGCTCCCTCCTTTGGCCCTGCTGGCTGATGGGAGTTAGAGTCCGACAACATCTCAAGGGCCACAGGTTCCCAACTCCTGATTTAAAGCAAATGCAGGAAACTAAACAGTAGAAAAAGGAGGCGCTGCACAGCTGGGAGTCAAGAGCATCAAATGCCATTTTATATGTATGTATCATTTGATGGCTGGAACTGAGGGATGTTAAGTTCCAACATCTGAGGGCTACAAGTCCCTGCTCTAAATTGTCAAGTATTACAGCAGTGGTTCCCAAAGCAGGTGTGGTTGCCCTCTGGGGGGCAGGAGGTGGGATTAACTAGGGGGAGCACCAAGAGGCAAAGAGGCAGCAGGGTGTGGGTCCATTATAGAATTTGTGCAACATTTCCACGGATGGTGGCACCAACCCTGTTAACGTAGGTGAGATGCACCTTGGTCTTGAGACCTGCTGCCCTTGGGACTCCGGTTATTGCAGAGTTCAGCGGATGGTGAGCACCTCGCCCCTTCTGCACCTAAGTGAGCCTCTTCTTTTCTTACAAGCCTGCTCTGCTGTCACCAGATTTCCAGCCCTCCCACAGCATTGACAGCTGAAGTCCCAAAGAAAGGCCTGAGGGGGGCTATCGGAGTCTAGCTCTCAGCTGCCAAGGATGAAGCAAGCCGGTGGGAGCTATTATTAGACAGTTGAAGGGGAACCAGAGAAAGGTTTTGCCAGGAAGGAACTCCCTGTGGAAGGTGTAGGCGGATGGCCATGGCAAATGAATCCCTGCCGGAGGCCAAGACAGACAAAAGGCAGAGGTCTATTTTGGGAGCAACCAGACTCTGAGGCAAGCGGATGCGACTTGGCTGCCCCCTTGAAGAACTGCAGCCACTCTGCACATCTGTTGTTTCTATCAGGTTAACACAGGCATAGCTCCTCCCCACACAGCCCTGACTTTTTCCAGCTCCAAACCCAGAAATGGAACCTGAAATGGAGCTGGATTTGCAGGTGGCACCTGTTGGAATTGATCATTCGGAATGCTAGGGCTGGCTTATATAGTACCATCCGTCACTTGATCCCCTGCCATTTGATTTACCCTGGTGTTGCAGCCAGATACATGAACTATATTGTAATAAGAGCCTGCTGGATCAAGCCAAGGATCTCCTCCTGCGGTCTTCAGAAGCATTGCTGCCTCCAACTGTGGAGGCAGAGCAGAGCCACCACGACTAGAAGTCACCCATAGCCCTCTGCTCCTCCATGAATCTGTCTCATCCTCTTTTGAAGCCACCCAAGTTGGTGGCCACCCCTGCCTTCTGTGGGAGAGGGTTCCACAGTTCAACTTCATGCTGCCTGAAGGATTGTCTTTTCCCCTTCTGTTCTATAACATATAAACCAACAAGGAATAACAAAAGAGAAAGTCCTCACATCAGACAGGCATTGGAGGTGGCTCTGAATCTGGAACCTGCAAAGCTCCATGCCAACTTCCGTTGCAAGATGGGAACATGCTCGGGAGAATGGACTGGCATAGGATGTTTGAGGCCACATGTGGGGAATATTAGTTTCAGCCTGAGGTCTGCATTTGCTCATGGACAACTTTCCAGGGTCCACATGCAGCCATTGCATAGGGGCCAAGGCAATGGTGGGCAGAGCCACTGGAAGATGCGACTCTTACCCTTGTACAGGCTATAATCCAGAGGCTGCGGTTTCTACACCTGACAAGTGAGAGCCATTGTCGCAGTTCAAGGACACATTCCCGCCAGGGAAGAAGCTTGAGGAGCAGGGAGACCGTGGCCTGGGGAGAGTCTGGAGGGCCACACTCACTTCATGTACCTCAGCGCACTTCCTGATGTATGGCTACCTTCAGCTTCTGCTATTTAATATTAACTAATAGCCCAGGGAATAGGATTATAAAGCCATCACTGGGCTTCCTGCAAAAATATATAAATCCTGCCTTTGCCACCAGTGCAAACACAAGATAGATCTCAACCATGAGATTTGTTTCACCTGATGTCAAGGACACCCTCCTTGACAGAGGTCTTTGTGAATTCTCTAGGTTTCTTTTGCTCCTCTCTCTCTTAAAAAAAGCAAAAAAAAAACCATGAGCTACTGTTTCACTTCCAACTCTGCTGCTACTTTTATCAATGGGGACAGAGCAAGAGTAACAGCCTTGTTTCCCTTAGCATCCTCTTGGAGCCGGCTTAGTCATTCATAGCTAGCAGGGTGCTCACTGGCATCCAGAGACTGCAGATCTGAAATGTAAATAGATGCCAAGCAGGCAATGCTCTAATGGAGAAGAATGGGCAGAAAGGCCCTTGGTGTTTTCATTTTCTTGAAAAAGAACTCTGCTCTCCATAGGAAAAGGGCACCTGGTTCAATTAACTCAGTGAGAAGGAGTACCTGGCATTGACAAACAGAGACGAGCTGATAAAGAGAGGCCGCTGGATGTGCGGCTGAGAATGCAGGAGTTCCATTTATCACAAGCCGCAGCAGCTTCAGATTCAACATTCAGGATGACCTGTGTGAGAGAGAGACTTTTGCACCCACCTCTGCAGCAGCAAAGTGGCATTGCTCACTTTCTTGAGCATCCGAGATGCAACGTACCAGTAATGATGCTGTAATCCTATACTCACTTACCTGGAAGTAAGTCCACTGAAATCCAAAGCGGCTTGCATTTGAGTAGACATATATAGCAGGGATAGGGAAACTTTTTCTGCCCAAAGGCCACATTCCTTTTGGCCAGCTTTGGGGTTGGGGCTGTCACATGCCAGCAGAGGAAGAAGGGGGAGCAACGCACAAGTGAGAAGGACCATCTGTGCACTCACATCCATGCACATGCACCCCCCGCTCATATTCACCCACACAATTCTTCCTCCACATCAACACATATATTCAAAAGGCTTCATCGGTAGAGCTTCAGTCTTAAGCACACTTGGCTATATGTCCATTGAACTTGGTAAGGCTGACTTCTGAACAGGCATACCGAGGATTGCAAGGTAACCTACAGCAGCCGTAGCTCAGTGGTTGAGCGTCTGCTTTGCATGCAGAAGGTCCCGGGTTCAATCCCCAGTGTCTCCAGGCAGAGAAAGGAATGCCCCTTGTCTGAAATCCTGGCGGGTCACTGCCAGTCAGTATTGGGTTAGATGGTCTAATTCGATATAAAGCCACTTACTATGCTTATATGAAGGGAGCTTAAGAAGCTGCCTAATACAGGCATAGGCAAACTTGGCCCTCCAGGTGTTTTGAGACTACAACTCCCATCATCCCTGACCACTGGTCCCGTTAGCTAGGGACGATGGGAGTTGTAGTCCCAAAACATCTGGAGGGCCGAGTTTGCCTATGCCTGGTCTAATGCAAGGTCAACTTGGGGGTTCCTTCTAGCCATTAATGTCTACTCTGACTGGCAGCAGTTCCCTAGGGGGCAGGAAGAGAGAGGTTGCTCCTTTTACTGCTACCTGATCCTACCTGAGACCTGCGGGTATGGGGCAGTATGCAAATTTAATCAATTAATTATAATAACCAGAAATGCTGGAGGACTGGACCTGGGAACTTATGTATGCCAGGGGTGCCAACTTGAATAAAATATTTGGGGGGGGGGCAGGTAAGCCCCGCCCCACATAATTGTTCACAGGATGTGGCACACACACACACCATTTGAATGGCAATGTACATCAATTTTGGGGGAGCCCAGCCACCTCAAATATTTTATGGGGGGTGGGGACAAAGGGACCTTGATCCCCAGGCCTTGGCTCAGCCAAAGAGTTTATTCTGAGCCACCGGCTTCTGGGAAGACTTATGAGCAATTCTATTCTGGGAGGGTTTCTTCAAGAATGGAGAAGCAACCATTCTGCATAAGACGTGGAGCTCTAGGCAAGCTGCCAATGGGGTGCGTCATAGATCTGAATGCTCTCGACACCTCAGAGAAAGTTTTCTATATACAAGGGCCAAGCACATCAGGGACTAATGCTCAATGTGTCTCCTTTCCTTGTGTGCTCATCCAGCATGGGGAGAGGAATCTGTGGACATGCTGACTGGGATGGCAGCTAGACTCCAAGAATAGCTGGAGGGCCACAGGTTCTCAAAATAGGATGTCAGAGGTAGCACTGCCTGAAATGTTATCACTTTGACTGACCGCCTCACCTGGCACAGTGCATAGACAGAAAGGTGTAAGAGCAGCACCCTTTGCTATTCAAGGTGCAGGAGCAGTGCCTCCTTTCTGCATCTGCTTGCAACTCCAGGTCAATCAAAGTCAATCCCAGAGAAGCATTAAAAATAACAACAAAGCAAGCAAGAGCCAGAAACGAAAGTGGACAGATCAAGAAGTCAAGATTTTGCATTCCAACTATCTATAGGAAATAGTTTTTTTTATTATTATTTCAAGTTTTCATAAAAATCCATAATTATTGAAATCAAAGTTACAGAGGAAGTTCGTAACTTTCTTTTAAATCAATTGTTGTTTTGAATTCTTGTTGAATTTCCTGTCATTGTTAGGATTGACACGGGAGCCTGTCAGAATAGGTCCTACAAACACGGGAAGTTCTGGAGACGTCAACAGAACACCCCCCCCAGAGGTCAAGGGGGAAGTGATGCAGGATAGTGGCCCACAGAAGGAGGGTGGGGAGCTGGGTGGAGAGAAGAGAGGTTTGCATGTTTCTTGAACTGGATCTCTTTATTATTAATTTTTTTTATTAAAAAAACACACACACACGCCTCTCATTACTGAGTTCCAGCCATTGCTCTCTCCCCCTCTCTCTTCCTCAGATCATTTTCATGTTGAACTTGCGTGGCGCATCCGCAGCAGAGCTGATGCCGGCATCGGATTTGCGCGGGACATACTCTATTTCAATGTTGTGCTTGGTGTTGCCTTTGCCCCGGCTCCAAAGGAAGAGGAGCACCAGGCAGAAGAGGACGACCCCCAGGAAGGAGATGAAGCCCATCGTGGTGGCAATGATGAGGGTCTTGATGTCAAAGGGGAAAGGCACCGTGGCTCGCGTGCTGTTGGCGTCACTCTCGTTGGGCTGGTTGGAGATGAAAGCAAAGGTCTTGTTGGGCTGGTGGGGCCAGTCGGGGGAGTAGCTGCGGACGTGCAGGTGGGCCAGCATGGTGTCGTTGCCGCCAGCATTGCTGGCGATGCATAGGTAGGTGCCGTTGTCTTGGATCTGGGCATAGCGCACCTCAAGAGTGCCATCAGGGAAGACGGTGAGCCGCCCATTGGTTTTGGTAGAGATGAGGTGCTTCCTCGGCGAGAGCCACATGATGGTCGGAGGTGGGTCTCCATCCGCACGGCAGATGAACTGGACCGTGTGGCCCTCATCCACAAAGATCTGCTGGGGCTTGCGGTCCCTTATCCGGGACCGGCGGCAGATGAAGTAGTTGGGCAGGAGCGCCTCAGAGAAGTCCTTGAACTCTTTGCCTTGGACAAATTCAGGGGTTGCGCAGGTGGGCTGACGCTTGTTGAAATTGAGCCTCCAGCGGCGGCGGAAAATCCAGAGAAGCCGGCAGTCACAGGCCAGAGGGTTGTTGTCTATGATGAGAGTCTCCAGGTTCCCCACGGAGTGGAAGGCTGATTCTTCCAAGGTGCTCAGGAGGTTCCCTGAAACGTTCAAAATGCGCAAGTAGTTCAGGCCCCGGAAAGCGTACGGTTCCACCATGGTGAGCTGGCCACCAACCAGCTGTATCTCCTGAAGCCTGAGTAGATCGTGAAGCATGGAGCCTTCAATGGTGATGATGGGGTTGTAGGACAGGTTCAGGAACCTGAGATAAACCAAGTGCCTCAAGGAGACGTAAGGGATGGAGGTCAGGTTGCAGTGGGTGATGGACAAGGATGTCAAGTTAAGCCCATAGAGGCAGTTGGATGTCATGGTATCTAAGTAGGGCCAGTGTGAAATCTCCAGGACCTTGAGTCTGTAGAGCCTCTTAAATGAATAATCCCTGATGGCGTTGATGTTCAGGTGGCGCAACCGCAGCACAATCAAACCGTGCAAGTGAGAGAGAGCTTCTGTGGGGATGGACGTCAGGTTGCATTTTTCCAGAGTCAGCTGCTCTAAGCTGTTGAGGCCGCTGAAGGCCCGGTGGGAGATGTAGACCAGGTCATTATCCCCAACCTCCAAAGACTTCAGATTGTACAAGTCCTGGAACATATAATCCAGGAGGATCACAATTTTGTTCTCGCTAATGTCCAACTTGGTGAGATTGCTGAGTCCAGTGAACACCCCGAGTGGGATGAGTTTGAGCCTGTTGCTCCTGAGACCCAGAGTCCTGAGGTTGAAAAGGTTATTGAAAGCCCCCGGCTCAATGGCACTGATAATGTTCTCGTTTAACTCCAGCTCCTCCAAGTGAGGAAAATTGGCAAATTCATCCTGGTTGAGAGTCTTGATGCGGTTTTTTCCCAGGTCCAAGAGCTTTGTCTCCGTGGGGATGCCCTCAGGGACAGCCAGGAACCGCTTCCGGTGGCACAGCACCGAGCGCTCCTGGGCAGAACAGTCACAGCGGGGTGGGCAACCCGTGGCAGAGCCTGAAAGGATGGATCCCAACATCAAGATGAGAATGGGCTGCCAGCAGGCCAGGATCGGGCTATACATGCTCAGCTCGCCCACCACCATCCTATCTTTCACCTGCAGGCAAGAGAAACAAGAGGAGGTGTTAGAAACAGAATGGACATGAAGTCACCAGGCAACATGACACTGTTGATATCTATGAAAAAACCTGAGAGAGTTGATGGGGAGGCAATGTTTTAAAAACCCACAACTCTCTGCAGACTGCTAGCAGAGGAGCCAGCTATCCACTGAACTTGATGGCACATTCAAACAGGCTACACAAAGACACCTCTGCATGCTGTACAATGTACTCGCCCCCTGCAATTGATTCTTAGGCATGCTCTTGGAAGTATTTGGGGGCAATAGTCTCTAATAGGCCATTTGGGGTGTGGAAAAAGATCTTAGCACATTTTGGGGGAAGTGGGGTTTGGGGCCTGAGATCAGTAAGCCTTAGGTGGGCTTGACTCCCCCCTACTCCAGACTACACCAGAAGCAGGTCCTCCTGAGGTTCAGTGGCAGGGATCAAACCATCCAATCCCAAACCTCATTTGTGAAGCACCAGCATTTTTTGGGTTTTGGAACTAATGAGGGAGGCAGGGAATCTGCCAGTGCAATTAAGGTTTAGATGCATGACCAAGAGGGGAAGAAGAGTGCCTGAAAGCTGCTTGAAAGCTGCTGTTACCGTAATATCCTTTGCCAGATCAAGGTGATCCTGTGAAACTCATTGGAACGCAAAGCCAATGGCAGCAAGGTCGTTCGCTCTCTGCCACCCCGTCTCCTTCCCAAAACTCCCCCAAAGCTGCAGCCCACAAACCTGGCAAACAGGACTGGGTAATATATGGATGTATCTTCCAAAACCGGTTTGAAGTTCACATTTTGATAATTGTTTCATAATATAACTCACCAGCTAAACCCTGCAATGCTATCACCAGCTAAACCCCACAATATCACCTACTAAACACTGCAATCTACCACAATGTCTGAAATAACAATGGGACTATGCAGAGGCAAACAGGACAATGTCCAGGCAACTGTTACTACTTAGGGGTCTAAAACGGATAAATGGCAATATTATCAATGATCACACACTCAGTTTCATCAGCAGGCAAGCCCAAATGAGACTTTCGGTTTAGGGCTTGGCTACCAAATGGTGGTATTCAGGACAATCCAAAGTACGGTCAGGAATCCTAGTGAATACAAGGCCTGTTAGGTGGTGGGGGGAGAAGCAGCGGCAGCTTGTGAGGCCTTGTCGTGGTGGCAAAGGCAATGACAGCCTGAAAGATCTTTTCGCAGCGGTGACAATTGTGGGGGCCTGCGAGGCCTTGCAGTGGCAGCAGGAGATGCTGGCAGAAGCAGAGGCAGGCTGCAAGGCCTCGGTGAGGCAGGCTGCCACAGCTTCTGCCCCCACCTCCCACTACCACCAGGAGGACTTGCTGGCCACTGCCACTTTTTGCCACCACAGCGAGGCCTCACAAGCCCCACTGCTTGTGTCACCACGAGGCCTTGCAGGCTGCCACTAATATTGCCACCACCTGCTGTCGTCACTGGAAAGCCTCTCAGGATGCCGCTACTGCCGCCACCTCCTGTCACTGTCGCGAGTCACCACAGGCCTCTGTAGCAGTTGCCATGACATTGTCCTGTTTGCCTCTGCATAGTTCCTTCCTTATCACAATGTTGAAAACCAGTTATCGCCCAGCCCTACCAGCAAGTGCTGAGGGATTGCTTTGCAGTCTACTCATGTATTAGGATAACAGGCTCCACTAATGAAATCCCCACTGCAGAACTGAGATGCGTATGAATGACGGCAGCTCCTAACTTAGCAGGCAAGAGGAGTTGTGGGCCGTCATCCAAATGGATGACACACACAACCTTCTCCCCCTCCCCCCGAAGCCATTCTTCAACTGCCTTGGAGAAGTTAAGAGCCAATGGGCAGAACAAGGTGGTAGACCAAGCGTCCACTGGATGTTCCTCCCATCCTCCATGACCACTGGCCATACTAGCTGGGGTTGTTGGGAGTTGGAGACCAATAGCATCTGGACTCCCGCTCCAGCCACTCTGGGCAGCTTCCAACACACATGAGAACATAATAAAACTTCAAACATTAATAATAACAATCTGATCTGCTAAGACAGGCTTCCTCAACCTTGGTCCTCCAGATGTTTTGAGACTACAATTCCCATCATCCCTGACCACTGGTCCTGCTAGCTAGGGATCATGGGAGTTGTAGGCCAAAAACACCTGGAGGGCTGCAGTTTGGGGATGCCTGTGCTAAGACTTCCAGATGGTGCCATGCTGTACTCCATGAGCTGTGGCCATTGATCTGAATGCTCCACAATGTTATTAACATCAAAATGCCAACCCTGTGTCCGCCCCCCCCATTAAATCTGGATTTGCCCTTTCTGAGGAAAATCCAGTAAGTAACAAAACAAAACAAAACTATGCCCAATGATCTGATTGTGTTAGCAACAATCCATTGGCAAATGAAGTGCCTGTCCAGAAGCACACAGGGATCATTTGCTGAACTGGACTCCATCAGCCCCAGGCAATAGCCAGGGAAGGTGGTAGTTTGAGTCCAACTACCCCTTGGCATCCTCATGCCCTCCATAATGCAAAGTAAGGTGGGAGGGTGGCAGTGCTGGAGCTAGAGAGGTCTAGGAGTGGAGCTGCCGTAAGGAGGGGCATTCAGCCCTTCACCTCCATGGATGCACAGAGCATGTCCTGTGCTCGGGGACACATCTCATAGGACTTTGTTCAGAGGAGGCTGAGGGTGAAATCATTCTTCCCACTCACAGTCACAGGGTGGTGGTGGTTTGCACTCCTGGAAATCCTATCAGCTCTGAGGGCAGCTGTTTCTTACCTGCTCTGTGGTTTGCTGTATTGGCTAAATAAAGCAAGTTCCACCTATATCTTGGAATATATTGATCAATTGTCCCATATCCGGGATTGTGCAGTTTCAGACTGAATGGTGGCTGGTGGGGCTGTTCTGAACATCCCTTTTATTTGTTAACAGCATTGAAATTACCAGAGGCGCAGAATGCTGCTCATAAACTCTCCAGGAAGCAAGTTAGAATCGTGTGCTGCATCAGGAATTTATAGGCAGAAGTGAAGCAGCAGGACTGCAAATTAAGAGACAGGCCCCTGAGGTCAGTAAGGCTGTGGATATTGCATCGAGAGAGGACAGCATTTATGGGGCCCACTCCTTTGCAGCCAAGATGGCTTGCGTGGGCTTTCGCATTCTGCTCCCGTTTGAATGGAGTTCTGTATTCAAATGGTATTTTACAGATTCAAGCTCAATCTCACGGGAAATGAGCAGCTTTATCAGCTTAAAATAGGATGTAGATCTTTTCCTTCCGAGAAAGAGAGAGAAGACATTCTCAATTCTAAGAAGTAAGCAGTTTGACAAATGCAATGACTTGAGGGATTTTTGCTAGAAGTGTTCTGCGTTATGTTTCCAGAGCTAATGTTCAAGGATACCTTAATTTTAAATTATGCAATGTTGTTGTACTGCGCAACACTCTTCTGGCTTTCTTGCTGTTACTAGGCTAGAGTACAAACACACAAATAACCTGCTGGGTCAGGGCAGTGGTCCATTTAGTCTCCCAGGGGCTGGACAGATGCCTGTGGGAAACCTGCAAGCAGGACTCAGAGCGCAAGAGCCCCCTCCCCTCCTGTGGTTTCCAGCAAGTTATATTCAGAGCAGAGCCACCCTGGCTACTCGCCACCAAGAGTCCTTTCCTCTATGCACTTGTTTAATAGTAATGCACATGCTAAACTCAGCTTCCCGGAGTCACCGATTCCTCACATGCTACTCATGTGCTGCTCCCAGAAAGAGGCAAGTCCATTTGAAAGGCAAATGAGCAATGAGAGAGCTGAGCCACCAAGAATCCCTGCCAAGGGACGGCACTGCACCTGATACATAAAGTTATTTGGGGGAAGTTATGGCTCTGTCAAAGCGGCCTCTCCTTCCCAGCCATAAACAAGCCCATCGCCTTGCCAGAGGGATGCTGAAACCTCCTGTCACATTGCTTCTGGTGCCTGCATCTTCTTTTCTTTTTTAAATGTTGCCCCAACTGTTACAAAGGATCCGTTAATATCACACGTTATGACGCTTCCACTCATCACCTCCACTGGCTGTGTTTATCTCTGTTGTTATGCAGATGCTCAGCGTTTGCTTTGGCTAATGCTATTTACAGCTGCTTCTGAATATATGCCACACATTACTTTCAGTGGTTAGGAGATACATTTTTGCATTACTCCTATGCATTACTCTCCTCCCTTACCCCAGTACTATTTATGGCTCTTGGATATACCCTAAACATTGCTTTCATAGCTTCTGCTTATATGTGTCATTTTGCAGAAATGTATGGCCTGCATTTAACTTCCCCTCACTTCCTTGAAAATTATTCAAACATTTTTGTAAGTTGCAAGGTTGGGAAGTGATGGGTGAACCACAAATCTGTCCGTTTTCCAACCCCCTGCCAAACCCAAGGTCTTGTGAACCAGGGCTGTCCTGGCCAATGCAGAATAAGGAGTAAATTATGGTTTTACTCTGCTGAATTCCTTCCTCACAGTGTCAGTCCTAAACTGGATTTTGCTTCTCCATAACTCCCTTGGCAGTGCTCTTTGTGGTCAAGAGCTGAGGAAGTTGCTCTTCCAAGGGACATGCAGAAACCACACACAGTTTGTGTTGCATGCCAGTCTTACAGCAAGAAATTTGGTCAATGCTGACAATTTACTGGACTGTCTTAAACCTTTACCCAATCCAGAGGTGAATGCCAGAAAATTCTGATGAGTAAATTTGAGAGCCAGCTGGGTGCTTTCCGTAGATGTCCAAATGCCAGGCCAGAATCAGAGGATGGTGAGGTTGTGCAGGGCTAAGAAAAAGCTTTCTGACTCAACAATGCCATTGTTCTAATTTTGCATGGAGCATCCTAGAAGGCCAGTTAAGGCTATCAATGTCTGGATAAGGCGAAGTCACCCAAACCCTCTCTCAAATGAGAGATAAGGGTAAGGCTGTGACCATGGCTAGTGACCCAGTGGCTATGTCCTCCCTCCACTGTGAGAGTCAGCATGCCTCTGAATACCAGCTGGTAGGATGCCCAAGTGGCTGAGTTACTGTTGCTCTTGGGCTTTGCTTGTGGGCTTCCCATCTGCACCTGGTGGGTCCCTGTGAGAGCAGGAGGCTGGATTCGGTGGACCCCCTTTGGCCTGGTCCAGCAGGGCTCTTCTTATGTTCAGTGGCAGGCGTGTGGGAATTATATCTTTGCATTAGTGGTGCTGCTGCAATTCTGGCTTGCTATATTAATTTGTCCTGGCTTAAACGCTGGGCTCTGCTAAGAGTCCAGCCCCTTTTCCCCAGAAGGACTCTGGCTCAGAATATTCTGAGCATGTGCACTCAGCACTCAGCAGATCTAGTGGTCAAAGATCTAGATCACTCTAGAGATCAGTGTGGGGGCAGACTTTGATGGTGGTTTTTAAAAATAGAACGCCAGCATCTCCCCAACCCAAGCCGGGTGCAAAGGAAATAAAGAACAAGAAGGGTCATAGCTCAGTGTTAGGGCACCTGCTTTGGGTGCAAAAGGTCCTGGGTTCCACCCCCAGCATCCTCACGCAGGGCTGGAAGAGATCCTTGCCTGAAACCTTGGAGAGCTACTGCCGATCAGTGTACATGGAAGGAGCCAGATGCACCAAAGGTCTGATTCAGTATAAAGCAGCTCCCTATGTTCCTGGGGTGCCTCTGAGCCTAGGAATTTGTTTTCAGTACCAAAACTGAGCTGAGCTTGCAGTCATTGCACACAAAAAGTCTGTGCTTGGGTAGTTTTCTCCACTTCAGCATCCTAATAATGTTGCTGCTGCTGCTAAACCACTGGAAGTCTGAAACCTTTGCTGATCTACTGCTGGTTGCTCAGCAGATCTAGCAGGATATCCCAATCCACCTTCTGTGGAAGACACATGCAATGAAGATCTTCCATGCTAGCCCTTACTGTTAAGGAGCTACGTGAACTGCAAAACCAGCTGTTTCACAGGCACAGAAACAGAAATTATTAATACAAACCATGTGCTTTTGATTAAAATTTAACGGATGTTCTGTGACCAGGCCATGCTGCTGCAGACTACGTTACCAAGCCAAAGGATGAATGTTTTCCAAGGCAGCTGGTAAAATCCCAAGCCGTTTCCAAACTCCCAAGTGAGCAGCATTTGCTCCTGAATCATTCACACATCCCACTTCTTTCTGGCTCAGTGAGATCACTGAGGACCTCCAAAATCATGTAACTGCCCAAATATTAACCTCTTACAGGTTAAAATGTGTTTACTGCGCTAGGGATGTAAACATCAAATCATACGCCCTACCACAAAACGACGTCACATTTCCCATTGGTCCTCTAAAGAATTGCCATTAAATGTCAACATTCACCACATTTCCAACACTATGACACAATACAACTCTTCCTGCACTGAAGGGGGTTGGACTAGATGACTCTTGGGGTTCCTCCCAACTCCACAATTCTAACTAGCTTTCACCATGTGGTTCTTTTCTTCTTCTTCTGGATTACTGAAAAGTTTTTAAGACATTTACAACAGAAGTTTCTCCTCCTTTAAGGAATAAAAATGACACTTTTTCATAAAAGGTCAGAAGACCTCAAACAGTTGCAACAGCTTAGGAACTTGCTTGAGGTTAGAACACCTGAAAACAGGGCAGCTTGCTGTTAGGCTGTGCTTTATCTAGACAGCTCAGCATGCTTTGGCAGGGGAGAACTTGTGTACACCCAGGAGGTGGTTGAGATGTGGTTTTATCACTTCACTTCAGCAGGCTTCAGTAGGGTAGGACTCAGGTATGCCAAGAGGGTGGCAGGAAGTGGCTTTATCACTTGAGTAAATGTGTGAAAGCATAGGAACGCGCTTCCTTATTTGGGTAAATGTAATTAAGAGTGATGGTCCCTGGATTTAGAGGAATGGGAGATGTCAACAGGGGAGGAGAGTTTAATATTTTAATTAGGCGGCCATGATAGGCTGTAGCCCCTGCACACCCCCAGCCAATGGGGGACGGGGGGGGAACCTTTTCGCTCAGGGGAAGGTGATATAAACTTGTGTTTTTCTGAAACTGGGTGTGCCTGCTTTTGGGACACCCGATTCTTGCAAGAAACATATATGTAATCAATAAAACTTTTTGTTGCTTCACCAATTTTGCCCAGATTTTATTTTGAGGGTCTCAGGACCCCAGGCGTTTTTATATCTCACACTCTTTCCCCTGCTTGGTGATACAAGAAATGCAGACCACAATGCCCCATGGCATTAGCCTTCATCTGATGGTAGATTATTGGCCACGGGATATGCTGACCGGGGATGATGGGAGTTGGAGTCCCACAATTCCTGGAAGGCCACAGATTCTCAGTCCCTGCATGAAAGTTATACACTGAACAAATTAGGATTATAACTCACTCATATACTGGTTGGCTGAAACTTGTACTTCCCACTCCAACTAAGGTTTAAATTGGGAGCCATCTATGAGAAGCTTATTCCTCCTATGCTACAGGTCTCATGCCTTTCTAAGGAGGCCTCTCCGTTTAAGAGCCACTCTCCAGAGTTAAAGCAAGGCAACACGCCTCTGAGTTGGGGGGAACCAACTGATGGCCCATGAGATGCAGCTGGAAGAGCCAGAAAACCCTCCGGCTTTCTGCAAGCAGCTGAATCAACATCTCACTTGGTTTAATCCTCTCCAGCAACATATGGGGTGCAGCAACCAGCAACCTCTCACCTACTTCTCATCCCAAAGGAGCAAGAGGAAAATCTGTTTCCGTTTAACACCTTCTGTTCTTGTGATATTCACTGGGGACATTTATTTTCCAGATAAGAGGGTATTACCTTGCACAAACCTAATTAAACTTCTTTTGCTTTCAAAAAGGGAAAAGAACAAACAGACACCTTCCTGGAATTAGCCAAGACAAAGAAAAAGATCATCCCAGACAATTAATAAAGGTGCCTGTAATTGTGACTACAGTCTCTACAGCAGGTAGGTCTCCAGCATCCTTAAGGCCTTGCTTTGCCATGGCTAGGGAATGGGGAAGGAAGTCAAGTCACTTTGCATTTAAAGGCAAAGTTACCCAATTCACACTTTCTGAAACCATCTTAGAACGGAAACTTGGCCATTGTTCAAAATTTGCACTTCTCCAAATTTTCATTGCAGTTTTCCAGCCAAGTTGTGTGTTCCAAATGGCTTGTATACAAGGGTGAAGTGTGCCTATAGAAGCACATATTAGTGCAAGTATCATGCACAAATGCATGGCGTCAGGGGAAATCGCTTTGCAAATTTATTTCATAAAGTTTATACATCGCTTAAGCTTTTTTAAACCCTCAAAGCAGTTTACACAAAGAATAAAACAACTGTTTAAAACAACTATTTTGAACATTCAAAAAAATTAAAGAAAATCAGCAATTAACTGACAGCAGATCATCACACCCATCCACATTCTACATGTCTGGGTGGGCTTGTCTAAGAAAGAAATGTTTTTAGCAGGCTTCAGAAATAGTAGAGTGAAGGAGCCTGCCTGATGTCAATAGGCAGGGAGTTCCAAAAATTGCATGCAAAAATATATATGGAGAAATCCACAATAAAAGGAAGGATTTCCATGAGGACTAAAAAAATAAAAATAAAAATTGGCAAACTGATGCTGAAATGGAGATGCCTGAACGTAAAACTGTAAAAACAAGAAGGCGACCTCGACATACTTGCCCCGCCCTCCTGGCCACAGCGGATGTAAAATGTTAACATGATTAGCAGCACTGCAGCTGAGGACACTTGCAAAACCTCTGCTATTGTTCTCTCTGTCATCATTGTTATTCTCCTTTGGAATCCCATTCACTGTACTTGTGATCTTGCTGAGGAAGAAGAGAGAGGAGCAGAAGCATGCTGGCAAAAGAAAACACAGTCTAAGGGGTCTAATTAGGCTGAGACTGGAGAGGCTACACCTTGTTATATCCATGAACATCCTGCCTTATTTGGACGAGTTTGGGAGCTGACAATTCCACGTACATCCTTGTGGTAAAGAGCTGAGCATCAAATGGATATTAGACAAAGGAAGCAGAGAAGCCACTAGACTCCAGCCTCTGCCTCTTGGTATTACAAGGCTTGTGTTTTCAGATGATTCATCTGAGGAATGCCAGATTCTCACAA
This sequence comes from Lacerta viridis, assembly GCA_900245905.1. Lineage (NCBI taxonomy): Eukaryota > Metazoa > Chordata > Lepidosauria > Squamata > Lacertidae > Lacerta > Lacerta viridis. The sequence goes on along the minus strand of OFHU01003761.1, from coordinate 95,076 downwards.
AAATCACACACCCTTATGAGGAATGGTTGAGGGAGCTGGGCCTGTTCAGCCTGGAAAAGAGGAGGCTGGGAAAATATGAGAGCCACCTTCAAATATCTAAAGGCTGTCCCATGGAAGAGGGAAAAAGTTTTTTTCTCCTGCTCTGGAGGGTAAAGGACTCGATCCAATGGCTCCAAGTTACAAGACCAAGAGAGGATCCAGCAGTCAAGAAAGCGGTTTCTGTATGTACTAGGGAAGTGTGGGGCAGAAGGGGCAATGTCAACCTGGGAAGGTAGCTCGTTCAAGAGAAGCTAAACTCTGATCCCAAACCTCCACTGCCTTGCAGGACGTCTTTGGGGAAAGAAAAGTAAACCCTGCACAAATTCAGACAGGTGGCTGCATGGCACCTTGTGCATCTCCTTCTGGCAACGCAGCCTGCAGCCAAGCTGGTGCTCAACATATTGATCTGCTGCTCTCTCTCGGACCCCCTCAGTGAGTCTGAGAGGGGTCTCTTTTCATCTGGGCAGCCCAGGATCCTAATCCACACTGCCCCCACTTGCGCTCCAGGGAGGTCCCTTTGGTGCTGCCAATGACTTCATCCCCAGAGGTGCACTCCATTGTCTCTCAAGACAGATGGATGCCAACATCTTTGAGGAGAACTTAGTTGTAGAGAATCCCCTGTGTCTTAGCCCCCACGGTTTGATTTAAAACTGCCTGGGCAAAGGAAAACATATCACCTGATGTCACTGTGATGCCATGTGACTGAGAGGTGGGCACCCCACCCAGTTGCCCAAATGGCCTGTTGGGATTGGGTGACAGAACCAATTCCCCCTCCTTTGGGCTAGACAGAACAAAGGTCTGACTCAATGTCCAGTAGTTTCCTATGTGTGCAAAGGACAAACTCTCCCAATAATTGCTCCAAGTTTCTCTGTAGACAAAATTTCTGCTGCTACTCTGTTTGTGTGTAGCGTCGTTAGATAATCCTGACTCACACCAGGGGATTAAATTAAGTGGCCTTTTGATCCTTTCTGACCCTGATTTTATAAATCTCCCCCTGACAATGCAAGCCATCTTTGTTCCATCTTTCCATGACCTTCCTCTTCTCCCTTCTTAATCTTCATTTCCCAAAGCTCAACATTCGCATATCTTCCTGCTTCTCCTGACTTGTCACCATCCCTTCCAGATGCTTTATTCATTGCCTGTGTTGCTCTTCCCTGATAAGTTCGGCGTCATTAATATATTTGAATATATTTATCCTCATAAAGTATTCGGAAGGGAGGGAAGTGCCATTATCCCCATTTTCTTTTATTACAGTATGCTTCATTTATCTGGAGATGCTCAGAAGCAACATCTAAAAACAACAACAACAACACACAACACCATTTGGATAATGAGATGTTTGGATAAACAGGAGCACTATTTACAAAGGACTGCATTTGCAAGAGCTAAACAAACATTGGTGGATATTTCATAAGGAGCACTGAATGTGGGCAGTGTTCAATGTTCCCACATGACCAAAACACACACACACACACACACCACCACCACCACCACCAACAACAACAATAACCCTGCCCTTAGAAAGCTAGCAGGTCAGGAAGAAGCCTAGGCTAGAACTCTTCTCTCTGACTTGGGTTGGCATGCTTGTCAACTGACAGTCAAGGATGACATCTGGGCTGTCCAAACAGGCTATGTGACCAAAACAGGAAAAGGCCCTGCCCACAGAAAGCTAGCAGGTCAGAAACAAGGCTAGGTTCAAATTCTTCTCCCTGAACTTGGTTGGCACAATGGTCAACTGACCTGTCAATAATTATGATTACAGGTGGGTAGCCGTGTTGGTCTTGCCAGTTGGCACAATGGTCAACTGACCTGTCAATTAAGACCAACTAAGTATTGTTCTTACAGGTGGGTAGAGCTTTTGGTGCTGCCATAGTCAAAACAAAATTTTAAAAATAAAAAATTCCTTCCAGTAGCACCTTAGAGACCAACTAAGTTTGTTCTTGGTAGAGCTTGCAATGCAAAGCAGGGTACATGAAGACAGCCTCAAGGAAGGGCCACATTCCCTCATGGGCAACCTTGGAAAGGCCAGTGCCCCTTGTGAGCAGCCTCAGGGACAGGGGAAATTCCCTCATGAACAACCTTGGACTCGTTTGTTACCCCTTGTGAGCAGGGACAGGGGAAAAGGGAGCAACAGATCTGACTCTTTCCTTTGTACCGGAAGCTTCCTTCAAGATGTTTCTGCACAAACCCTCTCTCCATCCAGGCAAGCAAGTGGCATTTTCGCCATTCGTAGAATTGGAGAATTGTAGAGTTGGAAGGGACCCCCAAGAGTCATCTAGCCCAACCCCCTGCAATGAAGGAATCTCAAGTAAAGCATCCATGACAGGCGGCCAGGAAAGCAAGCTGGCTCCATCTTCTGTGTGAAAGCCCTTTAAGGTTACCAGATTTTTTCCAATGATCTGAAGGGAGAAATCAATCAAGCAATGGCTCCATCTTCTGTGTGTGTAAAGTTATTTCCCTTTAAAGGTTACCAGAGTTTCTTCCAAGCTTCTGGGATCTGTGGGGACACAATCGTTAATCAACTCAAGCCTCAATCAATCAATCGGAAGTGTGTGTTTGAAGTCCCCATGTGTATGTGGGTGAGCTCCCGTTAAGAAGTATCTTCTCTTCTGGGATGTGGGTGGTGCTGTGCGTTAAACCACTGAGCCTCTTGGGTTGCCGATCGGAAGGTCAGCAGTTTGAATCCCCATGAGGGGGTGAGCTCCCGTTGCTCGGTCCCAGCTCCTGCCAACCTAGCAGTTCGAAAGCACGCCAGTGCAAGTAGATAAATAGGTACCGCTGCAATGGAGGTACCTCAACAAGAGCAGCCACAACTTAAAAGAACATAAGGCCTTCCTGCTGCATTTAAACCTATTGTGACACAGAAGGTATCCCCCCCCAGCCCCACCCCACCAATCTCTCCTTTTTTATCAAAGGGAAGGGGAGGGTGGCAACCAAGCAGAGATAGCCTCTTTTTATTTTTTTAAAGGTTCATTTTTAATAAGAAGGGAACAGGGAAGCTGTTTAGGGGGAACCAACATAAACACCCTTGTGAGGATGGGGCCAAACTCTCAATTTCAATGGTTGGATCTGCTGCCTGCCTGCTGCTGTGCTCCCACTCGATCAGTGGAGCTGAACATTAGCAGAACTCATTTTTTATGTTTATTTATTTGTCTATCTTTGTTGTTGTTATTCCATAAGACCCCTTTGCTGCTAGGCTCGGAAAGCTTGGCTGCTCATCAGGGGCGTAGGGGGGTGCTGGGGGCGGTCGCCCCCGGGCGACAGGGGCGAGAAGCGGCGGGTGGGGGCGGCAAGAGGCAGCCCCTCCCACCATCAGCTTTCTAGAAGCAAGGGCACAACCTGCTTAAAAGAAGGCTGCAGAAGCGGCGCCGGCACCCCCGGAACCGCCCTGGGGGCGGAAGTTGGGAAGAGCGGAGCCTCCCGCCACTCTGTCATTACTTCTGGGTTCAGCTTTCTAGAAGCAAGAGGTTGGGAAGAGTCCTCTGTGAGGAGAGAGGCCTAACTAAGCTGATGGAGCAGTTTGAACAGGATGTTTTCTATCTGAAAGAAAGGGAGTGGGGGGAAAGAAATCCCCAAGCAGCATTTCAGAGTCAGCTAATAAAAGGCAATCATAAATTACATTCCTGATGTTCATCCTTGAACCAGCTGCCTGCATGCATTTCTCACCACTGACTTCAGCAAACCCCAGCAGTGCATGGGCGGAGACTTAAAAGTTTGAGATGGCTTGAGATGGAGTGGCTTGGAGAAGGCTGGGCTGGCAAGGCATGGTATAGGCAACGAAGCTCTCCTGTGTTAAGGCTGCAATGCAAACTGTGTTGTGGAAAGACTTACTCATCCACCAGGCGGGAGATCTAACTCCCATGTCACTAAAGGGATGCTGGAATAAGGAGTGGCAGTTGGTAGTGGAAGAATGTAACAGACAACTTGGAGGGGTCAAGTCCAAAACATCCACCACAGGTTCTTGATTTCCACTTGTTGGATTTGTTTTGCAACAAAAGAAAGCAGTTCTTCCCCCGAGATCTCCACCGTCCATTATGGACGAGTATTATACCTGAACGCTTTTGGCCTTTAGCTTCCACATTCTTTGCTCTTCTAGACGGCTGGTTCTACATCTTACTTCTTTTATGGGTCCTCTGTTGGTTTCTTCCATTTTTTTCTGTGGCTCAACAAGTAGTACTGGGCAGTGCTATTCTTCTAGAGCAGGCATGTCCAACAGGTAGATCGTGATCTACTGGTAGATCACTGGATGTCTGTGGTAGATCACTGGCTCCCCCAAAGAAGCTCAACAACTTTGGCTAAGAAAGCTCCCCCTCACCGGTACTCCAGGGGCGTCGCTAGGGGGGTGCGGTGGGGGGGTATCACCGGGCGACAGGGGCGAGAAGCGGCGGGTGGGGAAGAGGCAGCCCCTCACCATTCCCACGCGCTGCCGCTCCCTCCGTCACCCTGGGAGCGGCAGCGCACGCACCCGAACGGAGTGCCCACGCGCAGGCGCACTTTCGGATCGCCGCTTCCACAGCCTCCTTTTGAAGAGAGCTAAAAGCTCATTCGGCTTAAAAGAGGGCTGCAGAAGCGGCGCCGGCACTGCCCGGAACCCTGGGGGCGGAGCGTCATGACGTCACAATGTGATGTCACGACGTCCCGCCCCCGGGGCGTTTTTGCCGCCCCGGGTACCTTACTTACCACTGCTAAAAAAAAAAAGTTCAACAACTTTGACCTGAACCCCTAAAAAGGGGGGTAGATCACTGCCAGTTTTTAACTCTGTGAGTAGATCACAATCTCCTGGGAGTTGGCCACCCCTGTTCGAGAGAAAGAGGTGCCAAACTCACTGTGAACACCTCCTTCATTCTCTTAGGATGGCAATGGTGCCCACCTGAGAGACACCAGAACTAAATTCTGGATGACAAAAAAGCCCCGGGGCTGGGATGAAGAGCTCACCCACAGCTCTGCTTGTTCCACTTTCCCCCATGCAAACCCACTGTTCACTGCTGAATCAGAACAAATGGCAATAAGTTTTTCTGTGGATTGATGTTCTGATTCAGCAGTAAATAGCAGGTTTTCCTGGGGAAGGTAAAGGTAAAGGGACCCCTGACCATTAGGTCCAGTCGCGGGCGACTCTGGGGTTGCGGTGCTCATCTCGCTTTACTGGCCGAGGGAGCCGGCGTACAGCTTCTGGGTCATGTGGCCAGCATGACTAAGCCGCTTCTGGCGAACCAGAGCAGCGCATGGAAGCACCATTTACCTACCTTTACACTGGAGTGGTACCTATTTATCTACTTGCACTTTGACAAGCTTTCGAACTGCTAGGTGGGCAGGAGCTGAGACTGAGCAGTTCACCCCGTCATGGGGATTCGAACCGCCAACCTTCTGATCAGCAAGCCCTAGGCTCTGTGGTTTAATCCACAGCGCCACCCTGGGGAAAGCAGTGGGACAAATGAAAAACTGCTCAGCCACATGCCTAGGAAGTGTGGGGCAAGCAGGAAACCCCGCAGCGCTGTGCTCTCTAGGCGAGGGCGAGAGGAAGTGCGGACGAGCCCTAAGCTCAAAGTCAGTATTTGTCATGTATGTTGTGTTTGTTATTATGTCTTTCTCATTTGTCTGAGCAAATTTCAATAAAAATCAATTTAAACAAAAGTAATTCTGTGAATTCCTGCATTGCAGCAGGTTGGGCTAGATCACTCATCTTCCACTGGTGGGCTGGGACCCACAAGTGGGCCATGTCCTGCACCAAGGTGGGTCACAGGAGCACTATCACCATGAAAATAGATAGCAAAAGGTAAAGAAATGGGCCCCCAAATTCATGTTTGAGTTAAAAGTGGGTCCCTGGGTCTGAAATGGTTGAAGATGCCTGGTACCTGGATGACCCTGCGGACCCCTCCAACTCTCCCATTCTCTGACTCTGCACCTCACAGTGGGGAAGCAGATGCCATGGGGACCTGACAAAACAGTATTCTCTCCACTTGTGATCCCCAGCAACTGGAGGAGGGTGGAGCTGTAGTCTAAACCACTGAGCCTCTTGGGCTTGCTGATCGGAAGGTTGGCAGTTCCAATCCTCATGACGGGGTGAGCTCCTGCCAACCTAGCAGTTCGAAAGCACACAGGTGCAAGGAGATAAATAGGTACCCTTGCAGCAGGAAGGTAAATAGTGTTTCCATGCACTCTGGCTTCCGTCATGGTGTCCCGTTGCGCCAGAAGCGGTTTTGTCCTGCTGGCCACATGACCTGGAAAGCTGTCTGTGGACAAATGCCGGCTCCCTCGGCCTGAAGCAAGATGAGCGCCGCACCCCATAGTCACCTTTGCCTTGACTTAACTGTCCAGGGGTCTTTATCTTTTTTTATTATTCGGAGGCCCCCTGTCCCCAAAAGGGGAGGTTTAGGGACTGATGAGATTAGTTCTTTGCAAAACATTTGCTTCTGGTCAACCTGCCCATTCTGCATCCTGAGTGACTCTTTGTGATAAAGTAGAAAGTGAGCCTAGGTAGGAGGCAGACCTGGCAAAGGCACAATGTGTTTAGGAGGGAGACCTGGCAAAGGCACAATGTTTTTGGGATATGCGGATGACTGTGAAAAAATTATCATGAAGTATAAAAAGCACATTCCCCCCCTCTAAAAATACTAATGCTTGTTTTTGAGAGCAGTTATTTCAGCAGATCCTGACATTCCCAGAGAGTGGAACCATGAAGGCTAAGACTAGTCCGGGTGTCATTGCACTCCAGAGTCCAGCAGGTGAACCTTGGAGGGACTCTCTATTTCTGCAGATCCTGACATTCCTCCGCCGAGTGGAACCATAAGGCTGGAGACTAGTCAGGGTGTCATTGCACTCCAGAGTCCAGCAGGTGAACCTTGGAGGGACTCTCTACCTGTCTTCCTCCGCCTGGTCCTACTGGATATAGGTGGACTTCCATTCCCACCAGCCTGCACCAGCCTGGCAATGGTCAGGGATGATGGGAGCTGGAGTTCAGGAATATCTAGAGAACCACAGGCCAGGTAAGGCTGCTCTGTACTAGGAATATTTATTCCTCTGGTACATTTGGATAGATCTCAATGGATTTCAGCACGAATGGACAAAGCTCAATGGGCATGCAAGCAAGTTATCATCTCTAGATCTGCGCAGCTCCCAGGAGAGTGGATCTTGACTCCCAGGGATGCCATTTTGGATTTCCTTTTAAAAGCCCCCGAGTCAGGGCTTTCCGGCGCAGTCCTCCTGCTGTAAGCTGCTAAATCAAGTTTTATTGAACGCAACACAGGTTTAGAGATAAAGCAGTCCTCCTTTACAAATGTAAGCTGCTAAATCAAGTTTTATTTCCTGAACGCAACACAGGTTTAGAGATAAAGACTCCGGGTTTACAAATAAATATTTAGCAACTTTTTTTTCCTGCTGCTAAGAGACTGGCTTTTGCAGACCTCAGGCTCTGTGCAAAGTATTCCTGCAGCTATCTGCAAAGCAATGAGACAAAAGGGTGGCGGGAATGCTTTAATTTCCAAACACGTTTGTGCCTTTGTCTTCTCCTTGCTATTCACTCATTTTGATCCCCCATCCTCCACCTCCATTTTTAATGAAGGAGTTGACTGGTAACTGGATGAGGTCAGAAAATGAGACCCCTACTCACACAGCATGAGTGACAGAGAGAGGGAGGTAACTAAAAGGGAGGTAACTAAAAGCAGCCCCCCAACAGAATCCCCATTGCAGCTGGTTCTGGGTCAAATGGAAAGGCAGGGGCTATGACTGCTACTGTCTGAGTGAATTGCAGCCCCTGCCTCATATTAGTTTCCCTCAAACTCAAGATTTGAGGAAACCACCCAAAGGGTTGAACCCCTTTGAGGATGCTCACCAATGGTGGGGATTTTGTCCCCCCCCTTTTTTAAAACCCCAAACCTCCAAACCTTTTCTAACTTAAAATTCAAAAATTACCAGGGTATTTGGAAGAGACTTACCTTGCTCTTCTGTTGCAAGATACAGACCCGATTGTAACTTTACATATGGCAAAATTTCTGACCTCAGTCCTGACACTTAAGAAACACAATGGTTTGCTATATACAGTTTGAAATTTTAATTTAACTTTTATCATATTCTACTCAGCTGAGTATTTTTAAAGCCGATTGTATTTTATTGTTAGTAATTTACAAATATGGCAAAATTTCTGACCTGTGATGTTCCTGTTTCACTTAAGTTTTTGGTTGTTATGTTTATGGGCTATAAAGCAGAAATAAAATGAAATTTGAGTTCTAAACTTTTAAAACATAAACCCTTCTAGGAGAGCCAGTTTTTTTTTTAAGCTATTTGGAATTGTTAGTAATTGTAAACCAGTCTGTGATGTTCTGTCTCTGTTTTTGGTTGTTATGTTTATGGGCTTAAAGCCGAAATAAAATGAGTTGAGTTCTAACTTAAAAACAAAACAGGAGAGCCAGTTGTGGAATTCAAGTTTCATCTGGTTTTACCCATAATCCTAGACTTCGGGAAGCTGAGTTAACAGAGTATATACACATCACAAATTGAATTCATTGGGTGTCAACCAGTGCGCTGTTGCACCCTGGGGAGACTTGAGGAATGTTCAGGGGAGGCCCAGGCACCATCCTTCCATTTTCTGCACCCTAAACCTGGCCAGCTTTGTGGGTGAAAACCCTTTCTGTAGCGGAGGAAGCCATGGGACGCATGCAGACTTCCTTGCCATTTCCATCTAACATTCTGAAGAATAACCTGCTTCCATACAGTATTGAGCTTGTTGTAATTGGTTTATTTAGTAACTTTGCTGATGTTTCGGTTCACTTCTGATTAATCCATCTCAATTGTAAACTAAAATCCATTGGATTAAAAGGCTAGATATAAATACCTGAAATAAAGAAATGCATTGGACTTCTCTGCCTTCAGTTGTGTAGGCCTGTAATATGTGTTAATTGTTGTTGTTTGGTACAGAACCAGGAAATGGTAGTTACTCCAGATTAATTTGCCCAAAATACAAGGTATGCTTTGGGGTGCTCATTTTATTTTTGATGCTTTCTTTTTTTTTAATGGTTAATTGCTTCCATTTTTTGAAAGGTCACAAAAGACACCTGAAATAAAACAGCAAAAAAAGTGGGGAAACACTTTTGCATGACTGTTTATCTTCTTAAAATCCCCCAAACAAAAATCCTCCCCAGCTTCAGTAACTAACAGTTCCTTAGTTTTTACACAGAGGGCTTGAGAAATGCAAGAAAATAGCAAAGCAGCTGGATGGTGTTTGTGCCTGGATGTTTGTGTGTCCCATAAGGAGAGATGTAAAACTAACCCTACAAGTGGAGAATGTTCTCTGTGTCACTCTCTCCTTCTGGTCCCAACATCCCTTGCCCCTCTTCTTCTCTCCCTCTCTCTCCCTCCCTCCTTCTTAACAGTCACCCAGCTTTATAGGCGCAGGGAGTCTGGGTTCTCTCCTAACTCAACCTGGAGATGCCAGCGATTGAACTTAGGACCTATTTAACTCAGCCCTTTATCCAGAGACACGAGGACTAGAATCTTACAGTAGCACAGTGACAGAGCATCTGCTTTGAATGCAGAAGTTCCCGGGTTCAATCTGCAACGGCTTCTTCAGGTAGGGCTGGGAGAGACTCCTGGAGAGCTGCTGCCCGAGATGAGAGAATAAGGAGCTGGTCTGACTCAGCACAAGGCAGCTTCCTATCTGCTTTCTCTGGGAAAGCTTGGAAAAACTGGGCCAATCATGGAGAGGGCCAGAGGGTGTTTGCCCACGACTAGTGACAAGCCCCTTCTTGGATGATGGAGCACCTCAGGAGGGAAATAGAAAACGACACTTCTTCAGTATTGATGCCCGAACAACTGCAGTAAATTCACGTTAAAAGGGCCTGTTGGGTGGGGGAATGGAAGAGGGCAGCGGAAATATTCAAGGGCAAAGGAGTGCTTAGGTAGAGAAAGAGAAAAGGCTGGGTAGCTTGGTATGGAGACAAGTCAAAGGGACTGTGAGGAAATGGGACATTCAGGTCCCCTCTGAAGGATGACAGTAGTCATACCCTCAAGTTCTAGTGTATCTACTTTTGAATTAAGTCTCACAATAATTGCAAAGCTATTCCTTCCAGCATTTTCCCCAAATCTCTATACTCTGGTTTCTCTTCCCAACTTCCAGCTCCGACTTTCATTACCTGTTGCAGAGGCCAACTTGGTTACACATTTGACATTAAGAGCGAGCACTTTTGCCTGTGGTAGGGGCTGCAGTGTGACCAAGTCCCTTTTTAGTATTATTAATTTGAAAAATTGATTTGGTTTTCTTAACATTAATAATGGCTTCCCAGTTCTGCATAAATGCATGAATCTTTGGCCAGCCTTCTTTCATCACTTTGCCATGATGGCATACTCAAACAGTATCATTTTCATAACACACAATTTCTATTCCTCACAACATCGACAACCGCTGAACAACTCCCTTTCCTGCTTCACATTTCTCTCTCACCTACACACACACACACACACACAACTGCAGTGGCACAAACCCTCAAATCACCTCCTTTCTTTGGACTTCATTTGCACAAGATCTGATGATGGTCAACAATTCATGATGGCTTTAAGAGAGGATGAGACTGCTTGTGGCGGCTATATGTCAGAGGATGCTGGACTATCAAGGTGTTGGTTTGGATCCATCAGGGCTCTTCTGAGGTCAGTTAGGAACCCAATAACCCTTCACTTCATTGGGAAATAACCGCGTACCTATGGAGATCCCCAACTGCTGCTATGCCCACTTTTAATTCTCCATCACCTTTAGAGCCGTGGGTGGAGTGAATGGGTGCTCTCCCCTGAAGCCACTATGCAGGGAGCAGGCATGAGGGGGGCATTTTGGATCTGAAGAACAGCAGGGACCTGATCCAGCTAGCAGCCCATATGTTGGCTATTTTAGAAGGAATACATGGCACCCACGTGGAAGACACCTGTATTTTGGCACTGAATGACTATCATAATCAATTCTTAGTCACTTAGGGGTATACGGATTGTGTTAGTGGAATGTTGTCGTGCAATAGAAAACACAAGTACTTTGCCAAACTTGTTGCGCAAAAGCTGATTTGTGTTGTGCAACTAGGTATCACCAAAATCCCATTGTTGAAGGACCTTTGAGCTCTGCCACCCATAAACACACAGAACATAGGATATGGTCCCAAGTCTTAATATCCATGGCTCTCTCTCTTTGCCTGAAGGATGACTGTTTCATTTGTGTTCAGGACATTCTTGCAGCTCCAGGATGGGGGATTCTTCCCCCCACCCCGATGTTGTTGAATTCTGCCTGTCACCAGCTCTAGACCAAGAGTGGCCAAGGATGAGGACAGCTGGGGCCATAAATTTCCTGCCTCTGCTATAGATATTTTGAGGTGTGTATATACAAAAGGAACAAATGCCTTAAGTTTCATTACTCCCCCCCCCCCTTTTCTATTTGAAAGTATGGGATGTTATAACCACAAATGAGCTGACTTGCCAGGCTTTGGGGGAATCATTTCTTTTCCAGAAATGTGGTTCTCGTCTTTTGCATGTACCAATGTTTGTATCTGGGAAAGCAGAGGTTCTCCAGGAACACCCATATATTTCCTTGTTCATAGGTATGGGAAAGATGAGAACAGCCATCCTCATTAGGCCCTTTGACTGGAAATTCATGTAATATTTCTTCTTTCCTCTCTCTGTGCGCCTGTCAAATGTAATCTCTATTGAGCTGAATCTTGCATGAATCAATTCCACCCAACGATGCAGCCTGTCTACTAAGCTACTGGGTTCCAGTTTCCAATTTGTGTGTGCATCTTGTTGTTCCTATTTATTACCATTTTCTTTCTGCTGAAAACCTCAAGACAGATAATTTGCTTTGAAAAAAAGAAAAATTCCAAAGGCTAAATTAAACAGGACCACAGGACTGGCCAAAGACATGTTTCTGCCTGAAGCAAAGCACAAGATGGAGCGCCTCCCCACACCCCGCGCAAATTCCACATACAGAAGCCAACTGGATTTGCAAAGCTAGTGACGGGGCAGCATCCCCCATAACACCTGGTTGCTGGAGGCCAGCTTCCGCGGTGCGGGGCACATGCAGCTCCATCCCCTTGCTGCCGCCGCTCCCCCCTCAAGCCTCTGGCACCCGAGGCAGCTGCCTCCTTCTGCCCAACGGCAGGACCGGCTCTGCAAAGCTGCTATTTCAAGGACCAACCAGAGAATATGTGAATATGTGAAATGCAGGAATATGTCTCACAAACAGGTTTTATTTACATTCAGTACATATGGGTGGGTGGATATGGGGAGTCAGGATTGGTTCTATGGCGCACTAACGAAGGGTGGAGGAGGAGTTAGCCTCCTCTCCCTGATGCTGTTCAACCTGTAACAGTTATTCGAAAATATACTGATATAGTTTGGGCTTTTCAATGTATAGCAAACTTCATATGTTATAACCAAAAAAAATAAAAATCCTTCCAGTAGCACCTTAGAGACCAACTAAGTTTGTTCTTTGTATGAGCTTTCGTGTGCATGCACACTTCCTCAGATATTATGTCATTCAGTAGTACGCCATTCTCTCTCTCCCCCCCCCATTTTGTTGCTGTTGAGAAATTAATAAACACCTCTCCCCAAGCAGCACAATCCTAAACACTGTGGTTGCTATTTAGTTCTTATTTTTAAACAAACATGAGAAATGCACACAGGCATTCCACAATTCATCTCGTTTTGCCCCCCAAATGGCAACCCAGTTTTTGCAATGCAGCACAATGGAAATGCTTCTCTTCAGAGTGCTTAAAAGAAGCAGCAGCTCTGCACTGGATTCAGCTGGACTGCAAATGATCATCTCCATGCAAATGTCTCCCCTCCCCCCTTTATATCTCAGATTACCATTGCCCTTCCACCTCAAATAAGATTTTCTCACGCTCATCTTGCACATGCCTCAGTGACCCACCAACAAAGAATAAGTTCTGTGAAATGATCAATAAGTAATTGCGAAGGCAGCTGAGCAGAGCTGAGGTGCAAAGCCCAAGAGAGCAGGCTGCAGTCTGGAATGGGGGGGGATTAATCTTACAACAGGGAAAGGGGGGGCCTTCAGCTATCGCTTCTCAGGCTCTAACATCTTTCTTGTCCATATAAGACCCAAGATTTCCATTCTCCATGTCCTGCAAAGCCTCTTTTTTGTAGGTCATTATTTTGTATCTCAAGCAAGTGATTCGAAGAATGAGATTTTTTAAATTATATGTATTTATAGTCTGTGCTCTCATGTGAGAAAATGGGATGCCCCATTTTCCCCTGGGGACACTTGCAGGGAACATACTCACACCTCTCTATCCTCTCTCCAGGCAAGCCAATTCATGATCAGATCTCAAGGACATATTCCCAAGAAGACTGCAAGCAAAGCTGGTGAAAGGTGTGGCCTGAGGAGAGTCCCAAGGGCCAGTTCAGGGGCTGCATTTGGACCCTGGACCTGTAGGAACCCATCCCCTGCAGTAGCCCATGGCTTGAGCCTTTCTCTGATCACACAACCAAAATGGTGGAAGAGTTCAGTCCAGTGTCCCTTTTCCACTAGTTGCCAACAAAAGCTGGACAACCATCTAGCATTGTTGTTGTTTAGCTGTGTCCGACTCTTCATGACCCCATGGACCAGAGCACGCCTGTCTTCCACTGCCTCCCGCAGTTTGGTCAGACTCATGTTGGTAGCTTCGAGAACACTGTCCAACCATCTTGTCCTCTGTCGTCCCCTTCTCCTTGTGCCCTCCATCTTTCCCAACATCAGGGTCTTTTCCAGGAGTCTTCTCTTCTCATGAGGTGGCCAAAGTATTGGAGCCTCAGCTTCAGGATCTGTCCTTCCAGTGAGCACTCAGGGCTAATTTCCTTCAGAAATAGCATAGAGGCAGCCAAAGAATAAAACACTCTCTCTTTAGTTCTTATACTGTGCAACATCCACCAGGCCCTGAAGCAAGGATGAGCTTCCTAAGCTGGTGTTTGGTGCATAAAATCCCCTCTTCTAGTGTGTAACTTTGGCACACTCAAGCAGCAAGGGGTGTCTGGCACCATGTCATTTCCATCCTGCAGGCAGGGGGCTGCAGAGCGAGGTGCACACCAGCATTTAAAAATAAACAAATAAGCTAAACACAGCCACTTCCCTGAGCACAGAAAACTCTTGCCACCTAACTCAGGAAGAAGCACCACACCAAAAGACACATGCCCTGATTTCCATCAGAGTAATGTTGGAAGGTCTGCAGGCCATGCCGCTCACCTGCCTCACTCTACGTTCTCTTTGAGTGCTTCTCTTTTGCCTGCCCTCAAACTCCAATAAGGACCTTTGCTTTCCTGAAGGGAGGACACTTAGAAACTAGCCGAATGTGTATGCAAAGTAAACTTTTTGCATTCCTTGGCCTGAGTCACTTTTGCCTCTGGGGCCACCCAACATGGGCACGTGCCTCTTTAGGGGGTTGCCCCAAAGAAAGCCTTGGGCTGAAAATGTTCCCACCCCCACTGGGCTTTAGGCTAATCTGGATCTCCTTCTCAAAGGAGGAGGGGAAACCCTGTAAGACCTCCATGGCCTATTCCAGAGGTGGATTGAGAGGAGCACAACCCATTCAGTCGCACTGGGCACGGAGCCTCGGGGGAGCTGCAGGAGGTGCCACATCTATGATGCAGAATGGAAAGCAAGAGGGAGGGGGCAAATTTTGATGTTACCCAGGGCACTGCTGAAATTTGAGACCCTAAGGTCCACCACCACCTATGCCTTATTGAAGTTGGCACTTCAGTGTTTGTACCATTGGAAAGTGCCGGGGCAGAGATGGAGGAGAAATTAATTCAGTTCAGGTTGAAATGCAAAGCTACAAAATCCATACTTTCAGAAACAATACATGAACACAGCTCTCTTTTGAAATCCCTACATCTCCTGATTTCGTAAAGCAGTTCCCCTGCCAAACACAAAAATGCCTCTAGTCAATTAATTTCCTTCCTTTTTGCAGTTTTGTTTTGTTTTTGCAAAGCAAAGAACCTAAGAAGATCGCTGCTGGATCATCAGACCAAAGGCCACCGAGTTCAGCAAACTCACAGTGGCAGCCAGGTGCCTGCAGGAAGCCCACTGGCAGAACCTGAGCTCAGCAGCACTCTCCTCACTGGTGATCTCCAGGAACTGGCATTCAGAGGCATCATGTCTCCGACCGAAGAGGTAGGACAAAGACATTGTGGCTAGTAGCTGTTCATACGATGGGGAACACTCCAAAGTACTATGCACATGCACGGTGCTACTGTCATCATCATCATCATCATTCCAAGGCAACAAGGTGGCAAATAATCCCAAGGCATTAAAAGTTCATAAGGCCTCCAAGAGGCAGCATTTGAGGGTATTAATGGCCTTGTATGGGCATTAAATGCATTTTGCAGCCTCAGAAGAGATCTGAAGTGGATTTGGCAAGTGTTCTCACACCTCCATAATTATTTGGAAGAGTGGAAATTGGAAGAATGTGTACGCCAATGGCTTTGAAAGAGACTGAAGGAAGTGGAGTAGACACAAGCTGTACTCACAAGACAAGAGGGAGAGCAAGACAGACACTTCACAGAGTTCCTGCATACCCCATAACGCCTGTTGACCCTAGATGAGAAGATGCCAAGCTGGTGCCAGGTGTCCTTGTGATGACTTTTAGGTTGCAGCCAACTGGGTGCTTTCAACCAGCATGGCAGACCCCCAGAGTGGCCACCAGCATGTTGGCTGTGCACTTGGAGAGCACTTGGAGCCCTTTCTGCCACTTCAACCTGCCTACTTCTATCTTCTAGGGAAGCCATGCTTTGGAAGAGAAGGTCGGCTTCTACCACAAACAGGGCTTTTTTGTCATAGGTCCTATTTTAGGGAATGTGTTCCCCAGGGATGTTCACCATGAGCATTTGCTGACATCTAACTATTCCATTTGGCAAGACATCTGGTTGGTTGCAAATTATTTTATTTATTGAGTGGTTAAATTTGTATACCGCCCTTCATCCGGAGATCTCAGGGCATTATGCAGAGTTTGCTCTTCCTCATTTAGTACAACTGCTGCAAGCTTCTTCCTTCCTTTTAAAATGTTTGCTTCCTTGATTTTTTTTTGTTTTTTTTAAATTTTTGCTTCATTTTAAAATGGTATTTGAATTGAATGTTTGGGTATAACTTTTGTGAAGTAAATAATATGCAAGATGAAATCTGAGCTTCTATCACCTATATCTATCTATCATCTATCTATCTTTCTCCAACCCCAACGAAGTGAGTGATATGGCCCAGGAACAAGGGTGAGAAGACCCGGTTGAATGAAACAGTCCCTCTGATGAAATCCCTGCCTGCCTGTGAAGAAACCTTGAAGTGGAACTCCAGTGTTTGTACCATTGGAAAGGGTGGGTGACACCTGGCTTGAGAGCAGTACATGTGAAAAGGATCTAGGAGTCTTGGTAGACCACAAACTTGACATGAGTCAACAGTGTGATGCAGCAGCTAAAAAAGCCAATGCAATTCTGGGCTGCATCAATAGGAGTATAGCGTCTAGATCAAGGGAGGTAATAGTACCACTATATTCTGCTCTGGTCAGACCTCACCTGGAATACTGTGTCCAGTTCTGGGCACCACAGTTCAAGAAGGATACTGACAAGCTGGAACGTGTCCAGAAGAGGGCAACCAAAATGGTCAAAGGCCTGGAAACGAATGCCTTATGAGGAACGGCTTAGGGAGCTGGGTATGTTTAGCCTGGAGAAGAGAAGGTTAAGGGGTGATATGATAGCCATGTTCAAATATATCAAAGGATGTCATATAGAGGAGGGTGAAAGGTTGTTTTCTGCTGCTCCAGAGAAGCGGACACGGGGCAATGGATTCAAACTACAAGAAAGAAGATTCCACCTAAACATTAGGAAGAACTTCCTGACAGTGAGAGCTGTTCGGCAGTGGAATTTGCTACCAAGGAGTGTGGTGGAGTCTCCTTCTTTGGAGGTCTTTAAGCAGAGGCTTGACAGCCATCTGTCAGGAATGCTTTGATGGTGTTTCCTGCTTGGCAGGGGGTTGGACTGGATGGCCCTTGTGGTCTCTTCCAACTCTATGATTCTATGATTCTATGGAACAGTGATGTGAGACAAGTTTTGGAATACAGAGCAGGTTGCATAAATGCTTTGCTCAGGAAAGCAATGCAGCCCAAACCATCATTTGCAGCCAGAAGAAAGCTGGTCAGAGCTGTAGATCAAAACATCTGGAGGGCAAGGAAGGGATAGCCTTCACGCTGCTCTCCAGATGTTTTGATCTACAGCTCTGACCAGCCACGTGCAAAAAGGCCGGCAGTGAGGGAGAATGTGAGGTGTAGTCCAACACAGCTGGAGGGCACCATGCCAGCTCTCCCTCTTCTAAGGCATGCAGAAATGAAGCCCTGCCACCAACATTGTATCTACCCAGCAACAAGACAGAGAGGCAAGACCACCAGAAGCATGAGTAAAAAGCTGTTTCTTTTATTGAAAACAGCTTTACGCTAGTTATGATTAATTTAGAGAGAGGATGATTCTGCTAGAAAGATTTGCATTCTCATGGCACATCCCCTAAAATAACCTCCCAATTAATGTGATGCTGTTTAATTATGCAAAGGGCTGGTGTCGTATCAGCTGTGCTGCAGCTCTGGAGCGGGATCGCATGAGCCATAATATGGGCACAAATCACTATGTCCTATCGGTTTATCTGCAGACAGCATCGCTAAGCCACAGTTATCGCCCAGCACACTTCAGGAAGTCAGAACATCGCAGAACTGATGTTCCGATAACTTCCGATAACTCACGGGCACAGAAAGGTGTTCTTGGCCAACACGGCAACACTTCCAATGACAGGTGAGCACTGATACAGCTTGATTAACTTGACATTGTGAGCAGAGCCAGATTACCGGCAGTGTGAAGAAGTCTTAAAGTCATCTTGATAACACTGTTGCATCTGTCACCAGGTGGAGAGCTACAGAGCCCCGGTGCTGAGATACCAAGGCGAGAGAGGCTGTTGGGAGTGTCAGGAATGAGCCACAGGGAAGAGCGGATGGGACCAAGAAACAGCCAAGTGGACATTAAAACAGAGGCCCAGGAAAGCTTTCGTCCACTCAACATGGACAAGTGAAGAGTCCCCAGCCCACATTTCATTTTTGCCTTTAATTTGTACATTGCCTTTTTATATTGCTATGCAGAAGGCCATTTACAAGCTGTAGAAGCAACAACATATACAACAAAGGTCACATGACCTATAAAAATCTGATCCAATGCAAATACCGGTAAGTCATAATAAAAAATATGACTTTAAAATAAGCAACTTATATCAAGTAAAGTAGTATTCAATGAATAGGGGGAAGCGGGGCACATGGATGCACCAACAATATTTCAATATCGAGAAATGTTATTCGTGTCGCGACATCACTAAAAAGTGTCTATGCAAGTGTGAGTATAACAGTTGCGCCTGCGCCTCCCGCCAGTTAGCCGTTGGCGTTTGACGAGAGTGGGTGTGTTTTTAGCACGGCCAACTAGAAAATTATGTGAAATGTAAAAGTGTTCCAACACCGTTTTACGTTGTTTACTTAAGATTTAAAAATACCAAAGGTAAGTTATTTCACTCAGTAATCAGGATTACATGTGATTTTTAAATAAGTTCAGTGGTTTTATTAATAATTGTTAGGTTTTTTTATAAAAATGTCTGTTGGGGCACTTTGATATACCAAGACACACTGATAACATATAAAAAGTGCCTCGCTAGTATATAATAGTGTTCCAATATACAAGTTTGCATGAAATTTCTAAATTCATTAAATTTGAAAAGAAAAAAAACTGTTGCCATTGCCAAAACCAAATTTCCCAAAGGGCACATTTCGAACATCATCACTTTATACTTTTTCTATTGACTTAAGTGGATATAATGTGCAATAGAAGCTAAACGTTAAGTAATTATCTTATTTTTTTATAAGCATTTTGTTTAAATTACTATTTTTTGACTACCTAATGTGAGTTCTTATACTTTTTAAGTTTTTCCAAAGTTTTTTTTTTAAATGGATAGGTGTTTGAGGAAAGATTAATATAAGTTTTGATGTTTTGTTAAGAAAACCTGCCATAAAGTCTATGATATGTGTGAAACACTGTTAGTTTTGATACATAATTTAGATTTTAAGTAACAAATTGTAAGGCTGATTATGATCTCTCACAATAAAATTTGTTTTTTCATTAAATTTTTGCAAATAATTACCATTCTCATACAGTTTACGCTTTGTGTCAAAGTGCCCCTTGTGTGGAGCAGAATGATACAAAACCCATTTTTTTTTACTGAAGTCATTATATTCTCATTATCTTCTAACTTTAATAATTTTTTTGATTGCTATTATAATATTGATTAGTTATGTCATGCATCAAGCCAAAAAAATATCATTTCGCTCATTTTTGTTACATAAAATTGTTACATGAAATGAGATTGAATTTTTCTGTATCAATCTGCTCCACTTCCCCCTAATCCATTTAGAACATTACACAATAACATTAATTATCAGTGAATGATAATTAAACAGAAATCCACTCCAAATCATTACAGGAAGGGACCATTTTGCATGGGGGTTCCATTCCTGACCCCCGTGTGTGTCGGCAAAGTGTGCCTAAGCCCTCCCCATTTCCCGGCCACTTCCAGGTCGGCAACGACAAGTGTGCGCGCATCAACCAGAGACATGTAAAATGGTCGCTGCCTGTACTAGACTAGAATCTAAAATTACAAAATGCACTAACATAACTGGTCCTTTCGTCCAGGGCAACATTGAGGGAAAGGGAGGGTATCCCACAGATCTTGCTCTGGCTTTGGAAACGGTTGCTGTTTTTCCAACCTTCTCCAAGATTCCACATGATACCTTGCAGATTCCTTCTTCTGTTTCCCTGAGCTAGAAACTGCCCAGACTTTTCCAGACTGTTTTCTGGGCAATTCTAAGGTCCAGGACTACCCACATTCCAAGGATCAGTCCAGACTTCCTAACCTGGGTCTGGGCATGCTGAGCACAAGAGCGCATTGCTTCATCTTCTGTGTGAGAAGCTATTCTAATGTTGAGAGACTGCTGTCCTGACATGAGATGGGAGGACCTGTCAATTTTGCTTTCTCCTGGTTTTTCATTTTTCTCAATCCTAGGTTTGGTTCTCCACATTTCCATGCCAGTTTGTGCTTTTTCCTTTTTTAAAAGAACTCATGGAAAATTCTTCAGCATTTTAGTGTGAATTTCTCCCAATACAAATTTTTGTATGCAATTTTGCCCAATATGACTTTTTTGGCGAAGTAATTTCCCATAACAGAATGCATGTTTGCATGTTATTTTCACTAATTTATGCATTTATTGGCACGAAATCCCCAGAGTATATGCAGTTCTGTATACATTACTCGACTGCAGAACTGCATTGTAAAATTCAGAGGAGTGCGAATTTTGAAGCACAGTTGTGCCTTGGTTCACTAGGACCAGGAAGAGACTAGGGCCATGAAGTAGGGCCAGTTGTTGTGGGGAATTAAATACGGAGGGGGAGAGCCATGCATGCCACTTTGAGCTCCTTGGAGAAATAAAGGTGGGATATAAATGCAATAAGTAATAAATTTAGTTCAGCTTTAAATGTAAACTGGATCAAATTTCTCCCCCAGCCCTAACCATGACTTCCTTTCATCTTCTCTTCTCCAGGCCAAACATCCCCAGTGCTTTCGATCCTCCCTTGTAGGACTTAGCTTTCAGACATCTTGCGATCCTGAGCCCCCTACCTTAAAATGCAGCACTGCGTGGAGGGAGAGGCACATCTGTTTGGCAGTGGGCCCAGGCTGCCTTGGGAGGTGTCTGGCTTTCCTTCACCGGACCACCCTCCCTGAGGAATGCTGCAGGACCATCCTCAGTAAGGGGGTTGGACTAGGAGGCCTTTAAGGTCCTTTCCAACTCTATAATTCTGCTTTTGTGGAAGCACTGGTTTGTGCCAGCCCTCCTGGTCATCACATTACAGAGGGCCATTTTCTCTTCTTGCCCCCCTCCAACATACCCACAACAATCTGGACATAACTAGCCACCTGTTTCCAATCAACCTAAGACTGTAAGCTCCTTAAGAATAGTCTCTTTGATTCTGAGCCTGTTAGGTTGCATTCCTAGTCCAAATCTGGGGCTCTGGGGGACTTAAACACAACACAATACATAGGAACGAAGATGGTTAGGCAGCAATTTGGAACCAGGAAAATCATTGCCACTGCATTGTAGTGACAAAGGAAACTGTGACAGGCCCCTATTTACAACCATCCAGGGGAGGTTGGTCACTAGGGCAGGGTTGGGCAGAGCCAGATCCAAAGCTATAACCCAGCAGTCTTGTGTGCCCCAGAGCCATAGTCATACATTTCCTGCCACTGAGAGGCTCCATTGAGCCTTTTCTGCCCTCCTCTCTTCGTAGAAGCAGAACTGAAAAATCACTGGCGTATCTACCGGTAAGCATTTGATATTGACTCCCAGAAGGGTCCCGCAGCAGCAGCCCCCAGGCTCCTAATGCCCACTGCTCAGTACTGCCACCATCAACCCCCACCTGCCTCTCCAGGTAAGGGCTCTTGCCCCATACATTGCAGCCATTTCAAAAGAAGCAGAGACAGGTGCACTGTGAGATTGAACCATGCAAGAAACACCCTGTGGTCCTTAAAGAGGAAACAGTAAAGGTTGCCCGACCCAATGGTGCAGGTCGATTGGGGCAAATGGGGCAGCAGCCCCCCCTCAGTCTGGACGGAGCCAGCCCCTCCCACCTCCTGCTGCGCTCCCTGCTTCCCCCCCCCCTGCCACCCCATGGGCACCAGCCACTTCTGCCCTTCACAAAGCTGCTTCAGGAGAGGCTGTTGGCAAATGAATGTCCACTGATCAAGGCCAACAGAGGGGAACCTTCAGCAACAGTGATAGCTCCCAAAGGTGATAGCCCAAAATATCCTGTTCCCCCATTAACTCCCCAACTTTCCAATTTGCGGTTACAGATGGAGTGTGTTGCTCATTTCCACCCTTTCCCTTTTTTTTTTTTTGCTGAATGCTACGTCCACTTTATTCTGTTTTTCAAGTGAATGCATCACCCCCCCCAGATTTTTTTAAAAGTTGTATGCATTTTATACATCTTTATAACTTAATTTCTTTTACATAAAATACATATTTTGTGCACACTTTCAGAGGGTCAACACTGCATCACAAAATCAGGGGAAGTATGTAACTGTTGCATGTTTGGGTGCAACTCCGTTTGCAGAAGAGGGGTTTGCATGGGGTCAACCCAAAGATTAGGGACCTCCAGATTCCCATACTGTCCCTGTTTCTTTAACCTCTCAAGCTGACCTCTTTTTCTCCACATTGTTTAGACTGATACTCTCAGCTTGCATCATGTTTTTGCTCCTCCTCCTCCTCCTTCCTTCTCAAGCCTCAAGGTGGCAAGTCATATTTAACTATCCCAGAGGGAATAAAGGTGCAAGCATGGCTGCCATATTCTTCTCTGACCTTTGGGGTCCCTCCCAACTCTACAATTCTGTGACTCTGATGCATCTCCTGCAAGAAACCACCTTGTGCTTTTCTTACCTACAAGCATCTCTTTGTGTGAGCTTGCAACAAGTCAACTCTGCTAGCTGAAAAGCTTCTCACTCTGCATACCAAGAGTTTCAATAGGTCATTGAACTGATTACTAACTGGATTGATAATGTCTTCTGATCCATCTGCAAGTTCAGGACCAGCGAATGAGATTGGTCTGGTGCAAAAAGTGAACCAACCGGTTTTCTCCTCCATCCCTGATTGACAGCTTATTAAAGTCTAATACAGATTGCATCCTTAACAGTCAGAATCATAGGTGTGAATTTCTATGCTATCGGTTCCAACTCCCTGCTCGATGCAGGAGTACTGGTCTTTGCTAATTCAAACTAGTTTTTCTGGAGCTACCTCTGCTCGGCGATGTGTGTGTGTGTGTGTGTGCACTCACACAACACATGCAGGTTTGTGTGACGACAGAGAAGTTGCAGATGTACACAAGTGTCTTTACTTCCAAGCTAAGGATAGTTGGATGCATAAGGTGTGGGCACAGCTTAGCAATATGGAGATAACCTGTCAGAGGACGATCCTTCAGTTCTTCATTCAGAATGCTCTACGTGTCACATGAATGAGGTGAACATTTCAGATGGGCAGGGGCGTGCTAGGGGGGTGCGGTGGGGGCACGCCCCCGGGCGACAGGGGCGAGAAGCGGCGGGTGGGGGCAAAGGCACCCCTCCCACCATCCCACGCGCTGCCGCTCCCTCCGTCACCCTGGGAGCGGCAGCGCATGGATCGCCGCTTCTACAGCCTCCTTTTGAGCCGGAGAGCTTAAAAGCGAGCTCTTCGGCTTAAAAGAAGGCTGCAGAAGCGGCGCCGGCACCCCCGGAACCGCCCTGGGGGCGGAGCGTCATGACGTCACAATGTGATGCACGACGTCCCGCCCCCGGGGCGTTTCCTTTGCCGCCCCGGGTACCGCGGAGCCTTACTCCGCCATCAGATGGGTGATGCTCAATCAAAACAATCCCCGTTCCATCCATGTGGATATCCCAGCAATGCCTGGTGGATGCACACAGAGTGAGACAAGCTGCACTCTGTCAAAGGCCTGGCCTACCACCAAACCACAGATTATGGGTCAAAACTGTTACTGGGTTGCAAGTGGCTGCCTTTTAGTGGAGACCCAGGTCACTGAGCCTGAGCTTCCACAGCCGTCTCCTGCCAAGAACCGCCCTTGGCAGGATTGGAAGCAACAGCAGCAGATCGGTTCTATGGTCATGATAACATCTTATTCCCTTGTTAATTGTGCTGTTTTAAATATATTTGACTTTCTGTTTCCTGTTCATTAGGTTGTTTTGAAGATATATTTTATATTTTACTTCCTTCAGTAATGTTTTATTCTGGATTTGTTGCAAACTGCTTTGAGATTTCCCTTGCTCCATAATGGGGCCCATTTTGAATTGAGTGCAGACCTGGGAATAAGGTTCAAGGTGAGGCTTCCTTTCCCAAATTCTTGCCTATGCAAAGGTGTGTTTTGTGCTCAGCTCAACGGCTTGTCTATCTGTGTGATAGTGAGTTGGACTTACTCTTTACACTGTAACAATCCCTGGTAACTAGCCAGCTTCCCGGCAGTAAGCAGACTCCTGTCAGTTCAAGATAGTTTTTATTACAGAAACAAATATCCCGAGCAGCAACAATAGATGCTCTAATCTGAATCCGAGTTCTGCTTCCAACAGGAACTACGCCAGAACCTCGTATGTCTGACCCTCCCCTTTTGCTCCTCTTTAAGGCGTTCCCAAGTCGAGTTGGAGGACTGAGAGTCTGAATCGGCTCTTCTCCACTCTCTCTCTTACCGGTATCTGTTGGCAGCCTGGCCTCTCCTTGGCCGTCTTCCAACCCTCCCTCTTCATCTGAGCTAGGAGTGTGAAGGGAGGGCTGCGGGGTCTCAGTTTTGGAAACCCGTCCTCCTCCCGCATCAGAACCTTCAGCCTATGAACTGCTAGCTCTGAAGTTTAACCCTTCTGCCTCTTGTTCACTTTCCAAGGCTAACGCTTCTGCTGGGTCCTGGGGGGCCACGTTCCTGACACTCCTGCTGCTAGTTACCCCCACCATTGAGCTTTCTGCGCATCTCTTCAAAGCAACCACAAGCCTCTTGCAAGGAGAGCGTGCAAAAGTAAGGGAGATCTTTGCCAATTTGTGGCTATCTTGCTTTGCTTCTTTATTTTAGCAGGGTTCATATATTGTTCAAATGTAAATAAAACCTCTAAGCAGTTTGCAAATAGCGTAAAATATACACTAATGTTGTCAATAAATGTCTAAAACAAGCTTTAATAAAAATAAAGCCAACAAATTATAAACATTATAAACTAAAATAACGATAATGTCTGGGTAGAAGCTTTTAGCAAGGGCAGAAAAAAGTAGTGATGGCGGCTGCCTAATGTCAATGGGCAGGGAGTTCCAGAGTGTTGGACTGCCACCAATAAAAGTGGAGAATGAACATCATGCGGCGTTTGTAGAAGTGCCACTTGCGCTGACTGAGGTGGCCAAGTGGGCATTCACAGGGTAAGTCAAAGCAGTACGGCAGTCTCTGAAAACTGTCCTGAAAGTTCCTGCATGCCCTAATGTTCAGTCCGACCAGCTCAACTCACTGAGCATGGGCCAATTTTCAAACATCTTTCTGTGCCTTGTTGTTTACCCCTGAGCATGGATGGATACAGCCCATTGGCAAACTGTGGCACTCCCTGCCACAAGATGCAGCAATGGCCATCAACCTGGATGACATTAAAAAGAGATTAGGCCACCTCATTGAGGATAAGTTATCAATTACTACTAGTCATATTGGCTAGCCATTTTCTCCAGTATCTGGTGCAGTATTTCTCTGAATACCAGTTTCTGAGGACCATGGACATATGAGGGCTACTGCAGTTATGCCCATTTCAGCATGTGATCGGCCATAGTGGGAACAAGATGGACCTTTGGATCAAAACAAAGCCTTTCTTATATCCTTGCCTACTCATTCTGCTGCCAAAAATGAGGGATTGCTACTCACCAGGGACAGGCGTTGGAAAACAGATAAAACCAGAACAGCTGGAGCATGGCAACAGTGCACCGTTCTGCCAAGCACAGCAGCCGGGTGTTTCTCTGCTCTGCAATACCTGCATTTTCTTTCGCTGGAGCCAAAGGAGACCTGGTTGGTTGCTAGAGCATGCTCACAGCCTCCTTCTGCAGCCATTCAAGGCCCCAACTGGCTGCACCATTGCTTTGCTTTGGGGCAGTGGGGAAAAGGCTGTGATACGGAACCCGGCTTCTGAAGGTGACACTGCTGCAGGTGACGATACAGAAAGGAGCAGCAGACCCTTCTCTTCCCCACCTGTCTCTTCTTGCAGAGATTTCTCCCTGAAAAGCCAGATTCCTGTCACTCCCTGGGTTATTGTCAAGATGCACCTAATAACAAAAAAGTATGGCCCCAGGGAAATGCAGAGAGAACGGATGAAATGAGAGGGAGTGTGGAAGGGAGAGAGAGAGAGAGTGTGTGTGTGTGTGTTGGGGGGGGGGAGGGAGAGAAGCTCTGGCTATGATCATTTTTGCAGCCTCCCTGCCTCCAGGCTGGTTTTACTTCCATGCAAATATTTTCTCCCCTTCTCCTCTGTGTCTCTCGCTTGTTTGAGTTTACATTATTTATGGCTTTGTCCATATTTGCCGTTATTGTTTCATTCAACAATAAAATGGATTAGATAAAAATGCCAACTGTTCTCTGCCTTTGTTTGTCCTAAGCACTGTGTTGTGACGCTGACGTTGCCTCGCTTTGGAGAGGAGCAGCATCCCATTGTTTTCACAGCAGTGAACCGCCCAGAGGACATGGCTAATTGGGTGGCATATAGAATGCCCAAGACAAAATGAATAAAGAGGGAATCGAGCTGTGAGCCTTCACACACACACACACACACAGACAACTTCCTCCCGACACAGAAGCCAAGGTGTCTGGCTTGCAGTTCTCCGGAGGTCTCCCATCCAGGCAATGTCCCAACTCAGACATGATCAGCTTCAGCCAAGAGGTGGTCCTGTGGGCTCCAGCATGGGGCTGCCCAGATGCTGTTGAACTACAGCTTCCTTCCTTCCCAGCCAGCAATGATGGGCTTTGTTAGTCCAACAATATCTGAACATCACAACATGGGCTACTTCTCTGGGTCTGGAAGGTGCTGTTTTGGAGGTACATGGGCTGCCTTTGCTAACCCAAAGGAACCAGACATTTTCTCCCCTTCAGACCATTCTTCTCCAGCCTGTTTCCTTCTCCACTCATCTTTCTAGTGAGAAGCCGGTCTCATTATGGAAAAATAACTGCTAGGGAACCATCTGGATGGAAGCAAAAGACAGGAATATAGATCTGGTCACACCCATATCTCCCTCTCAGTGGAACGTTAGGGGCTCAAGTATTCAAAATTCATGATGACCTGGTTTGTACAGGAATTTCCTCGGCTCATTATGCTCAGCTGGGCTACGAATGGAGCCATTTTCTGGCCCAAAAGTTCTCCACCACCAATGTCAAACCAGCAGGCCTGTGCGGGGGGGGGGCTAAGTTGCTATGAGGCCCCCCCCCACCAGGGACCAGCTGCTGTTTTGCTTGAGTTTATAACTTTATTCCAACAAGACTCCTGCCCCGGGTCTCTGACAAGTTCTGCATGGGGCTGCAAACCAGTATCGGTCGGACCAGCATTCCCCAGGCCAACAGACATTTTCAGGAATCCACTTGGAAGGGTCTGGAACGCCGGCAGATTTCATCCAGTTATGTTAAAAGGAAGGAGGAAGTTATAGCCATTTTTAGCTTCCACACTGTAGTGAATGGGGAATAATTTCTACATCGTGAATTATGTGAACAAAGAGTGCTTGGTTTGCACTGAATGTACAACCCTTTTGCTCTTCACTCAGAATTTGGGTTACCCTTCTTCCAGATCTTTGCTGCCTTTCTTTTTTTAAAAGTGTGGTGTGGAAAATTGTAGTGATTGTTAATTACTGAATCCAAGGCCTGCATACTCCATGAGCTAGTTAGAGGCCAAAGATTTCCAATGCGCAGCCTGGTCCATTGCTGCCAGCGCTCTGGAGAAGAATGACACGTCTGATCAACTCTTGCCTGAGACTCCCTGAATCAAAGTTTCCCTTGCACAAGACCCCCGCAAGGTAGCCTGTGGGAAATGGTAGAAATTTGTTTAATAGGCGCACCATGTGATGGGTCCACTGTATATAAATGCGGGCAGTGAACGGGGGGGGTACATTCTCTACTGGAAGGGCAGCTGGGTCCAAATCCAGTTAAAGATAGACCTATGACTTAAAGATAAAGAAGGGGGAGCCAGAGGGCCATCCAGAGTGAGCCCCTGGCAACAGACTCAGCAGGTACACAGGTCACAGTTCCCCCCACTTAGATCACGGCGATTATTTCTAAATTTGCATCCAGACATAAACATTAGCGCATGCAAACTGCATGCAAAACAGCATCCTCCTCTGCCCTCTTTTCCAGCAAAGCATAAGCGGACACCCTACTTGGCTAAATCCCACAAACCCTGCTCTGTTTCGGTTGCTTTTCCTGAAGAACTAGACTCCGCGCGATGACAACAGAAATAAATAAATAAAAATATAATGTCAGCAATGATGATGATGAAGGGAGAATTCACATTGGGCTGCATGACAATAAAAAGTAATCACAGAGAAAGTGCCGACATTTAATTTAAACCAGAGCAAGTCACGGCAGCTAAACCTGACTGCTTCCCTGGAGGACTTGGCGGCTCCCAAGCGACAGCAGGCAGCCCGGGAACCGAGAGATGGGAGGAGGCAGATGGCGGCCTCAAGAGCCCGCCTGGGCTGCCCGGCGTTCGCTTCCTCCTGCCGCTGGCGGAGAAGAGACTTGAGCTGCAGGTGTTCTGTTTTTGAAGCATCTCCCCAGGGGAGCTGTTACTGCTGCAGCTCACATGCCACTTAGCAAAGGCCACATCCAGTAGCCTTCCAACGGAGAAAGGCCATTGCTCTAGAGCAGAGCCAGTAACATCAGCTCCGGAGGTGGGGGCTGCAACTGATGGCCCCCTGGATGTTGCCCGACTCCCACTAGTCCAAGCCAACATGGCCAGGGAGGATGGCAGTTTTCATTCAGCAATCTCTAGAAGGGTAAAGGTTAGCAGCCACTGACCTAGATGGTTTATTTTTATTGTTTATGTAATTTATTACATTTCTATACTGTCCTTCGGGATGAGGGTGGCCTAAACCACAGAGCCTAGGGCTTGCCAATCAGAAGGTTGGTGGTTCGAATCCCCATGATGGGGTGAGCTCCTGTTGCTCGGTCCCAGCTCCTGCCCACCTAGCAGTTCGAAAGCACATCAAAGTGCAAGTAGATAAATAGGTACCGCTCTGACGGGAAGGTAAACGGCGTTTCCATGCTCTGCTCTGGTTTGCCAGAAGTAGCTTAGTTGGTTGCCCTCTCATTCCTTATCCACAATCGAAACAGATCCTTTTGTTTCCTCTGTGGCCATGAAACAGGTTTAATCCCTGGCATGTTCACAGTGCCTCGAGCTGAGGGCGAAGGTTGGCACTTTTCTATGCTCTGTTCTCATTTTCAGTTTAGCATACCCTCCAACATTTCTCCAATAAAAATAGGGCCATCCTATTCCATCATCATCATTTTACTATTTATACTCTGCTCATCTGTGTTGCCCTAACATATATAAAAAACACAATGGACTTTTTTTAAATAAAAAAACACCCTTCCCTATACAGGGCTGCCTTCAGATGGCTCAGGGGTCAGATAACTCCATTTGTTGTTGTTGTTCACCCTCCAACATTTCTGTGATGAAAATAGGGACATCCTAAGGAAAAGCAGGACATTGCAGGATCAAATAAGAAACCAGGACAGCTTCTGTAAATCTGGGGCTGTCCCTGGGAAATAGGGACACCTGGAGCATCTGGTCTAGTCCAGTCTCAGGTTAGACTAGACTAAACATCGTTGCATGGAAGATTAAACACAGGACCTTCTAAATGACCGTCTTTCCCTTGGAAGTCAACATTCAAATATAATCAAGTTCTTCTTTATGTGAGTATTGAAACTGTTAAAATGAATTGGATTTATGCGTAATCTGTATTTTCTTTCTAATGTTATTGCAATGTAATTGAACTTAAGTTTACCTGAAGAAGTGTACGATGGATGCAAATAATCTTTTTTGTATTATTATATCTACTTTCTTTTCCTTTTCCTTTTTTTGTTATGTACTAAAAACAATTTAAAAAAAAAAAACCCACCGTCTTTCCCTTGAAATTGAAGCAACACACAAGCAAAAGCCTCATCTGCACTAAAGGTGACACTACTTGACACAGCCCCCTGTAGATTTCTGGGAGCTGTGGTTCACGAAGGGCGCTGGGTTAAGAATCAATCCTTCTTTGCAGGGAACTCTGGGAACTGATGCTCTGTGGAGGCAACAGGGGACTCCTGACGCTTCTCCGCCCCGAGGGTGTTTGGGGTGAGGAACCATATCTGTTTGAAATGTACAGTGGTACCTCGGCTTATGAACTTAATTCATTCCGGAGGTCCGTTCGTAACCGGAAACCATTCTTAACTTGAGGCGCGCTTTCATTCATGGGGCCTCCCGCTGCCGCCGACACACGACTTCTGCTCACATCGTGGGGCAAAGTTCGCTACCAGGAGCATCTACTTCCGGGTTAGCGGAGCTCGTTATCCGAAGCGTTCGTAAGGAGGACGGTACGTAACCTGAGGTTCCACTGTATAGTGTAAATGGTCAAAGTCAAGCAATTATCGCTCCCTTTGCTAGAATGGGAAGAAGCTGCCTTATAATTCAATGCTCTTCAACCTGGTGCCTCCCAAGTGCTTTCTACTGCAGCTCTCATCAGCTCCAGCTGATCAGGGATGATGAGGAGTCACCATCCAACAGCACAGACAGTGTGGTGTAAGGGTTACAGGGCTGGAGCCAGAGAACTCACTGAGTGACCTTGAGCAGGGGCGTAGCAAGGGGGGGCACCCCATGTCCCATAAAGGAGGGGGTGACAAATTATCAAGGAACAATTACTGCCCTACTAGGGCGGTTCATAAAAAACTTTTTTTTTAATGCCTGCTCCAAAGGTCTTATCTTACTATACTAGGGATTATATAGCTATATATGAAATTTCATGCATATTGGTTAATATCTTGACCCTCCTCCACCAAAATAGCTGTTTACTTGGCTGTTTTCCTATGTCGTGAAGGCTGAAATTTCAGTTCAGTGGAGCACTTACTGTTCCCAACCCTAACCCTGTGGAAAGCCATCTAATTAGACTTTAATTTGATTTTGAGATGTTTTTAGGAGGTAATTTAATTATTGTTTGATTTTATACCAATGTTATGTATCTGATGTTAGCCACCCTGAGCCCGACTTTGGCCGGGGAGGGTGGGATATAAATAAAAGTTTTTTTGTTGTTTGTTGTTGTTGTTGTTGTTTTGTTGTTATTACTTGTTATTATTCCTTTGTAAGAAAATATGAAATAACGTAAAACCATTTTTGCAGGGGGGGGAATCAATGGGGGGGTGACAAGAAATTTTCCGCACTGGGTACCACCTGACCTTCCTACGCCTCTGACCTTGAGACAATCAGAGCCCAGCCGACCTCACAGGGCTGCTGCAAGAATAAAATGGGGAGGGGGGAGCTAAGGGCACCACCTTGGGCTCCTTGGACAAAAGGCGAAATAGAAATTTAAAAACATACAATGTAAGTGAACAAATCATGGGGGCCACCAGTTCCCCATTCATGCTGTGGGTCCACAGGTTTCCCATCTGTTAGGGTTGCCAGGAAAACCCAGACAGGCATCTTTTGGAGGGCCAACATGCCCATTTGGGCAGATGTTTACATTTTAATGGAAATGTCTGGATTTGGGTTTTTTTAGGGGGGGGGGCTTTTGAGCTCTTCAAGATATGGCAGCCCTTCTGCCATCCATGCTCTTCAGCTGGAGAATGGACCCACGAACCTTATATCTATATTAATAGAATTCTGGGTTGAAACTCAAAGGTCATCTAGTCCAGCCCCTGCAAAACAGGAATCACAACTAAAGAATCCCTGACAGATGGCCACCTAACCTTTCTTCTGAATGAAAAAGAGCCCCACAAGCAGCACAG
The DNA here is from genome assembly GCA_900245905.1 of Lacerta viridis. Taxonomy (NCBI): domain Eukaryota; kingdom Metazoa; phylum Chordata; class Lepidosauria; order Squamata; family Lacertidae; genus Lacerta; species Lacerta viridis. Next base: position 63,453 of record OFHU01003761.1, on the reverse strand, counting down.
CAGGATAAGGACTGTACTGGGCCTTCTTTCCCCCCATCATTGTTCTTATTTTTTATCTTAAATACATTTTTATTATGTATTTTGTGTTTTTTATATTGTAATTTTATGCTGTGAACTGCCCTGAGATTTATGGATGAAGGGTGGTATACAAAATTTAATAATAATAATAATAATAATAATAATAATAATAATAATAATAATAATAATAATTTACTAGCTTTCAATCTGCTGTGCATTTCCCTCTGCCAAGGGGATTTTTGAATTATTTTTTTTTAAATGTGGCCCATCACTTGCTGTCTGAAGTGGTCCTATTCTCTCTCTCTCTCTCTCTCACCCGAGGATTCTGCCATCATATTCTGCCATACGCAATCCTAGATCTGGCCTTTTATCTGAAGCCACCAGGGAAACTGAGGGGGGGGGATCAGGAAGGGTGATTGGTAGTGAAAAATACAGAGAGGATTGGGGAGGAAAGAAAAGAGACATCTTTTGCAAATATCTCTTGCAAATGTGGCCAAATGTCTTGAAAACGCAAATTTACAATGCCCAGGAGTACAAAGGAATATTTATAACTTCTGGCCAGATACTTCCACATAGCACTGGCTTATTGCAGCATGGGGATCTCAAACATTCAGGCTGAACTTCTATACTCACTTGCCAGGGAATAAGTCCTATTAAGCTCAATGCAGCTTACTTCTGAGTAGTCGTGCATAAGATGGCACTGCTGTATTTTGAGATTGGGAAACCTTGAGATGGGTGGCCTCAGCATGAGAGCAGAAATTTGCCTGTTTCTAAAGGCTGGGAAGGAACCTGACCCAGACATTGCTGTGACTGAGAGATGAGAGGGAGAGGAGGCATTCTCAGAGAGAACCAGCACCACCGGGGCAATAGGCGTTGCTTGTGGGGCATGGGAAAGAGGCAGAAAACACGGGGGAAGCCAGAAGAGAGCCAACAGACAACTGGCCAAAGAGCTGGTTTGATCATAAAGGCATGGGTTCGAAAGATGTAGCTTTTTCCGTGGTGGTGGCCAGATCATGGCATTCTCTTCCAGATGAGCCAATTAATATCTATATAGATTATAGAAATCTATCCTGTCAGCTTTTGAAGTATGATCTGCAGTTTTAAACTTGCAACACTCTTGCTGTGGTTTTCTTTTTCATTTTGAACTGCTGCTCATTGATACTGTTACATACAGGTAGTTCATGTATTAATATTGCCGTTTTAACTACCCATTTGCAGCTACCCATGTGTTGCTTTTATTTTTGCCACTATTTTGGCACTATTTTCAACCACTTCAGTGGTTGTGCTTGGTTTATTTATTTAGTTTTAAGGAAGCAGGATATAAACACAGTATTTAAAGTGAAATGAACAAAACGCAAGTGAACAGACTGGGCGCCTTTGAAGAGCTGCCTCCATGAGGTTCAGGGTGCAGATGGGAAAGAACAAAAGCAGAGCCTGGCTGCAGGATCAGCCCAAAGGCCCATCTAGTCCAGCATCTGGTTCTCACCATTGCCCAGAAGATGCCTATTGTGATGCCCAAAATGTGCACCGGCACACTCCCCAGCAACTTGCATGGAGAGGGACGCTGCCTCGGATGCTGGAGGGAGGAAGAGAAGCTTCTTGAAGTGTCAACTGAGTGGAGGATGCAAACAGCCTCTTCCCAGAGGGCTGTCCCTGAGTGCACCCAAAGAGAATTAATTTGTCGCCTGCGTAAAAGAGGTGAAAGTTGTGCTCTTGTTTTCTCCCCATCCTTCCTGTGTCAGTCAGTTGGCTAAAGATACAATTTATGCCCCCCACCCCCGCCCGTCAGTGATGGATGGCACTCCAGACTTCCTGCTAGTGCTAAAGAGAGGATGGCGGCCTTTGTGGCATTTATTAGCATTTATTCAATTCCCCGGGTCAAGAAGACAATTAATGCTCACCTGCCTCGGACACGTCCACTGCTCTGCCATCCATCTTTAGAGAGCCAGGCCCTCTCTGCTAGCCAGCAGAGGCCAGCGCTCAGGCTCATCCAGGCACACATGGACTCCAGCAGCCTCTTCTCGCAGTGCCCCCCCCCCGGAGCCCCCAAGCAGGACCCGAGCAAGCAAAGAATGTGAAAAGAGCCTGCTGGATCAGGCCAATGGCCAAGCTAGACCAGCACCCAGATGCCTCCAGGGGAATCCCCAAGCTGGATTCTCCCATAAGAAGGCCAAACTGATCAGCGTAAGTGCAAATCCACGAGGCAAGCTTTCAAACTGGGATGAATCATCCATGGAAGAAACACAGCCTTGAGGGGTGGGGGGAGAGCTGCTGCTTTGAATGCAGGAGGTCCAGGGTCCAACCCCCCAGCATCTCCACGGAGGGCTGGCCTGGATGCACCACCAGCTTGGCTCAGTCTAAGGCAGCTTCCTGCATTCCTATGGGAGAAAGGAATTTTTTTAAAGGGGGTGGGGTGGGGGAGAAAGCCAAGAGGGAAGGAGGGAAATGACAAAAGTGCAAATCGAAACTTCCTTGGGAGGTTGTTCATTCTGATTGCCACATGCTTGCACACACCAGCTCTTGCTGGCCATGGGGTCTCTGTGAGCAAAAGGAGCAGGCTGCTTCTTTACCTGCAGCAGAGAAATCACTCTCCTTCCCTTGTCACTGTCTGCCCCCAATCCCCCCTCCCTCCTTCCCTTCAAAATGGAGGGAGAAAAATCAGCACAAAATAAAATTGAGGTCACAGCCTTTTGTCACATTTATTTATTTATCTATCTCTCCCCCTCCCTCTCACTGGGTGGGTTAAACACCTACCCCCCCCATCTGTCCCCCTCCCTCCTCACAATTCCTTTCAACTCCCAGTTGGCTTTCCTGGCAATTTTCCACCAGCAATAGCATTCTCTCTCTCTCTCTCTCTCTCTCTCTCTCTCTCTCTCTCTCTCTCTCTCTGGCATTGGATGTGCTGCAAAACAAATATCTCTTGGTTGGTCCCTGTTGCATCCCTGGGCTCATCAGATAAGTGATGGGAGCTGCTGAATCGACAGATTTGGATCCCTTCAAACATGCAGGGAAGCACGCATTGGCATCACCTCCCCCCACCTCCTTCAGTTCAGGCTGAAACTGGAGACCAGTGTCCTTGTCCTTCTGCGCTGCCAGCTCAGGCTGCAGAACAGGCACCTGGTCTGGCTCATGCCAGCAGGTGCAAGCCAGTCTGGGGAGGAGGGCATGTGGTCAAGGGACATCAGAAGAGTCTGCTGGATCAGGCCAGTGGCCCATCAAGGCCAGCATCCTGTTCTCACAGTGGCTGACCAGGTGCTTGTGGGAAACCAGCAAGTGCTCTTCCCCTCCTCCTGTGGTTTCCTGAAACTGCTATCCAGAAGCATTGCTTCCTCCAGCTGTGAAGGAACAGCAGAGCCATCCTGGCTCCTACCCATCAATAGCCCTCTCCTCCTCCGTGAATTTGTCTATTCCAGTGAGTTCCATAGACTAACTATGCTCTGCATGAAGAAGTATTTTCTTTTATCTGTCCTGAACCTTCCAGCAGTCACCTTCATTGGGTGTCCCCATGTTGTTGTTGTTGTTGGGGGGGACTCTTTCTCCTCACATAATTTTACACACTTCTATTGTGTCACTCATATTTTCGGCAAACTAAAAAGCCCCATACCACCTTTTACATAAAACTGGACTCAGACCCCACAGAAGAATACAAGAAAGAACTGAACAAGATTGTTAAGGACATCCAAAAACAGATCCTCACGAACACACCAGCAGAACCTCGACCAGGAACTTTCTATCTTCTACCCAAAATACACAAACCAGGAAATCCAGGACGCCCCATCATCTCAGGTATTGGCACCATTACAGTGGGGGTTTCCGGTTATATGGACTCTGTTCTGAAACCATATGCCATCAGTGCTCCCAGCTACGTACGTGACACCACAGATTTTCTGAGACTGTAATAATTGCAGTCGTTAACAGTCGTCTACATGTTTTCCACACCTATCAGCTGATCACCCATTCCCACCACCCTTCTGAGTAATACCCCTCCCCACTCCCTCACTATATTTAAGGGTCTGGTGACTTCCGTTTCAGTGTATCTGAAGAAGTGTGCATGCACACGAAAGCTCATACCAAGAACAAACTTAGTTGGTCTCTAAGGTGCTACTGGAAGGAATTTTTTATTTTTTATTTTGTTTTGACCATGGCAGACCAACACGGCTACCTACCTGGAACTAAAAAGCCCCAGAGGCTGCAACCTTTCCTCCCCAGGAAGCCTCCTCCATTCCTTGTGGTTTCTCTCTTTCTCTCTTGGTTTTCTTGTGATATTGGAGCTCAGAGCTGCCCCACCAGCTGCGTTGCAGGCAGTTTGCCTCTGAATTACAAGTCAAGAGGATCTGCTTTAATTCTACTGCAGCCCTCCTTTCACCCAAAGTGCAGGGAAAAGAAAAGTGTGTGTGTGCATGCACACTTTCTATCTGTCCAGGAGTGGGGTGAGGAGTGACCCTGGGGAAGAGGAGCAACCATCACACTCTATCCACATGGCAAATGAGACCACAGGCCCCCAAAGTCTGCTGACCAGGTGAGTTTATGGCAGAGGTGAGGTTTGAACCAGGTCCTTTTTGCTTTGGAATTCAGTCTCTGAGCCACTCTGCCATGGGCATAGCCAGGATTGAGGGGGTGGGCAGAACTGAGCTACCTGCAACACAATTTGTCAGCTGGTTAAGCATTTTTATTTATTTCCCTGATTAGGGGGGGGCAACAGCCCTCTGGCCCCCTCTTGGCTACACCCATGCCCTCTGCTACTCCAACTCTCTCTTGTAAATACAACATTTAATAGAATAGCTCTGCTCTTTCAAAGTAGAGGGTTTACCAATTGTGCCAAACGCAAGCTGCTAACCAGATCATCCTGAGCCTCTCTCTGCAAGCAGATCTTACAAGGCCTCTTTAGAGGGATTATAATTTACAAAAGCAAAAGAAAGCTAGATGTGTACTTTTCAGCCTTTAAGCTTGGTACTATGGAACCCACTAGTTTTTACACGGAATAAAATGCAGATGAATGTGGGTATGAATTTAACTTGGTTGTGCTTACATTGTGGGTCAATGAGTAAGATATGGGGTGGAAGAACACCTGCTTTGGGTGCAGAAGGTCCCAGGCACCACAGTTCAAGAAGGATACTGACAAACTGGAACGTGTCCAGAGGAGGGCAACCAAAATGGTCAAAGGCCTGGAAACGATGCCTTATGAGGAACGGCTTAGGGAGCTGGGTATGTTTAGCCTGGAGAAGAGAAGGTTAAGGGGTGATATGATAGCCATGTTCAAATATAAAAGGATGTCATATAGAGGAGGGAAAGGTTGTTTTCTGCTGCTCCAGAGAAGCGGACACGGGGCAATGGATTCAAACTAAACATAGGAAGAACTTCCTGACAGTGAGAGCTGTTTGGCAGTGGAGTTTCCTGCTTGGCAGGGGGTTGGACTGGATGGCCCTTGGGGTCTCTTCCAACCCTATAATTCTATGATTCTATGAATCCCCAGCATCTCCGGGTATGACTGGGAGAAACTTCCTGCCTGAAACCATGCAGAACTGCTGCTAGTCAGTGTGGACAGTATGGAGCTAGATGGACACAATGGTCTGATTCAATATAAGGCAGCTGCAGCTTCCTATATTCTTACCTACTAAGACTGCAGTCCCAACCTAATCTAAACTTGGAATGAGTCCCATTAAATTCCATGCAGTTTACTTCTGAATATGTAGATGTTGGTTAGGTTAACAGCTTTAAGACTCATTCACACTTCCACTACAAAGCATAGGGGGGGAAGGGGTGTCCAAGCAGCTTTCTGGTTGACCAGCACTTTCTAGGTTTGACCTCTTTAGCTTTAAACTGGAACAAACAACCACTCATCAACTGAAGACACAAGACAGAAGGGGAGCCCAGAGGTATTTTGCTGCTTTAGGTGAAGAACAAGATGGTGCCCCTCCCCCCTGGCATCAGGCATGCCTGGCACCCACCTTCTCTGGCATCCACAGGCTCCCACCCCCATGTCCCCTGAGACAAGTATGTTTGCCACAGCCCATGGTGTGTGTGTGGCTGAGGCTTGTTTAGTGCCCACAACAGTTTCTCTGATTTGCAGGTGTGCCCATGGAGCTGTCTGCAAAAGTTGGCGGTCCCTGAGTATCCCATATAATTGGGAGAGGAATCCCACATCAACCCCCGTGAGGGATGATACTCTCTGCCGTACCCTGAGGGAGAAGCTGAGCAGAGGGTGCTAATGGGGGTGGAAGGAGACTGCTGCCTCCCTCTGACAAAGGATAGAGCCGGTCCTGGGAATGGATGGATCGATTGATGGATGGATGAATACAGAACAGCAGAGCAGAAAGGGAACCAATGAAAGCCCAATAAAATGTAAGAAATGAGGATAAAGAAGTGGTATAATCATCTGGCCTTGTCATGCTGAAAACAACAGCAGCAAATACCAATTCTATTCCCTGGATTGATTTCCACCTGAGGGGTGGCACGATTTCTGCCCTGGATTGATTTCCACCTGAGGGGTGGCACAATTTCTGCCCATGTGCCCATCTGAATTCTCAGAATTCTCTACACACACCTGTCGTTCAGGTACAGACCCTGGGGTTCTCATGCTTGGTCACAAGCCCTCTTCAGGTGTTCTGAAATTCAACTTGCAAAGAGAGGGAGCAGGGCCACGAACACCAGCCCTGCCCCCAAAGGCCATATCTGGATCCTTCATGGGAAGGACTGAAAGGCAACTCAGCTGAATTCACTTTGTCTCCCTGCCATGATTGGGAACACTTGTGTAACTGGGGTTCCTGCACATTCAGCAGAATACATACATTGAGAACCTCCCTTTAGAGCTTCCTACTTAATACTGGAAGGTTGGGGATGAAGCCATACTGAGATGGGCAATTCATTCCCTGTGGGTGGTACGCTTGGTGTTGAATTCAGGATTTAATTCCTCCTTCCCTCTGTTTCTCTTTCCCTTTCCTCCTGGGCCAATTTATGGGATCTATTTTTAATGTGAGCCCTTGAAAGGACATAGACCAATTTAACTGCTCTTAGTCACCCCAAGACCCAAGATGGAGTGGAATGAAAAATGCAAAATGAGCCCATTAAGAGCACTCAGTCAGTCAAGATAAAGGGGTGGGATGGGGACGACGGCATCATCACCATCACCATCACCATCATCATCATTTGAATTCATATACCACCCTACACCCAGGGATCTCAGGGCGATTCACAGAATAAAATCAAAATATAAAACCACAAAAAATAATAAAAATAAAAACAACAACCCAATAGTCCCCCCCCCAAAAAAACTACATTTTAAAAGGGAATAGGATGTAAATCAGATCAACCAAAGGTCTGGTTAAAAAGGAATGTTTTTGCCTGGTGCCTAAAAGTGTATAATGAGGAACCAGGCAAACTTCCCTGGGGAGAGCATTCCATAGGTGGGGAGCCACTGCAGAGAAGGCCCTGTTCTCATGTTGCCACCCTCCAGACCTCTCAAGGAGGAGGCACATGAAGAAGGGCCTCAGAAGATGATCTCTGGGTACGTGTAGGTTCATATGGAAAGAGCCAGTCCTTGAGGTATTGTGGTCCTGAGCTGTTTATAATAATAATAATAATAATAATAATAATAATAATAATTTTTATTTATACCCCGCCCTTCCCAGCCAAAAACCGGGCTCAGGGCGGCTAACACTAATTAAAATCACAGCAAAAACATAAACACAATCAATTTAAAATAACAGATTAAAATACAAATTTAAAAATTCAATATTAAAACTGCTGTCTCATTTTCAAATAACCCACCAATAAAAGAATGAAGCATAAATATAAAGGCTTTATAGGTCAAAACCAGCATTTTAGGGACAGAAGACAGAGGGGCAGCTGCCAAAGAAGAAATGGAAAGAGGAAATGAAGGATGGGTTGCAGTGGCGTAGGAAGCCTTTTCGCTGCCCGGGCTGGCGCCGTGGAGGCACCCCCTGGGGGGCGGGGCATCATGGGGCGGGGCGTCATGGCACGTGCGTCGTGACGTCATGGCACGGCGGATGCACTGCACATGCCCAGAGTTTCTGGGCATGCATAGTGGATCCGGCCGGCGCTGCTGTGAGCCAGCCAGCGAGTGGCGGCTCGTGGGGCTGCCCCGTCCGGACGGGGTGCCGGGGAGTGTCACCCCCCTCCCTTGGAACATGGGGCGCAGCGCAGCGCCCCCATGCCCCGCCCTTCCTACGCCACTGGTGGGTTGACGGAGACAGAACAAAAATGGTAGAGGAATAAGAGCCACTTGAGGATGGAGAGGAGAAAAACATCCTTGGTCCATCGTGGCCAGGATTGTCACCATCAAGGATTGGAAACCCCAGGAACAGCATCTACCAGACTTTTAGAAGACATCTCAAGGCAGGCCCTGTTTAGGGAAGCTTTTAATGTTTAATAGACTATTGCATTTTAATATTCTGTTGGAAGCCGCCCAGAGTGGCTGGGGAAACCCAGCCAGATGGGCGGGGTATAAATAATAAATTATTATTATTATTATTATTTATTATTATTATTATTAATTAGGCCCTGCAGAATTATCTATCCGGCCCTCGGGACTCTTCTCAGGCCACAATCCCTCCTCGGTTGCACCCTCCTTGAGCGTTTCTGCCTAGCTGGAACGCGTTCTTGAACCCTGACAATGACTCTTGCTTGCCTGAACAGAGGCGAGAGAGAGAGGTGTGTGTCTGGAAATGAGCCAAACATTTAAAGCTCACAACTTTGTTCAAAGAATCCTGGGAACTGTAGTTGGTTAAGGGTGCTGGGAATTGTAGCTCTGCGCTAGAAAACTACAGTTCCCATGATTCTTTAAAGGAACTCACATCCTCTAAATGTGAATTGGATGTGCTTTAAATGTATCATATGGACCTGCCCTTAGGCATACTGTTGTTTGACAACTCAGCAAAACACTCTGCTTAGTTTCCTTTTAAAAACAGTATTAATTATTCCTGTTTCTCATTGTTATGCTATTGTGGATTGTGTTTTGTTTGTGCACCACCTTTGTTTCAGTGGGATGAAGGGAGGTTTTGCAGTAGAAAAACAAACAAACAAACAAACTGACAAACAAACAAACAAACAAACAAAAAAACAGTGTTGTCTTCTACCCATTCAGGATCCCTGGTCAGCTATGGAATAATTATATTTTTGGATGACTGACTCTCTGGATTAAGAAAGGGGATAGTAAGGATTTGGAGGTGGCTCTGACAGCTGTTAAAGGCTGGAAAAAGGGTGCTGTGCAGGAAATGGACTATGGGCCAAACACAACTTGACTGTTAAATGCATTTTTGCATTCATCAAGCAGGTTTTTCAGAATGCAAGTTGCATCAGCTAGAGGGAGGGGACTGATAATTATAAGGATCTTAGCAGGTATGGAAGGAACATTTAACTCTTTACTACTCTGCTGGGTCCTGAGGAAAATTCCCCCTTCAAAGCAAGTATAGGCATTGGGAAGATTTTCTGGGTTTTTTTTTTGCTTTTCTGCTTTTACATGTTTTCATATTGCTGTTTTATTGGTTTATACATTGCATTTTTGCTCCAATGATATACTGCGTTGTTGTGTTTTTCAGACTGTACACTGCTTAAGAGATTTTATTTTATTTTTTACTATTAACTTGCTTGTAAATGCCTTTATAAAATATATATAAATAAAGGTTGCAGTGCCCTTTGAAGCAGGGAGCAGAAGACAGAAGGAGATGTGGATCTGCAGAAAGGGGGAGCTGAGGAAACCAGAAGGAGAGTGGGCAGAGCACAGGGTGGAGCAGGAAGGGTCCCCGTGGATCAGTCACGATTCTATGATGCCCTTGGCTGTGGTTTCTGCTGCTGCAGCAGCCTCTGCAAGCTGGCCGCCCCATGGACACGGTGAGAGCCAGGAAGTGACCATGGCTGAAATGGACATATTGATCCAAGCTAAGCTATCAGCTCTTTGGCTGCAAGCTCTTAGCTCCGTTTTCTTGTGGCGTTTGCATTCAGAATTGAGAGCAATTTTTGTCCATGGGCTTCCCAACAGCTGGAAACTGAACACAAGGCCATCCTCCACTCTGTCAGCACTTTGGGAAGCCCATAGTTCAGCAACAGAGTGTTTGCTTAGCATGCAGAAGGGTCCAGACTTAGTCCCTGGTATCTCTGGGGAGGGCTGGGAATGTCCCCCTGCCCAAATCCCTGGAAACCCCTTAGAGACAGAGCTACTTACATTAAAACAACAACACCACCTGCTGCTATTGGCCACTCTGAGGCAGTGGAAAAGAGCAGGCTACACATCAAAACCAATCCATGAGGAGTTTATCCTGCCCTCCCTCCAAGGAGAGGATGGTCCAGGCCCCTTTATCCTCACAACAGGCCTGCAAAGTAGGCTAAGCTGAGAAGGAGCGACTGGTCCATGGGCACCCAGTAAGACTGCATTGCTAGATTGTACTGTCCTTGGGCTGAACTTGAGACTTTAGCTTACTCTTGTGGCTACTTTCATTTTCTTATGCAATTGTGTGTGAAGCGGTTGATCAAGAAACAGCATCTTCTTCTGAGCCTATGAAAATAAGTGATATATATATATTACATATATATATATGCTTTTTAGAGGGCCATCAAAGGCTGTTGGCCAGGAAGGCCCTGCTCTGCCTCCACCGATGGGTGGGTGGGTGGGTGGGGTTTGCTCTTGTGCTCATGTCCTCCTTGTGTTGTGGCATCAGATTGACCATGCTGGAATAGGTGGGCCATTGGCCTGATCCTGTAGGTTCTTCTGACATTCCACATTTAAAGCCATCCAAGTTGGTGGCCATCACTGCTTCTTGTACTTTGCCGCTGTGTATTGTGGTGATCAAGACAATGTACCTTATTTCAGATCACCAATCTTCCTTAGTCACAGGACATCCTATGATTCCCTGCCAGGTGATTTTCTGCCTCGATGAGCCAGTGGACAGATGCTCCTGGCCTTCCACAAATCCCACTCATCAAATAGAAAAAGCTCCCCACTCCCCATATGGTTTATCTTCCATTCTCATGGTTGATGGCACTTTTTTGCCCTCCAGTTTGAGGTGTTTCTTTGTCCTAGTCCCCCCTGCCCCCCCCATATTCTATAATCCAGGGGAAGATGTGATCGTTTTCCTGCGCTTGGCTGTACCCAAAACTAACAAGGCGTGACCATGCAATACACAAGATCCGCTTTCCGATAGCTCTCCGCATACTTGTCCAGAGCTCTGGTGGTGTTAGACAGTGAGGCTGTTCATGGGCATCCAACCATGGAATTCACCCAAGAGGCAAGATCCCATGACTGCAGGAGAATTTGAACGTATGCTCCAGCAGGCCCCTTTAAAGCATCCTGGTCCTGTCCGAGCAATCATTGGCTCACAGTTGTGTCCCCGACCCCTTTTTGAAAAAGCCTTTTGAGGAGATGCAATCTTAAAAAGTTGTTAGCATGCGTCATTTAGCATTGCCCTTCTCCAGGGTCCCTGGGGTCTCAGAAAGGCAATTGTTACAGCCAAGGTCAAAAACCATTTTAGGCCAGATCTGGGCCTGATTGTCCTGCCCCCCCAACACCCCTCCCCACCTTCCACCATGAGCTGCAGGAAGGGGGAAATTTGGGTTGCACTCTCATGTACCCTCCAACGTCCCCAAGTGAAAATAGGAACATATCTCACTCCCCCACAACTGACCATACTCGACCCCCCCATTTTGTGTGTGTCTCCCCCTCCTCGGAGCATTTCCTATCAAATGAAGGGCAAGAACCACTTCCCCAACGGGACACAATCCCTCCAGCATCCTGAGAAAACCCCTTAACCCTAGCTTTGGTAGATTTACGGAAAGAAAAACACACACCAATAAATAAATTTTAGAAAGGGGAGAGATTTGAAAAGAACACACAAAGCATTAAAAAAAAAAAATCGAAACTCCTTGTGCTCCGCTCCACTTCCCCTTTCTTCTCCCCCACCCACGGCACCCCTGGCCTCTACCTGCCCCTCAGAGCTAGTGTGTCCTGTGGGGCTGGGCTACGGCAGCCTCTCCCCCTCCTTGCCTGCTCCCCAGCAGCTGCTATAAGCTGCCCAAGGGAGGAGGCCAGCAGCAGCATGGAGAGGTGGCAGGAGCTCCCTCACAGCTGCCATTGCCACCATTTGGGACAGCGGCAGCTCTTCCTCCTCCCTACATTTAGCAGTGGCACTGGCGGGAGAAAGAGGGACATTTCAGGGATCAAATCAGAAGCCTGGGTGGCTTTTGTGATTCTGGGACTGTCTCTTGAAGACGGGGGCATTTGGAGGGTATGCGCTCAGTCAACACTTAGCTATCATGGAACCAGAGCACTTGCCCACACAGAGCCGTCTCCTAAGCGGCACTTGAACTTGGCGATCTGTTCCCAAAGGCATCTCCCAGGCGGCGGGTGGAAAGGAAGAGTCAGGGATGCCGGTTCTCTCTGGGTCTGCCTTCCGGCAAAGCCAAGTGGCACTTAGCAATGAAGAAAAGAAAAGAAAAGAAAAAAGAACAACATCCTGGTTCTTATAAACCAATCCAGACTTTCAGACAGGAAGGAATCATGACCTTGGGATGTCACAGACCACAGACTTATTATGGAAAGATCACTGCACAGTACTAATGCATCTCATATCCAAGGCACGGGGAGGAGGTTTGTGTGTGGAATCATGGCTCAGCAGACTTGAATTTGTCTCCATTCATGTTGCTGTATCTCCAGTGCCACATGGATTTCCGCAATCTATGTTTCTGGCAAATGTGGCACGAAGCTTCTAAAATCCTATCACTTTTTACCAGACCACCGAGAGCTTCATCTAGGACCTTCATTCTTATCATCAGCTGAAGCAGTTGAACACAAAACAAGGGGATGCAGTGACATCCTTTGCTGGGTGTACCAAAATAGGATGGGACCCCTTTGCTCTTTGTCTCCTGCTCCTGGGCTTGGCCACTTGTGGCCACAGGATGCTGCACCATTGGTGGTGAGGAAACTGAGGCCCAGGGCCCAAGGCAGCCCTCCAGGCCCCCTTCTCTGACCCTCAGGGTTCTTCCAGGCTGCACACCCTCTCTCCCTAGGTCAGATCCTTCGCTGGTCTTGCTTCACACCCCAAGTATTTTTGTTTACAATGATAAAATCAGCATTTGTTGTGGCACCTGCTTTTGCCTCCACTACCACTGGCGTGTGGCCCTTGGAAGCCTGTCCAGAAGGGAGTGTGGCCCTCAGGCTGCACATTTCCCCCACCCCTGCTTGACAGTATGCAAAGGCACCTGCGTGGCCAATGAATGAGATATTGCATCCATCAACATCCATCAAGCACCAATTAATTATTGTCCCACCAAGGCAACTTTCCTAGCACCACGATAAGGACACCCCATCTCCTGCACTGCGTTAGAAACTCAGACACATGAGCTATTCATTAAATGTATCCCTAAACCCAGGCTATGGGTGCAAGAGCAGAATGTTTAGGCATGATTTTTCTTCCTGCAAGATTACAAAGCAAAAAATAAAAAATGTGTATATTGTCAACATTAATATATTTATAATTCAGTCTCACATTTTACCTATTACAGTAATCTCCACCCCGAAACACATGAACTAATCCACAATTCACATCAGTGACACATTGTTAATACATATAACATTTTTAATAGCAATTGTTAATTGGACACAACAAACATAAATGGGTCTCACTAGACAAGTGGATATTTCTCAGAATGCCCATTCTGAATTTAAGTTTTTCAGTCAACTTATCAGCTGTGACAGAAAGGTATGTAACATGTTTTAGGTAACTTTCTGGCTATAGGAATGCCATTTTTTCCTGGTGAGCACATATGGCTGAAGCATATGCAGATGAGGCACAAATTCAACTGGTGATGCTTATTTTATCACTGTGTCTCTGAAATGGGGAGGTTCCAGCAGTTTGACTTCCAAATTCTGCCGGCTATCAAGCTGTCAACCCTGTCGTAAAAATGTTGTAACTCTGGGTGTGGGAGCTGGTTTATCAATAAGAACAAAACCAGAGTTGCTATAATACATTTAACTAAATGGTTTTGTGAATGCAATTTCCAAGCCTCTTGGCATACCTGACTGGGGTGTCAGAACAAAATCTACCATAGAGATATCAAAATTTGCAAAAGTAGGGGGTCCATGGCTTGGCTTTTGAAAAACAAGAGGTCTGCAATACTTCGGTGATTGGGAACCACAGCTCTAGAGGACCACAGATTCCCTACCCCGACCTAACGTTTTAAGACGCAGCAACTGTAGCTCTCTTTATTTTGGCATTTCAACATCCCAGAGTAGACTGCACTTCTTGTATTCCACAGCCATTGGTCCACCCACTTCTGGTGCACCAATTCAGATATCCACGCTGGCTTGCTCTGACCCTTTCTTCAAGGTATTTAGCTTTTTTCATATGCCTGCATTATTTCTATTTTCTCCCTGCTGCACCTTGCAATTTTAGGTCTCCTCTTTCCATTCCACTTTCCCTCTCCTTCCCTCTCCCTTTTCTTTCTCAATTTCTTCCCTCTTGCTTCAGCACAACATTTCTCATCTCCATTTCACGGCATCTTCCTTTCCCTTCCTCTAGTGATCAAATCACTAACACACGGCACCCCACACAAGAGCCACGCGGCAAATGCAGCCACCTCCTGACAGGCAGACTCCCTCCCCACTGTGCAGGACAGCGGCTTCAGTCCCCCGCCAGTAAGCCATGGAGCAAAGGCCAGTCGGTGGGGTGTGTGAGATGAGCGTTTGCCTGGATGGAGGGATGTGAGGATGAAGAAACTGCCCCATGGAGGAGGAGGAGGAGGTGTTGCTGCCATTGCTGCTGCTGACCCAGATCCACATCTGCTGCCCCCCCGGCACCCCTGGAGGCAGCTGCCTCTGATAGCCTCATGGACCTGGTTGTGGGCTTCGCATCATGGGCACCTGACTGGCCACTCTGAAATCAGGATGCAGGACTAGAGAGGGGCACTTGGCCTGAGTCACCTGGGCTCTTACGTTTTTATGAAGCTGACATAGATCTCTAAATCTTTAAGGTGCCACCTCACTCTCTTTGCTGGCGCTCTCCAAACTCCAAACTCCTGACAGGAGCAATAGCAAGTCCCTGTCAGATGGTAGTAAGTGAAATGAAAGTGTAATGATACACCAATTTCCATGTTGTCGAATGAGGGCGACACGCAAAGAGGTGCTGCTCTGAGCTTAATATGCAGGGGTTAGCGGAGAAAACTCCCCAAAGCCATGAACTAATGTGGTCAAAACTGAAGTGTGTGTACCTTTGACCTTGCAGATCATGTCATGCGGTAGTAACTGGAGTGCCACCAAATAAATTACATTATAGATACAGGTGTTCTCATCAATGGCCAGGACATCTGAGAAGAAGATGTGAGGACAACTTATACTGCTTTCTTGTTGCTTGAGGTTAATGGAGTTGTATTTATGCATGCCAGCACTGTCATATCTGCAGATCTGAAATCGCTGCTGCCATTTTTTAAGAGGCTCCTATGATTTTAATTTACTTTGTTAAACCTCTGCACTTTTTCTGCGGAAGCTTTACAGTGTCTAGTTTATTGTTTCATGTTTAACCTGTTACTGAATGAAATATTATTGAAAGAGTTATTGAAATGGGTTGTTTGATATGCCAGTGATATTCCTTTTGCTATGTGTTACTGCTTATTACCTAGTTACTGTTCTATTCTTAAGCTGCCTTGGGTGCAAATTCTCTTGCAGAGAAGAAATGGATACAAACTGAATGCTCAGTGGCTACCAGCCATGCTGGCTCTGCTCCCCCTTCACTGTCAGATGCTGGGACTCAATAAGTGACGAGGGCACCACTGTGGGGCTTCCCGTGGGCATCCGGGTGGGTGAAAACCAGTGTGGTGTAGTGGTTAGAGTGCCGGACTAGGACCTGGGAGACCTGGGTTCAAATCCCTACTTGGCCATGAAGCTCCCTGGGTGAACTTGGGCCAGTCGCAGCCGCTCACCTCACAGGGTTGCTGAGAGCATCAAACAGGGGAAGGGAGAACCTTGAGCTCCTCGCAGATAAAGCAGGATAGAAATGGTGTGTGTGTGTGTGTGTGTGGATAAAGTAAGAAAGAAGGTCCTTATGACACAAACACAATATTTTTTTACACCCTGGTCTGGTTTGGAAGTCTTGACAAATTAAAAAAAGTCAGGTAAAGGTGTGTGCTGGTGAGGGTCTTGGCTGGGATGGGGAGGGGCTGGATGTGGCCTAGGAGGAGTTTCAAGGGGGTGGTGGTGTCACATTTGGTCCTTAGGCATCAGGCTCATCAGCCCTGACATAGTGTGTTATACTCTCCCCAGAAACTCAGAATAAGCCCCCCCCCTGCAATCCCAATGTTTCTGACCCCCCAAGTGAGGCTATAGGAACCTGGGAAGCTGTCTTTGGTGCATCTAGCTCCATATTGCCTGCACAGGCTGGCAGTGGCCCTCCAGGGTTCCAGACAAGGTTCTTCCCTAGCCCTACCTGGAGATGCCCCTGGGAAGGGAACCTGGAACTATTCTGCAGCAATCAGTATTGATTAGCATATGCAAATAGCATGCAAATCTGTGCCATACCTAGTGATGCCCCATACCACAGGCTTCAACCTTGCCCAAGGGAGAAGAGGCAAGCAGGTGGCTGTTGCTTTGCATCCTCTGCAAAGACAGGTCAGGAAGGATGAAGCAGAAAGACGTCCAAGTCAGATTCATTCCTCACTGTTACATAAAGATGGAGTGAATCTGCTGGCATCGCTTATTCCGGGATGGAGGCAGTCCAGGGAGTGGGCCTGTGCACAAAGGCCAAAAAAAGGGTGACCATCAGATCTGTAAACCTTTCTCTGGAGCTAACTGCTTTTGGCACTTCCCACCAAGATAAAGACATGCCTCTAAATAGAGCGATTTCAAAAGCAAGACACCCTCTTCTCTAGCCAGTTGTTGCTGTTTTTTAATATATACTGCAGAATATGTGGGCTATTTTGAGCTGCTCAATACTCTTTTTTTTCCTGATGAAATTTTATGTATGACTCCAAAGCTGGCATACTTCTATTCCAACATCATAAGAGCATGATGAAAAGAAGCCTTGGACATTTCTGATGTGAGGTCTGCTGCATGTAAAGAGGGTTGAACCCTGGAAACGGCAAAAGACTGGAGAAAAGAACAACTGATGATCAAATGCTGTTAAAGGCATGGGAGCAAGGGAAGTAGTTGGCAACCTTAGCCAGGAAATAGCCAGCCCTTCACATACAAGCCACACTGTTTCTCACAGGGTCAGAATAGTAGATCCAGTCCATCAAGACCCTTGGCCACCTTCAAGGCTTGGGTGCTGTTCTGCCGATCCTCAAGTCTCTGGGATTTCACATGTGGGTCCCTGAACATTCTGGAGAAGAAGGAAAGTGACGCTAAAGAATAAAATAAAAAATTCTTTCTTTGGAAGTTGCAAAACAGGAGGGCCTAAGCTACCTTGCCCCCCACTCTGTAGCAATGAGAGGTATCATCTCTCTTTCTCTGCAAACTATTCCTGAGTTATTTCTCCATTTATAGGCTTTTTCTGTGGAGCTGATGACCACACTCCCAACTGGAAATTGGCATGTGGAGATGTTTGGCTGTACAGAAGAAGTGGTGGTGGAGAAGAGGGCAGGATATACATGCCAAGATTTCTGCCTGGACAACAGTCTGGGAGAAAAAGAAATGCTTCCTACCACCACCGTTACCATCTGAGCCAATGGTCCCCAAATCATTTGGGGTCACCCCCCTTGGGGCCATTTGGAGCCCCCTGCCCTACTCTACAAAAAGCATTATTGAGAATAGAAGTTTGCACAATCTACAAAGGAAGAAAATAGCACAGTGAAATTCAAAACAGGAACAATTAAGTGCACGTTTATCCAGCTGAAACTATCTTAATTTGTTAAACAAAACTGATGAGCTTGATCCAGGGATACCAGCTTTTCAAAGTCCGATAGCCATTTACACCGCCAGTGCCCCCCTGCTGCCCCCTTGCCTCTTAGCCCTAAGCAATCCCACAGCCTGTGGGAACCACTGATCTAAACCTAGGATTGTCCTGAAGCTGCAAACATTGTCTGCTCCATTTTTTGCCCCCTCTCCCAACATGGGAAAAGGATTTGTAATTGATGCATTCTGTATGCTGTGTTTTGGGATTATACAGTCAATTAGATGATCTTCTATTATTACTACAAGATGTTTGCAGTGACACCAGAGTGGTTCAGAGTGAAAAGGCAAACAGGGCTCCTGAGCCTAGACCAGTTGTGCAGGAGGAAGAATTCTGGCTGGGATATCTCATCCCACCACAGCGCTGGGGTGGCAAAAGCTGTCATGAGCCAAAACTCATTCTTCCTACATGACATTCACGACAAAATTCCTATCCTCCCAAAGCGTGCACTCATAAAATTCTTACTCATTCTCAAAGGTTTTACAAATGTGGGTTGCGGGTGACAAATTGGATTGAGAATAGGCTTTTGACCCTCACCATTTTGCCCCCGGGGCATGATCTGAAGGAAAGCAAGGCAGCACCTTCACTGAAGGGAATGTGGCCTGAATCTGCTTAGCACCAGGATCCTACACAGCTCCGCATGTTTCCTTAAAATGCCCTCCAAATGTTTTGGAGCACAATTTCCCATCAGCTCCAGTAAGTGCAGCCAAGGGGCAGGGGTGATGTAGCCCAATACACCTTGAGGGCACTGGACTGGAGAAGGATACAGGACCATCTGCTTCGGGGTGGGGGGGGGTGACCTCAGGCCCATCGGCCCAATGCAGCCCCTACTCAATGGAGAGCTCAGATGGCAGAGCGCAAGACTCAGTCTCGGGGGCGTGGGTTCGATTCCCACGTTGAAGAAAAGATTCCAGCATTGCAGGAAGCAGGACTAGGTGGCCCTCCTGCTCCCTTCCAACTCTATGATTCTATGAAATCCTCTCCATCTTGCCTTGGGGGCTCTTGCCCTGGCCACGCCAATGGCCACCTCACTTTTGCTGGCTGGAATATGTATTTAAGCTCTGGAAATTCTTTTGGCTCACCCAGACAGAGGAAAGAGAGGGGTGTGAGACAGTGTGTAGGAACTAGCCTACCATGTGGAGGCAATTATTACATGTGTTGCTCCTCCCCCTTTTACCTTGGCCCCACCCACTGCTGGTATGCAGCCCCTTGAAAGTTCCCCACAAGGATTGGCAGCCCTTAGGCTGAAAAGGTCCCCCCACCTTTCTTGATCTACTTTGACACCAGTGTAGGCCAAGAGCAGTCCACCAAAGCCCCCCAAATCACGTCTTTCCATGCTAGCTGAAAGCCTAGTAACTGAAAATGCCCAAGACTCAACTTGGATCCTTCTGCACGCAAAGCCCAGAGCAACAGAAAGAGAACAGAAACATCTGCTCTGGCTCCCCCCCCCTCCTCCTCCTCCTCCTCCTCCTCCTTCTTCTTCTTCTTCTTCTTCTTCTTCTTCTTCTTCTGTTTGCTATTTTAAAGCCCAGGGCTAGAGGCAGAATTGCTCCTTCTGGTAATAAAACCCACAACTGCTTAGAGAAAGAAGAGTGGGCTGTTATCTGGGATCAGGGCTACCACTTTCAAACCACTTCAAGACTACTTCCAAAAAGGCATCACGGGAGAGGACTCTGAAGCAGCTGTATTAGCGTGCATGGGTTTGTGTGTGTGTGTGTGTGTGTGTGTGTGTTAGATGCTCTTTACAGTAATCTAATGGATTGTATGTTCGTTTTCCACCCTCCATGTAGGGAAGGAAGAGGATGGACCACAGTTTGATGGCACACTTTTGGCAGGCTGAGCTGGGAAGGGCCTTCAGACAAGAGGTTCTCCCTGGCTGTGCTGAAAGCATTCAAGTGATGGACTGTGTCTAGGGAAAGTGGTAGGATCTACATTTATTGATTATGGAGTTTTGCTCCATGGAAAAACATTTGCATCAAAACACCCCTACCCCATGTTTTCTTTAATTGGGAAGATATTGTTTCAGCAAGAATTGGATAGCAGGTGGGATGCCTGATCAGCACTGGGCACTTCCCTAAAAACATAGCACACAGCAAATTTGCGGTACCTGTCACATACAACCTGAACTGACTGAGAAGAATCCCTGGAGCTCTGAGAGAAACTCAGAAGCAGATTTTTGCTTGGGTTGGGCTGCCCAAGATGTTTTGCTGCCTGAGGAGTAGTGCAAGGCACCATGACCTTCCCACATATAGAAACTGCCCGCACTGGCAAGTGAATCTCATTTTAATATTGGTAACGGGACTGCAACCTCCACCGACCTCCATCGCTCCTGCGGGCAGCAGGCTAGCTATTGGATTGAGGGACAGGACATGAATCTCCCTGCATGGTCCTCTAGGAGAAGGATGGAGCCAGAGGGCTTAGGAGGCCCAGCCAGGGGGCTGCCCTCACTTTCCCCAGCACCTGATGCCTGAGATGCTGATCTCAGAGCAGAGCCAGCCCTGACCTACACATGCAGATTGTTCCAGTGCATGGCTCGTGGGGTGCAAGAGGCAGCTGGCCTGCCATTCTGCATCTGGTTCCAGTTGGTGCACCTCAGGAAAACATAAGAAGAGCCTGGTTGGATCAGACCAAAGGCCTCGCATGCCCAGCATTCTGTTCTCACAACGGCCAACCAGATATGCACCTATGGGAAGTCCACAGGTAGCGCATTAGTGCAATAGCCCTCTTCCACCCTGTGCTCTCCAGCAACTGGTATTCCTCTGTCCATGGGGGGAGCATGCAGCCATCACAGCCAGCAAAAACTGCTGAACTGTACCAAGCCAAAGAAAGCCAAGTAATACATCTGTTGACGCTGAATCAATTAGCTTTAGGCCAATCACGGCTGAGAACTATCAGAATCATTTACTGTATTCTTATGGAACAGCAATTGGCAGCAGCACGATGAAGCCTAAAGTCCCATTTTTCAGATGGGAAACATTGAGGCTCATAAAGCAGGCACAGAAGTGCAACCTATGTAAGAACAAAATATCATTCCTGTGTATGTCTACTACTCTCAAGCTTCACTTTTCATGGTTGCTATGGTTTAGCTGTTGGGAGTCAGAAGTCCTCACCAACCTATTGCAAATTATCCAAGAATCTGCCCATAGATCTTGCTCTTCCTTCAGCCCAGGAAGATCAGCAATAGCAGGCATTGTGTCTGTCTATCATCCTTCTAATTGAACAACCCTTGCTAAGCGTCCCAAAAATCACTGCAGGATTCCCCGGAGCAGCCTTTCCCCAACCTGGTGCCCTCCAGATGCTGTGCACTATCAGCTCTGGCTAGCATGGCCAATAGGGACATAGGAGGAAACTGCTTGGGGCCGAGGGGGTCTTCACCCCTCCAATAAAATATTTGAGCCCCCCCCCAAAAAAGTTAATGGGCATTGCCATTCAAATGGTGTGCATACACTGCATCATGTGATCAATTATGTTGGGCGGAGCTTACCCTGGCCCCAACCCCCATATTTTATTCAAGTTGTCACCTCTGGTTAGGGATAGTGGAAGCTGTAGGCAAAAAAAATATTTTAAAAAATCTGGAAGGCACTAAGTTGTGGAAGGCTACCCCAAAGGCAGTCTAAAAAGCCCTGGTATGCCATGCAGTAGAATTTAAATTGTTGAAATGCAATGATATATTGTGGCTGCATAATGCAATGCCATTCAGTATACTGTACAGCATAACCTGCAATAACAGCTAGTATTTTTGACAGGCAACAGCTTGTGAGTTGTCATATTTGAAGCCTGCCAAAATCAAAAGCCTAAATAGTGCCCCAAGTTTCAAGGTTTCACATTCAAAGTGCAAATTCAAGGGTGGCCTTCAGCATTTTTCTTTCCAAAGAAGCCTGGTAAATTCTGAAAAAAATGGTGGATATTGATTTCTGCTCTACCAGGAGGTCATTGGTTCATATTCTGCCCCTTTCATAAGCTCAGTATACTCAGTGGGTGGCCCTAGGCAATCCGCTTTCTCTTTGCCTCAGTCGCCCCACCTGCAGTATGGGAACAATAATACTTACCTGCTGCCTTATACAACTGTTGTAGGTGAAGTGCTCTGGACACTCAAAAGTACTATATAATAAACATGGGCACTGAGCTAACAACAGTTAAGCACCTCTAAATGTTATTTATTTCAATTTAAATACGTGCTCTCTCGCCCATTTAATTCAGCAGTTGGTAGTTGCTGGATTGCATCCTAAGTTGGTGTAGGCACCATAGCAATATCAATTTCTGTGCATTTTCAGCTGTTTTCACCACTTCTTCATGTCCTGGGGTCTCCAGGTTACTCTCCTGCGTGTCCTAATCCAGTCTTCCCCAACTGGGTGAGGTTGACCTCATAATCCGTTTGAGCTTTTTCACTCCCAGAGAAACCTCTTATCCCCAGGCCAATGTGCCAAAGTGGCCCACTCATATGAGGAGTTGCCCGAGTCTTTTGCACAGATGTGCACCAGTTGCTGATGTACACACACACACACACACACCTTGTGTGCCAATGTGCCACATTTCCATTTGTCTGTGAGTTTCTTTGTCCAGAGGTCAAGCAATCTCAAACAGATGAATACTCTGAGTTGAGCTAACTCTGGTGATGGGGAGTTGGCAAGCTTTCAAAACACGCAGAGCCCTTCTTCTCTGGAAGGGGGCTCTATAGACAAACCATAGCCTACTCTACTCTACTCTACTCTCTGGTGTATGTAGATCCAGAGTGGCTGAACCAACCCAGTCAGATGGGTGCCATATAAATAACAAAATTATGATTAAAATATTACTTGGGAGCTCAGAGGCAGAGCACAAACTTTGCAAGCAGAAAAAGCCCCAGATCCAGGATCTCAGGTACCCAGGCTGAGAAGGGCCTCTGCTGAAGCCTCCAGAAGCCACTGCCAGTCCAAACAGCCAACAATGCACAATGAGCACAATCTACCATGAGCGAACGCGTCAGCTTTCAAGGATCATGTACTGGTTGGCACCTTCTGTTTCTAGGTGCCCCATTCTTAGTACCAGGGCATGGCCTGGAATGCCAGAAATACAATCAAGGTAGTGCCACTGGGCATGCGCAAAGTCAATCAGCCCACAGACAACAGAGAGTGTTGGGGTCAGATAGCCAAGGGGCACAGCACATTCTTTGCTCATAGAAGGTCCCAGGTTCTATCCCTCAACATCTACAGTCCAGGGGACCAAGTGATGAAAGATCTTTTAAGTCTGAGATTCTGGAGATCCCAGCCAATCAGAGCCCACAGCACTGGGCTAGGTGGGTGAACAGTCTAATCTGCCATATGGCAGCTTCCTAAATGTGATTCCTAGGCAGCTTCATATCTCTGCACTGCACTGTGCTTTTGCTCTCTCAGGCTGCAACTGTTATGGTTTACATTTTTGATTCTTTGGTTTCTTCCTTGTTTGTTATATTTGTACTTAACTAAATCAATAAGAAGGAAAGGGGAGGGGGGGACTAGGCACCTGCTTTGATAGCAACATGGCCTTTAACTGCCTCCTTAGAGTTTAGGACCCCCAGGTAAACAATAACCTTAAACCCAGCTGGCTGCTGGCCTGGCACTTTGCTTCTGCCGACCCTCCCAGTTACATCCAGCAGAAGGTGACCAATGTTCAATTCCCAGCTCTCAGCCCAGGGGGCCAAGGGGTCCATCAGGGCGACCCTGAACAGGCCCAGCCATTCACCCTGATGCAGGAGAACCCTGTGCAGCCTGTTTCTCAGCCCCACCTAAGTACCTCCCCCTGCCCCTGCTTCACACACCTCCTCCCAAAGGCGATAAGGGGGTTCCGTGGGTTCCGGCTAAAGATGTGGGGGCAATGGCTTTGCAAGAGATGCAACTCTCCTCACATGGAGACCTAAGGCTGGGGCATCTGATGTCGCCACAGGGAAAGCCAGTGGGTGATTTTGTCGAGGGGTGGGGAGATGGGGAGAAGGAAGGAAGGCATTGTCAAAAAAACAAAAAAACAAAAACCCAAAAGCCTCCAGCTCTGAGGCATCATCATTCAAGAAAACATTGTGCCTTGGCTGCTGGGCGGCGGCGGGGGGGGCTCTCTCGACTCATCCTCTTGCAAGGTAACACATTCCTGCACTCGAAAAGGACTGACCCCCCAACGACACCCTTTTCTTCTAGACCCCTTGTCTAGTGCGCAAACGCATCCAAAGAGACAGAAAGAGAACTGGCAGGTCTCCTCTGATAACAGATCTGCCCCGAAGCACCCAGTCCCTATCCCTTTCTACAAGGCAGTCACACACACAACCATAGAAGATCGGGACAAAAGAGAAAGGGACACGCATTGCATAAGAAAAGGCGACCCAGAAACGCTCACCTGGGACAAAAGACCCAGAGATGGTGCAGAAGGGAAAGGCAACACATCAACCCCCAACCCGTCCATTGCAGGATCCACCCAGAGAGATCTCTCCTTTTTTACCATTTAAAACCCTCCTCCTTCCTTAGTCCAAACATAATACCACATAGGACCATAACCATTGTACACCCGAACATCAATTCAAGCAACACATACACAGCCCCACATCTGTTAACACGAACACACACCTGGCAAAGGTAAGGGGGGGAGGCATCGCTAGACAATAAAGACACCCAGATGTCACTCCCAAGGAACGCAGCTTATCCTGTATGTACCCCCTCCCCCCCAAAAAAAACACACACAACTGTTCTCCTGGTGCATATATAAAATAAGCCCGTGCTTACTAACCTCAGAGCAAATTCACCCAAAGCCAGCAGGCTCCATAGGGCAAACCCCAAAGACCCAGGAAAAAAGGGGGGTGATGGTGGGCTATTACTGCCTTTTTAACAGCTAGGAGTCCCGAGACTGCATGCTAGCAGGGTGGCTGTGGACGGGCTGGTGCAGATTGCCCCTCCAACATCAGCTCCCAGAGCAGACCCCCTCAAGCAAACAGCTGAACCCCAAACCCCTCCCAATTGGGTGCACCCCCTTCCCAATCGAGGCAGGAGCAGCCCACCCGGTTGAATCAAGCTGGGGGGTGGGGAACAAAACAAAACCCTAAATCGCGGGAAAGGCAGGGCAGGCAACCATTGCCCCGAGAATCTCAAAAGAGCCAGGAACCCTAAACCTCCACAGCCCCCCGCCCTAATTCTGAAAAGGATAAATACACACACATCTAGTCTAGAGCGGAGTTCTGAACGGGCAAAGAGGATCTCTCCGCCCCCCGCCCCCGCACCTCTAGCAAGCTCTCCATCGCCACAGCATCGAATCTGGAGCACTGTGTAAAAAGGCAGCAAACTGGAAGCCCCCCCCCGCTCCCCCCAAACCCCTCCCTCCTATTAAGCCTGGCTCGGGTTTCTCCGGCACCAAATGAGGCGACCCCCGCCCGCCCCACCACCTATTACAGCGGAGCAGCACAATCCCAGGAGCCACGAATTATGCCTTGACACCCCCCCCCCAAAAGATCAAAATCCGGACCAACTCATCCCTCACCTTCGCTCCAACCCCACCCAGACCCCCTCTCCCGTTTCACCAGCCTCCCCCCTCCGGTTCCCCGGGCGCCCCTCACCTGCATCTTTCATGCTGGCCGCCCGTCTCCCTCGCCAAGAAATGGCATCGCCTGCTTCGCCCTCGAGCGCCGCCCGCCCAGTGCACCAGCAGCGCCGGCTCGCCGGCCGTCCTCGCTCCGCGCCCGGCTCCACTCGGGACTCCGCGGCGCCTCGCCCTCTTCCCGGCACAACGGGGCCACCGCCCGGCCACTCCCGCAGGCCAGCGGCGGGGGCTCGCTTCGTCTCTCGTCAGTCTCGAGGCGCTACTGGCAGCCCGGGCGCGGCGCTCCTGCCTGGGCGGCGGCGGCGGCGGCACAGCAACGGCGGCTCCTCAGGGCGCCTGGCGAGGGGCAGGTGCGACGGCGCGCAGCCCGGGAACAGCGGCGGTACACGGGGCGCGGGCGCCGAGCAGCAGGCAGCCGACGGGAAGCGGCGCGCGTCGCCCCGTCGACGCGCAAGCGGGCGGCGCGCTGCGCTGGGACGGTTGCCGCTTGGAAACGGGAGGGAGGGAGGGAGGGACGCGCGGGGAGGGGAGGGCGGAGGGAGGGAGGGAGGGGAACCACCGATCAATGGGGCCGCCTCCTTCCTGACTGCAGGGAGGGGGCGAGATATGCTAATCGCCGCCGGAACAATCCAGGTGCGCGCGGAAGGGGAGGGGGGGTCCGTGGATGCGATGGGGGGGGGGACCTCAAAGGCAAAGCAGGAGGGAGCCAGGCGCGGAATCCATTCTCCGCCCGCCCGCCCGCTTTTTCCACCGCCCTCCCTGTAATGATCTACTAAGCCCGGAGCAAGCGAGGCAGAAGGAAGAAAGCCAGGAGAGCGGCGGGAGGGGCAGGTTGATTCTGGGTGTGGAGATCTGTCTCTCTGTCTCTGACAGCTGGGAAGCCCAGAGATCTCAGAAAGAGAGGGAGGTGGCCTTCCTCTTAGGCGGAGATCTGCCTAAGGAAACGGTGGAGAGAGATGGGAGCGAAGACGAGCCTGCTGGATCAGGCCAGCATCCTGCTCTCCCAGTGGCCAATCAGATGCCCCTGAGCACAAGCGCCCTCTCCCCTCCTGAAGTTTCCAGCAACTGGCATTCAGAAGCGGTGCTTCCTCTGACCATGGAGGCAGAGCAGAGCCATTGTGGTTGGTGGCCACGGAAATCCTTCTTCTCCATGAATTGGTCCAGTCCTCTGTGAATGCCATCCAGGTTGGTGGCCATCACTGCCTCTTGTGGAAGCCGCGAGCTCCATAGTTTAACCGTGTGCTGTGTTAAGAAGTCAGCTTGTTAATTCTCTAAACAGTCACCAGCTCTTCTCTGTTGTGAGAAGAGAGAGGAGGAGGAGGGAGAGTCACAGAAGCACCCAGATTCCCCCCCCCTCTGACTGCACACCCATGTTCTTCAGCGGTGTTGGGGGTCCAAGACCGTCATGAGCGTTTATGTTGGGTTGTCTCCCTCCTTCCACAGAAAGGTGTGTGCAACCTTATTCAGAGTTTTGACACCTCTGAAATTCTAGATCTCCCCCTGCAGCAGCTCTTTGTAACTCCCCAAGCGGAGTGCACACACATGCATAAAGGTAAAAGGACCACTGACCATTAGGTCCAGTCGCAGACGACTCTGGGGTTGTGGCGCTCATCTTGCTTTATTGGCTGAGGGAGCCGGCATTTGTCCTCTGACAGCTTCCGAGTCATGTGGCCAGCATGACTAAGCCACTTCTGGTGAACCAGAGTAGCGCACAGAAACACCATTTACCTTCCAGCCAGAGCAGTACCTATTTATCTATTTGAAATTTGACGTGCTTTCGAACTGCTAGTTTGGCAGGAGCTGGGACCGAGCAACAGGAGCTCACCCCATCGCGGGGATTCGAACCGCTGACCTTCTGATCAGCAAGCCCTAGGCTCTGTGGTTTAGGCCACAGCGCCACCCATGTTCCCACACACATGCATGCACACACCCAAACAGCACAATTTGCAGGGCATTTAGAACACACCCCTGATTGGGCAGTGGGAAACTGAAATCAGCTAGACAAATGTGACCTTCTGATCAGCAGCCCTAGGCTCTGTGGTTTAGGCCACAGCGCCACCCATGTTCCCACACACATGCATGCACACACCCAAACAGCACAATTTGCAGGGCATTTAGAACACACCCCTGATTGGGCAGTGGGAAACTGAAATCAGCTAGACAAATGTTGGAGGTCCTACTGGGATTGGGCGGGCTTCGGAGTCTCCTGCAAAGTGGTGCCCTGCAAACACCTCTATTTCTCGCTGGGAACCGGACTTTCCCCGGAGGGCTAAGTCCCGTCTCCTTTCGGCTCCTTGTTCCGGCCGGAAGTCTCCGAGAAACAGCAGTTTGGATAATTGGGAAATGGAGGCAGGAATCAAGTTCCAACTACATGGCCAATGTTTTCCATCCACCTAATAAGAAATCCAAACTAAATATTTGTTTTGTAAATGGGATAAGGTGAAGTTCTTGGAATGGGCACATGGAGTTCAGCATTTGTTACAAGAACTGCAGCTGATCCCCTGGTCCAATGGAAGTGCCTGGATGAGCTGATATCAGCAGAGACATGGGAAATGTCTAATTTTGACAACAGCCACCCCAATCTGGAACTCTCCAGATACTTTTGACTACAACTCCCACCACACCCAATGTTGTATAAATGTGCTGCCTGGGGTTGATAGGAATTGTAGTCCAAAAACATCTGGAGGGCACCAGGTTGGGGAAGGCTGTCATGCAGGATGGAGGCAAAAAATAGGAACATAGGAAGCTGCCTAAAATCACCTTCAGCTATGTCCACCTAGAGATGTCTACTTTGACTGGCAGCTGTTCTCTGGGGTCTCCTGCACAGAATGCATTTTTCATCACCTGCTACCTAACCCTAAATAGAAATGGCAGAGATTGAACCTGGGACCTTCTGCATGCCAAGCAGCTGCACTACCACTCAGCTATGGCCCTTCCTTTGAGCTGCTTGTTCACCCAGCCCAGGATCATCTGCTCTGAATGGCAGCAGCTCTTCAGTCTCTGACTGAAGAGAACCGTGCCTTTCTCCTCCTCCCCTTCTGCAATTCTCTGAGCCTCTCCAATCTCCTGGTACGGAGACTGAAAAGCTGGCCTTCCCCCTTTCCCCCTCAGTGGATACTGACTCTGTCTCTCTCTTATCTGCTGGCAGGCTGGTTTCACTGTGGCTGCCTTCCAACTCTCCTTCTTGCTTGGGAAGGAGGGACAGACAGCTGTCTAAACTCAGACAGACAGCTCTCAGCTGAATAGTCGGCTCCTTGCTCAATGTCTGAGGCTGACCCTTTTGCTGCTCCCGGGGGGGGGCACATTTCTGACACCCAGTCACCTATCTAGCTACCGAATTCTGGATTAGTTGTAGTTTCCGTGTCACCTTCAAATGCAGCCCTACGAAGAGCACATTGCAGTAGTCCAAGCGGGAGATAACCAGAGCATATACCACTCTGGTGAGCCAGTCTGCAGGCAGGGAGGGTCTCATCCTGCGTACCAGATGGAGCGACAAGGGAGAACTATCTCAGTGCCTTGGGGGTGGGGAACCAGAATGTTGAAGTGCCTTCCAGACCAATGTCCCCTATCTTGGAATTGACCCGTGTGTGCATGCACATGTGAAAGGGAAGCAGGCAGTTTCAGCTCCTCTTTCTCCAGGCACACCGTTGACGTCTGGCTTCCAGCTTCCCATCCATCAGCAGTGCCTGCTGGCTTCCAACAGAGGGCGCCAGTGTGGCATGCACAAGCCCTTGATGTCTGGGCTGACACCACAGGAGACTCCCAATAGCGTTGTTTCGCCTTGGAGCTGCCTGCCCACCTGCCTCGTCCTGAGGACGGGTTGGAGGAGAAGAGCATTGGCAGCATCCGCAGAAACAGCCATGTTGGGTAGATGTGCCTGAGAAGCAGGAAAGGTGGAAGGCAAGGGGTGTGTGGCTCTTGCTCAATGGACAGGAGAGGTGGGAATGGGTGCCCATGGCAAAGTCTCCACCTCACCTTTTTCTTGTCCTGTGTGCAGAGCCTTCTGGGCATTTTTGGTACAGCAGTAAAACCACACACATAAACATGAACCAGATTTTGGAGATCCATCTCTCACATCAGGCGCAGCACATAAGAAGCATGCTGCTGGATCCCACCAAGAGCCTGTCCTGTTCCTCACAGTGGCCAACTGGACACTTCCAGGAAGACCACAAGCAGGACATGATTGCACCCATTGGCTCCCAGCAGCTGCAGTTCAGAGGTAGACTGTCTCTAAATATGAGGGTTCCATATAGCTGTATCATTAATAATAACTTTGCACAGATCCATTCTCCTGACCAGTTTGCCTTCTTTTATAAATTCCCTGCAGTTTGCCTTAATCTCAGTGGGTGCCCTGGCACTCCTTCTCAGACTCCGAAGAGGAGTCTTCTACCACATCTGGAAGTTTCGAAAGCTTTACTAATGAAATTGCTACAGTGTCCCAACCTAGCACTGCAGTTACAAAGAGGTCACCCACCTAGCTGCCCTTTCTCCTCCCATTCTTCCTCAGCATTGGACTACCCCCTCTAAACAACGTCTCCATGGGACTCCTTAAATTGGGAGGGGGCACACCCCCATTTCCATATCTGAGCCAGTGGCGCCTATCTTGAGAGTCGCAGACTCACTGATTTCCCTGCTAGTCTCTCCGTGAACCCTGTTTACACAGCTGGCGCTCATGCACTCCCAGTCTTTTGTCTTGCTTTTCGCAATGCAGTCTGTGAAGTGGCTTTCCATTTATTTATTGATCTCTCAAAGATCAAGTCTCTAACCTTTGTGATTCCAAAGACATGTTTGGCAGCTTACAGGGCAGTCGGTGGCAGGGTCTGTGGTCCTCCTCCTCCTCCTGGACTCTTAACTACCATCAGGCCCAGCCAGGATGACCAATGGTTAGGGACATAGGAGCCAACTCCTGGGGGCTGAGGTCCCTTCGACCCCACCAATAAAATATTTGAGGGGGCTGGACATTGCCATTCAAATGGTGTGTGCGGGCCATACCGTGATCTATTATGCAGGGTAGGACTTACCTGGGCCCTCCCCCAATATTTTATTTATATATGGGCATCATAGTTTAAGAAGGATATGGACAAGCTGGAAGGCATGCAGAGGAGGGTGACCAAGAAACTGAGTCTTGTGAGGAATGGTTGAAGAAGATGGGTATGTCTAGCCTGCAACAGAAGACTGGGAGGAGATATGAGAGCCGTCTTCAAATATCTCAAGGGATGTCACATGGTAGATGGAACAAGCTTGTTTTCTCCTACTCTGGAGGGCAGGACTCAAACCCATGACTTCAAGTTACAAGAAAGGAGATTCCGACTCAACATCAGGAATAACTTTTTGATGGAAAGAGCTGTTTGACAGTGGAATGGACTGCCTCGGATGGTGGCATTTTCTCCTTCACAGGAGGTTTTAAAGCAGAGGTTTGATTCTATCATGAATCTTTAGCTGAAATTTGTGCATTGCAAGGGGTTGGACCAAATGACCCTTGGGTTCCCTTCCAACTCTACAATTCTATAATTCTACCATTATTATTTGTTAAATTTATTAGACACTATTTTGCCGCAGGGAACTCAAAGAGACTTTACAAAAAAATGTGGTGGGGACCACCAAGACTGCCTCATACATTCATTAAAACCAACATTGTACAATTCAGCAGGAAGGAAGAGGAGGTGAGCATGAGATGGGCTGCCCATGATTGGCTCCCCCGGTGGTCCTCGCTGTCTTCTGCCCCAGCTGCCCCAATGGGCACCAGGTGTGCTTCCCTGCACCCCCTTTGGACTCGCATTCACCATTCATGACAGTGAAACCCCCACAGGGCTCTGGTTCCTAGGGGGCTTCATAGCTGAGGAGGGATTAGAACCCAGATCGCACAAGCCCTAGTCTGATCCTCCAACCGCTCCAGGGTGCCTTGCGCATATAGCATGGCCTTACGAAAGTAGTTGCAAAGCAGTAAGAGCTTTGTGGGCTTGCCCTCCCAACTCCTCTCCTCGGCTATTCTGCAGGTGTGAGTCATCTTTGTGTGCAAAAGTGTGATGTGCCCACACACGCATTTGTCCCCTTGTCCCCAGCCCCGACTGGCAAACGGCCCCTGGTGGGCTGGCCAATGTGGAGTGTGGCCCTAAGGCCAAAACGAAGTTAGTCAGCCCTGCTCTAAAGCCACAGACTTGGATCCTAATGGCTCTTCTGCCCTCTTGCTTCCCTCCCTCCCTCCCTCATCTCTCTGCAGTGCCTACAGTTCCCAGAACCTGGATCCTTGGGCCTGGGGAACTCTAAACCTGCCTGCAAGGCAAACTGTTTGGGGTGTTGTTGGGGGGAGAAAACCCCCCATGTATGCAAATGCACCCTCTGCCCATGCAAGAGTGCTTTAGGGCCTGATGTTTCAAGTGCATTGGTTTGAGATGCTTACAGAACAGGCAGCATCTCAATATTTTAATAAACAAACCCATTTGACACTTGAAATGTGTATTTTTAGGATGCACTTACTTCCGTAACTGAAAGTTGTTTTCAACTGTTTTTGATATTGTGTTTTAATGTTGTATTTTAATGTTGTAACCTGCTCTACGACCTTAGGCAACCTGAGAACAGCAATTATTTGCTTGTGGGTTATTTATACCATTTTTGGTTGTTGCTTTTTAAGAAACTCAAGTCATTGCTTGCTTCTGCCCATGAGATGAAATGGAGCTTGGCTCAGCTGCTCACTTACCGGAAGCAGGAAGCTCTGCTTCCTGGGCCTCTGCTGTCCTCAGCTTCTTAATGGGCCAGGCCACCATCCACGTTCTGAGGCCTCAAGGCTCCTCTCTCGCTGTTTCTCCAGACATATCCTTGGCACTTTAAAATCATTAATAGTAACAGCAACACTTCAGAGGAGGGGGGGGGGAGGTGACTCGGTGTCTCGGTAAGTATAATGAAGGGAAGTGGGCGTTTGAGGGGGGGAGAAGGGGGGAAAGGACAGCAAATGCCAAAGCATCTGTGTGTATTTGTCATTTGGAAACATATTGGAGAGAGTGGGAGGGAGAAAGGGGCTTGCGTGAAGGGGGGCGGGGAAATGAGGTGGGCAGGGAAGTGTTGCAGATGGGGAGGGGGACATGGTTAGGTAAAATTTCCTTTTATACTGACAGAGGACCACATGAAAGAGAAAAAATAGAATTCCAAAACAGGGGAAGAAAATTGCTATTCTAGGACGTTTCCAAGATCACAGGGTTGATTCCTTTCCTGTAAGTGACATTTACTATCACTTCAGCTGAACAGATTTTTGCACCCGGTGATAAAAAGATCAAAGACAAGATGCCAGATTGATGCACCTGCGCAGTCCTGCTGTCTCTAAAATCAATGGAAAGTTTTCTTTCTTTCTTCTTCGGCTTTTTTTTTAAAGACTAAAGCAAATCTCACCAACAGACAACCCTGGGCAATTGTATAGGGTGCCGTTTCAGAAGGAGGAGCACTTTAGCTGCTTGGTTGTACATAGGTGTGGCAGATCTGGGTGCTCAGCTGCAGGGAAGGAACACAGTTCAGTGGCCAAGCACATGGTTGGCATTCAGAAGGACCCAGGTTCAATCCCCGACATCTCCAGGTAGGTCTGGGGCAGACGCTCTGAAATTGTAGAGAGCTGCTGGCAGTGTAGGCTGGACAATATTGACTTAGGAGGCAACAATGATGTGAACCAGTTGAAGGCAGCTTCCCTGTGTTCTTCTGCAAAATGTCTAGGGCTGCATTCTTATGTATACTTAACCTGAGCCACAATGAATCCAACAGGGCTTCAGTTTGAACAGGTGTCAAATTGGGCTGTGTCAGGAACTTGGCCCCCCCAGAACACAGCGGAAGAGTTGACCTAGAAATTGAACTAAGTGAGCAAGGGGCCGACTCTGCAGCTGAGACCTGTTTGTCAGAGTTTAGAGAGGACAGCCTGGCCCCCCTCCTTCTCAGGGAAGAAGCTGTTAGCTCCTAAGGAGAGGAAGAGTTGGAAGTTGGCCCGAGCGTTGCCAGGCAACCATCAGATAAGCCAGAGTCTTTGGAGAGTAGGGAGGAGAGACAGGCCAGCTGTTCAGTCCCCATATGAGGAGACTGGAGCAGCTCAGAGAACAATGGGAGGGAAGGAGAAGAAAGGCGGGATTTTGGCGTTCTTCCTGTTGGGGGAGGGACAATGAGTCAGACTGAGCAACTACTGTTAATGAGAGCAGGCTGGAGGGCCGTGCTCTGGGTGTGTTTTCTCTTGCAAATAAACTTACATAAAACTGAAGGAGAGTCATTGCTGCTTATCAGGCTGCTTGCCTGCCAGAGATTGTTATAGGCTGTAAGGCAGAAGCTCATTAGACTTTGTGGTGCTTGTCACAAAAGACCTTGTCTTTGTCTGCTGACCCCATCAAACCCAAAATGGAAGGCAGTTCATGTTTGGATCTCAGACCAAAAGTCCACTTGTCCTGTGGAGGAACTTCTGCCCTTGATATTATGTGAGGGTTGAAGGCAGGAAGGAGGTTTAGGTCAAGAAAGGATGGACGAACCTTAATGGTGGTGATGGTGGGTGGAAGATGGAGTGAGAGACAGGCATAAGGCCAGAAGAATCTGTAGGATAAGGGTGGAGGGAATGAGGCAGTCCTGGGGGGCAGTTAGGGCAGGGCTCTGGAGCAAGCATCCTGGGCCCTCTCAGCCAAATGAGAGAGAGCTCCCCCCCCCCAAGTGTAGCAAAGCTGGCATGCCAGATGTTGAAGGAAACAGAGCAATCAATGTTACATGGTAATGTATCTAATGTGTTGCACTATGGAAATGTGGTGTAGTGGTTAGAGTGTTGCAACTGGGACTTGTGAGAACATAACAGCATGGGAAGAGCCTGCTGGATCAGGCCAATTGCCCACCTAATCCAGCATCCTGCTCTCCCGGAGGCCTGTGGAAACCAGCAAGCAAGGCCTAATCACAAGAGTCCTCTTCTATCCTGTGGTTTCCAGCAAGTGGTATTTGGAACCATTATTGCCTCCAGCTGTGGAGGGCAGAGCATACCCATTATGACCAGCAGCCATCGAGAGCCCTCTCCTCCTCCATGGGTTTGTCCAATCCTCTTTTAAAGCAATCTAGCTTGGTGGCCACCACTGCCAGCCAGATTAGCCACTCCTGATCCAAATAGAGCCCATCCCATGAGACCACTGAGGTCAGAGTTCAAAATTACCAGATTTGACTGCCTTCTGCAGATGATGCTGGCATGTTTTCAGGAAAACTGAGTGGCTTTTCCCGACCTGGGAAAAGCAGGGGTGGACTTTGGTCTTTCAAATTTCAGCAGCACCCTGTGGGAGGCCAAAATTCAGTGCCCCTGTCTCTCGCCTTCCATTCTGCTGAGTTCACTACATCATAGAGGTGACACCCTTCAGCACCCCAAGACTCTGCACCCACTATGGTGGAACTGATGGTCCTGCCCTAAATCAACCTCTGGTGCCAGGGATAATGGGAGCTGTAGTCAAAAAAAAAAAATGCTGTCAGGGCACTTCCACATGAAAACTGGAATTGGTTAGGCATATAGCTCAGGACACCCCTGATGAGTAGAGAAATCTGACAAGGGCGACTTCAACACACTTAAGATATTTTCACACCAGCTAGACATCTGAAATCTCATAATAGTCGTCCTAGGTCCCAGCTGGTTGTGACTCATTCCAGCAGCCTCAGAAAGAGAGATGAGCAACAGCAGAAAAGGGCTCTTTAACTCAGTGGCAAGAACTCAGATTATTGCAACCAGCCCTCTCCATGCAGGGGAATGAAACATTGGGGACTGGGAGTTCGTTTCCCCTCTCCCTTCACAAATCTGAATCAGCGCCAAGCATACGCAAGCCAACAGAGCACACTGGTTACTTCATACATTGCCTAACTAATTGGCACAATCCTAAATGGTGTCCTGGAATGTGCACAAATTGACAGTGTAAACGAGGTGTTTCATCCACACATATTGAGACTGGTAATATAGGAACATAGGAAGCTGCCTTATAGCAAGTTAAGCCCATTGGTCCAGCTCATTACTGTCCACATTGATGGTCAGCTGCTCTCCAGGGTTTCAGACAGGGAGTCTTTCCCAGATGAACCAGGAGATGCTGGGGATTGAACCTACGGCCTTCTGCATGCAAGGCAGATGCTCTACTGCTGAGCTACAGCCTTTCTTCTAATTATATTAAATCCCTCCATTGAGTCTTTATTCTCCAACATTACTCAACTGCATTGACGGGCAGGATATGAAATTAATTGCCAAATAATGTCACTCTAGAATTACAGAGTTGGAAGCGATCCTGAAGGTCATCTCATTCAACCCCCTGCAATGCAGGCATCTCAACATGTGGTCCCCCATCCAGTTTGAAACCAGACCAGACCTTGCTTGGCTTTGCTAGCAATCTTATTGCTGCACCACTGGGAGAGGGTTGTACACATTCTCTGTTTGTCTCATATTAATCCCACTATGGACATTAGCATAGGTGTTGTTGCCCACACCAGAGACACAAGAAAATACCAGTCACCAGCACCATGACTAGTAACCCATTTTTAAGCTGAAAGCGCAGGTGCTCAGAACTCTGCACTGAATCCTGAAGTTTCACAGGTGGGCAACTGGAGAAGATGAAGAGCCCTAGACTGATATTGTTGCTAGGTTCCAGCTCTGTTAGACATGGCTGTCCTAACAGGGGTCAGCCCTTCCCATGAGATGCCAGCAGGGCAGGGAGATTCGTCTAAATGGAAGGAAATATTATCTGTGCCTCCGCATGCTCCTTTGTAGTATCGCTCCCGTGCAGGCTGCCTCATTTGGATTATGCTGAGGTTGCTGGTGCGGCAGTGGCCCTGGTTGTAAGATGTCACAGGGGTGATGTGGAGCTCAGGTGGACTGGGGGGAAAGGCCCTGGAGGGAGCTGAACTGGAGAGATGCACGTTGAGGGCACCTGTGTCTCTCCTGGGCCACCTGAGCATCAATAGAAGCTGCTTCTGTTCAAAAAGCGAGTCAAGGCAGTGCAGCAGGAAACCTGGTGAGTGTGGCCCATGTGGCTGAACTGTACATTTAGCAGCAGGACTGGGCAGCATATTTGTGAGCCAGAATTTCCTGTGCGGCCCAGGCAATGAAGGGTCACTCGGCCATCCTGATGATGCCACTGTGCAGCATAGGAAGCAGCTGTGGCTAGGAGAGGGCATGTCAGAAAGCCAAGGCAAAGGGAGGGCGATGCTCTCTTGTGCTCAGGAACAGGTGAGCACCCCCTGCCATTTTGCAGGAATGTTTCCTGGGGTGCCCTGAAATGCTCCCCTCCCACAGTTTTGGTTCTTTCCTGTCCCCCCCACCCCCTCGCCCCTAAATCCCACAGGAGAGACAATAACTTCATTCCAGTAACTAAAACAGGCAGTTCAATGGATGTGAAGTTGTGCAGCCTATTTCTTTTTTTTCTTTTTTCTATTGCTTGCAAATGGAGAAGAAGAAGAAAATCCCCCCAGCTTCATAAACTGGAGCCTTAAATAATTTATTCATCTTAAATGTCAGCCCACAAGCCTGGGAATCCTTATTTTCCTCCTTACGCTTCCAGCCTACTTCGGGTGGACATGAGGAGGGGCTGTTTGGCCACTGGTGCGCTTTCCACTAATCGAGTTTTAATCTCCTCTGATTAACGAAGAACCATCTGACTGTGTCACCAGTCCTGCGGCAGAAGCGCTTGAAACCTCTGCCGCTTTGTGTGGACCTCAGAACAGGCTGCTGGGATGGCACCCTGCCACTCACTTGCTGCCTTTGATGTATCAAACACACTTCTGGGCTGGAGGCTGAAATTACCCTCACGGCTCCAAGTCCCAAACAACAGCAAGGTCTTAGACATCTTGGGCAGGGATTCAAGTGGCAAAGGAGATTCCGGTGAAACTTCAGGAAGAACTCTCTCACAGTAAGAGCTGTTTGACAGTGGAACGGTCTCCCTTGGGAGGGCAGCAGTAGGGCCTGACTGTGCTGGAGAAGAAGCACAGAGCACCAAATTCAAATCCTCCCTTCAGGTTCATTAGCCAGGCATAGCCCCTAGCCCAAGCCCAACCTCACAGGGTTGTCATGAGGGTACAATGCAACGAATAAACCAAACATCCTGTCTTCTCTGAGGGATGTTGCAAGCAGTCATGTCCATTAACATTAATGGGTCTACTCTGAGAAGGACTAAACCTGGAAGCAACCCCCTATTTCTCAAGAGCCAATTCCATCCTTTCTGCAGGTTGATTTGTGGCTGTTGTTTTTAAATATATGCACAAAAAATGCAAATACCATATGTATTTGAATACATTTTAAAAATCAGAACCACATTTATAAATGCAATTTCTCTCAAGATACACATACTTTCCCTTTAACTTTCCTTTTCAATTTTTTTTTTTTTTAAAAAAATTCTTTTTTGAGCCAAGAACTGTTTGTCAGAACATTTTGCATTTGGGAAAGTGTGAAAGCTGGTAGGTGATTGAATTCCAATCCACACATTAGTTCCGGAGGCAGCTAACAGGTTAGTCCACACAGACACCCACCAATTCCTCCGCTGTGGCTTCTCCCTGGCCCTGTCTGTCTCGCTTCTGGAACAGTGGGAAGGAGGGGGCCACAGGTCAGTGGGTAAAAGAGTGCTGGCATGGCAGGCAGAAGAGCCCGGGTTCAAGCCCTGACTTCTCCAAGCAGAGCTGGGAACCCTGGAATGTCACTGCAAATAATCGGTGTGAACCAATCTGTGGAATGGGCCAAATTGGTTTGTGGCAGCTTTCTGCATCCATATGGACACCTAACTTCGTAAATGCATTGGTATAAAGGTTTCAAATATTCTTACTCCTGGGGGGCTGATTTAGGCCCTCATTTGGAGAGCTCTGGCTTTGCTTTCCTGCAGTGGTGAGCGGAGCCGCTTAGCTGCCTGGGGTGACAAACGCAGAGGCACCCCCCGGGGCAGGGCGTCGCTCCGCAGCGTGTATTCATCCTGACGTGTGCGTTGTGCATCATGACGTCACGACGCACGCATCAGGACGAATGGTGCATGTGTGCTGCTGCTCCCGAGGCAAGACAAGCTTCGCAACAAACGAGCTACGTGCCTCAGATGCCAAGCGCAAGCAACGCCGGAGTTGGCTAGGGTTTTCCAGCCAGCAGCCTCCTTGCCTGTCCCTCCACCACCCGCTCCTGGGAGGCAAGTTCTCAACCTCCCCGGAGCCAGAAAGGAAAGGTGCAAAGGATGCCCAAATTCCCAAGGATGGCACTGGACCTCTTCCCACCCCCACCCCGGACTAGCAACACAAAGTCTTTGAACTGGAACCACCAGCTCCAGAGTATCGCTTCTCTGCCCCCCCAAACCTTCCTGTTTCTTCTCCCTCCCCCCACAACCCGCCCAACCAACTCCGACACCCTCCTCAAAAAAGTGGCCTCGAAAACAACTGAGAAGAAAACCTCCCACAGCCTCTGCAGTCTCTTTCCAAGAGCGTTTAGAAAAGCAACCAATATGCCCCACACACGTACTGAAAGAGAGAGCCTCTTTTTGCTTCAGTCACATTGGCTGTCTCTTCCCGGTACTCATCTTTGAACTTCACTGGCGGTGGGCCAAAAGACGAGGCAAGTAGCTCCCCAAAAACACTCCTTTCCACCCACTCTCCCCTTTCCCTCTGGAAGCCCAGAAGTGGCGGCTGCCAGAGGTGGGGCTTTTATAGCCCTTTCCAAATCCGAAAGATAAAAGAGGAGCGAGACGCAGAGAAGCCTCTTCTCTCTAACCCCCCCCCCCGGCCCGCCACCTCCTTCCTGCTGGAGCAGACAGAGCGCAACCTTCAGCTTCCCCTTTCCTCGTCGCTCGCTCCCTTGCTCCCCCCACCCCACCTCGCGCCTGTCTTCACAACCCTGCAAACTTCAACAAACCCGTGCCACACACCCGCCCCTTGGAGCACTCCCCCCACCCGACGCCTCCACGTCCCCCTCTCCCCAGCCAAGGCACATTCAGGCCGTTACTGCTGTGCTCGCAAACATCTCCCTCGCCTACACGCTGCCCTCCTCCTCAGAGCTCC
Organism: Lacerta viridis; assembly: GCA_900245905.1. Lineage (NCBI taxonomy): Eukaryota > Metazoa > Chordata > Lepidosauria > Squamata > Lacertidae > Lacerta > Lacerta viridis. The sequence continues at coordinate 24,028 of OFHU01003761.1, read as the reverse complement.
AGCGAGGGGCACCACGCCAGCCACAAGCATGATGCCTCACTGGCCCGCCCCTCACCCCCACGGCTCCACCCACGGCCCAGCCCAGCAGGAAGGGAGAGGAGAGCTTAGCAAAGCGTGTGCTGGAAACAAAAACAAAACAAACAAACAAACAAAAAGCAAAGACCGCACCGGCCAGCCGGCTGAGCAAGCAAGCGAGCAAGCCGCCACTGCCACACCGAGCGAGGTTTTTGCTGGGCGGCAGGGCTCGGCTTGAGGAGTGGCAGGAGGGGCCGCCAAGTGTCACCCCCCCTGCTGCTGGAACCTGGGGCGCCCCGCCTCCATCGCCCCACCCTCGCGATGCCACTGCTTTCCCGGCTTTAAAGAGCTCTTCCATCCCATCCAAGTGCTGCTGGGCTTTGAAAGGGGCTTAGTGGACAGAAGAGAGAGAGGCTTTTAATTATTCCTGTTATTCTTTTTTATTTCACATCTTCACACATCCCCTTTTAACAGGCAGAGAGAGACAATCAGGAGGAGGGAGAAGACGAGAAAGAGTGACACAAACACCACTGAAAATACCAGGTAAATCATGCTACACCTGGATGTGCTGCTGACTGGAACTCTCAGAACTTTAAGAGTATGTTGTTGTTGTTGTTGTTGTTGTGGTGGTGGTGGTGGTGTTTGTCAGCTGCTTCACACAAGGTGGTGGCCTTTCCTTAATCTGCCAGGGACCCCTTAGCTGTGGCTCCTGCATTGCAGGGGGTTGGACTAGATGACCCTTGTGGGTCCCTTCCAATCTGCCATTCTGTTATTCTAAAAGGAAAAATAACTTAACATAGGTAGTGCTGGGGAGGGCAGGGGATGTGAAAATAACATCCTGCAATACATTCCATTTGGGGACAGTTTACTTTACAATTTACAAAAATGCGTAAATTGGGAGAAATTCCCATGAAAATACATTTAAAATACTAAAACCTTCAGATACTTTCTGTTTCTCATTTCTCTAGTCTTCAGTTCATTTCTCCACAATTTGATTAATAAAAAAATGGATTCAATAAAATTTAGTGTGAATTTCTCCTAATATACACATTTTTGTAGGCAATGTTGCCTAATACATCCATTTCTGCAAAGCAATTTCTCCAAACTTAATGCATTATTGGATGTTGTGTTCCTCAATATATCTGCATCATTATGAACATATTTGCCTCCATCAATGCATTTTTGTATACATTGAGTGGCTGAAGAACTGCGTTGCAGAATTTGAAGAGGTGCAAATTTCGAAGGCCGACTGTGACACTGTTCTCATATTGTTTAGGAAAGGGTCAGTTAGGTCACTTTGCCTCTAAATGTGAACTGACTCTAATATCTCCCCCACCCCTACCTTAGTCCCAGGCTAGCTCCATCTTCCACCTACCAGAGAAGTGGAATATCTTGGAAGCAAGAGGTAAATTAAGGCCATTGCATGAATCAAAATGTCACCTCTGTTTTACCTTTGGTGCTTGCTTGCATGTAAGTAAGCAGATAACATTTTGTTTTGGGTTGTTGTGTGAATATCTCCGAAGGCTGCTTGGCTGGAATGAACTTGCCATCTCTCCTCAATGTGGCACTTGCAACACAAACAACTTCATTCTGCTTCCTTATGAAAGTAAGGGGTTTGGGGGGGCCACCAACATTATTTGTGCCTTGTTCAAAGAATGCCTAACTAATTCCTTGCTCCCCCAAATATTGCTCATTTCACACCCCCGTTACTCCCTCTTCAACTAATTATTCCAGCGACATCTCAGATACGGAGAGAGGCTTCTACTGGGTGTGAGTCATTATTTTCAGAGACCAGCTTATGGAATTAAAGGCAAACCCACCCACCTTTCCACTGGATCGTGGCCAAGGGAAAAAATTCTATGCAGATAAAATTCCTAACACACAGATCTACTGCCCACTCCCTGTAAGTGCAGCAGGAGAGAAAATGTCAACATCCACTCATGGCTATGAAGAATACTGGAGGAATTTGATCTTTGCATGTACGGATACAAACGAACCTGATCTGCACCTTTGAGACAAGGGTGTGGATTGGAATGTGAGTTTTCCTTCAGATTTCACACTTCTCAAAACTCTGAGCTGCTGTTCTGCACTCACAAGATATGCTAAAAGATGATTGCAAAATGGTGTAGTTTAGGAAAAAACAAATTTAAAAAGGCAACCTTAGCTGGACAGGTGGACTCAGGTTTTGCTTGTGGGCTTCCCAAGGGTCAACTAAGATGCCTGGATGTTTTCTTCCTGAAAGGCTCCATCTCCCTGGTCTCTCCCTTGGTCTGATCCAGCAGGGCTCTTCTGTTCCTCGGATGCCATCTAGCCTTTTTAAAGATGTGCGTCCAATGCCTGTCAATCAGACCCATTGTTCTGCATTCCTCGACATGGAGAGAAACTTGTTCCAGTCCACTTTCAAGGAATTCCCCCAGGGCACTGTAGATGCAATGGACGCTTCCCATTCCCAGGAGCTGCAGGAGAAAGTGACCAGCTCCCTTGCCTAGGGTGGCCGTATTTCAAATTGTGAAAATCCAGACAGAAAAGTTGTTCAGCTTTTGGGGGGGCAAAGGTGTCGAGTTGTTGTTCTTGGTTGGTTTGTTTGCCATTTTTGAGCTACTTTTTCTGGGAAATTGGCACTGCTGCCATGGGCTGCCATACATCCAGATTTCCCCAGACATTTTTTTGTGGGGGTGGTGGTGGTCAATTTCCACCCGGGCACTGCTGCTGGACGCTGCACAGCACACCTTCCCTGAGGACACCCCAGTTTGCCCTCCACCGCTGCCCTCACCCGTAAAGCCTGCCACTGTTCACTCCCTTGCGACTAGCCAGAATGCTTGCCACTGTGGCAAGTGACTGGCAAAAAAGGATTAGAAGCAGGAAGAGAGGGAAACACAAAGAGCTGGTGTAATTATGTGCAAAAGAAAAGAAAAGAAAAGAAGAAAGAAAGGGAAAAAAGAGAAAAAGGGGGGAAGCCCCTTCATAAAGGGAGAAAAGAAATATATCTCTGTGTTATTTGAGTGTAACTCATGACCCCTTTCTTAGCTAATACCCAGGCTCTATCCAGGAGATCACTTTGGCTTTAATACCTTTCGTAAATTACCCAATGTATAAAGAGGGAAGCAGATGTCATGTCATTCCCACAAACACCTCATTAGTGAGAACAAACAAAAGGGGAAGGTTGGCATCTCTTATTTCCCACCCTCCACCAAGACGCTGCAAGGTAGTCTCCTCCGAGTTTAGAGCCCCGGTTCCCAAAGGGGGCAGGGGGGTTACCTGAGGGGGCACTTCATGACTATCAGACTTTGGGAAGCTGATATCACTGGATCAAGTTCATAGGTTTTGTGGAACTGAATAGTTTTAATGGAATTTTGAATAAATGTGCAATTAAATGTTACTGGTCTGAATTTTGTTGCGATATTATCTTCCTTAGTGGGCTGTACAAAACGCTATTCTAAATAATGCTTTTTATAGGGTAGGGGGGCACTGGGGATATATGGAACCAAGGGGGTGGGCTGGGAACCACTGCTTTAGCAAAAGCTCCTCTGTCTGTCTGTCTGTCTGTCTCTCTCAAACACCCAGACCAAGACATACATATCCAGAGCCCTTCTATGGTGTGTGTCTCCTATACATCTGTATGCACATCAGGATGTGACAGAAAGGCAAGGCTGCTCAGGGCCACTTCCTCTCCTCCATTTCTTCTTTGGAGGTGTGTAAACCAATGTTGCTGTATGTGCTGAAACATATGGTTTATTTCTGCCATTTATGTTTATCTTTTCAACCTACACGCCTGAATAAACAACAAAAGAAAGCAAACAAAATGTCAGTGCTAAAATCACATCATGCAAAACAGCAAACGTCATTCAACCACTTTGCTCAACACCCTCCCTGCTACTCAGTTTCAGCAGGTAACCCACCTTGTACAGCATAGCCAGCATTTGGTAAACTCCACATCAGTGTCTAGGAATTGATGGAGTCCTTCTGCCTCCTCCAACCCCTGGACACCAAGGAAGTGGGGACTGAAGCAATGCTGATCCTCACTTTTCCATTCAGGAGAAACTGACAGTGCTTTTTAGGTTTCTATTTCAAAAAGTTCCATGAGGACTAGCGACCTGTCTTTGGCGCTGTGCTTTAAAACAACCATGTAATTGCCGCTGCTCTCTTTCTAGCCTCTGATGGCTATGGAGGGTCCTAGGATAGGGCAGGAAGGGAAGAGTCTGTGCGGGCAATGCTGAAGGATACCAGGTAATTTTGTCCGTAAGTGCAAATGTGTCTCTGCACAAGCACCCTGATGCCAAGCTGCTGAAAATAAAGCTGTCACCAGGGCAGTGTTTACACTTCCTTTGAGTTATTTGAATAAACCAAAGAGGACAAACTGAATCACTGGCATTTTGGCCTGTTCTGCTGAACCCTCCGTGGACAGACCGCAATCTCTGAGTCATTTGTCCTCTCGTGTTTGCTTAAATAATTCAGCAGCAGTGTAAATATCCCTCACTGAGCTCCTATTCCTGGGCCGTCCACACAATGCTCTTTGCACATACCAAGTTGGGCGCCTCATCCCACATGCTGGTGTGCAGAGGAGTTGCATCCCTTCCACCGCAGCAGCTACAGCTTAGGCAGCCAACAAGTGGGAACAGTGACACTGTCAAAGTCTGAATTGGCTGAGGATGCAAAATCTAGACAGCTTGCAAAGCTCCCCTCCAAGGGGAAAAGCTCTTCTCCTCTCCAGATTTTTAATCCAAGATACAGAAGAGGGGTGGAGAGCCTTCTCTAGACTGAAGGCCTAACCCCCTTCTGGGCAACTTCTGTTGGGGTTGGGTGGGCACACGTCCATGGTGTCATTTCAACACACAGGCAATTTCAGAGCTCCAGGACACCGTCCAGCCAGGCAGAGATACTCAAGGAGAGTGGGATGCTGGGCTGGTGAGGGAGGTGGTCTGGGGAACACTCTGAGGGCCAGACAGGGTGGGCTGGGGTGTGTGTGTGTGTGTGTGTCTGCATCTGCCCTTCCCCCAGGCCTAAGGCTTCCCATCCCTATAAGGGGGGAGAATCTAAATGCCTCCTTCCCAGCTTCTTGTATTTGGCCCTCTAAACTACAGCTCTCACCTTCCCTGGCCATTAGCCATGCTTGCTAGGGTAAGGTTACCTGATTTTTTTCAATGAATCCTGGGACACTTTAAATAAATTCATACATAGGCCTACTACACGTTTGGGACGTTGATGCTTCAGCGATGGCGGTGGCAGAGGGGTGGCCGCTTCCTTGACCTCAACTGTCACAATTCCCCTTCCTCCAAGGCTTCCATCTCCTTTCTCCATGAGCCTGAGTTGTTGGTTCTTCGGTGGTGGTGGTGGAGATGGGGAAGTGGTGCACGGTGGGTCAGGCATGGAAGGCGGAGAAGGAGGGCTGGGAATGGTGGCGGCAGTGAGGCTCAGGCAGCGCGATGCCTCCCTTCCCATCGTGCAAGCAGGAGGAGGTGGGGATCCCCCAGCTGGGAAGGGAGGATTCCCGTTGCCTAACTGAGAGATCCCACCCCCTCCTACTTGCACGCAAGCTCTGATAGGCAGCGTGAAGCCTCCCTTCACAGCTTAGTTGCTGGGGTCAGGGGAGGTGGAGGCAGCCCGGAAGCTGCATCTTAGAGCCCCTGCACCACCATCATATGGGGACTTCCGAGCAGCTCCTGAAGCCAGCCAGAGCCAACTGCTCTGGGCTGCTGAGACTGCCGCTGCTGCGTTTCCCGGGGACATTAGATGAAATCCGGGGACATTCCGGGGATGGAATTTGTCCGGGGACTTATTCGCAAATCCAGGGACTGTCCCCGGGAAATGGGGATGTCTGGTAACCCTATGCTAGGGCTTGTAGGCGTTCTAGTTCAACAACCCTCACACCTGCTTTAAGGCTTCAGATAGTTCCTTGGTAGGTGCACCTATGACATCAGGTGTGGTTTGGGGGGAAGCACAAGAACCTAAGAAGAGCCTGCTGGGTGAGGCCAATGGTCCATCTCTTTCAGCCTCCTCTTCTCACAGGGGCCAGCCAGATGCCCCCATGGGAAACCCACAAACAGGACCCAAGCACAAGAGCAGCCCTCTCCCCTCCTGTGGCTCCCACCAACTGCCACTCAGAAGCCTTGCTGCCTTCCGCCGGGGAGGCAAAGCAGAGCCATTGGAGCCAGGAGTCATTGGTAGCCTTACTCTCCGTGAATAGGTCTAATCCTCTCTGAAAGCCACCCAAGTTGGTGGCCATCCCCCCTTCCAGGGGAGGGACTTCCATAGTTTAACTCCCTGCTGAGTGAAGAAGGACTCCCCTGTCTCTGCTGGGTGCCCATGAGTTGCAGTGTGGCGAGAGGGGGAGGGGGCTTTTCTCTATCTACTTTCTTCATGCTGCCTATTCCTCACCTTTTCTCTAAACTAAAGAACAAACAAACCCCTGGATCATTTTGGTTGCCCTTTTCTGAACCCTTTCCACCTCCAGAATACCCTTTCCAGATAAGGGGATCAGAGCTGTCCACAGTATCCCAAATGAGGCTGCACCCTAGATCTGCAGAATGGCATTGTGATATTAGCAGGAAATGACCTCATGAGTCAAACTGGTCCATGGGCTGGAGGTTCCTCACCTTTGGTTTAGACACGACTGTCTAACTACTTCCCCATGCCCTTAAATCCCGTGCTGCAGGGAGGGATTTGCTCACACCTAGAGGTCTCTATGCAAACATGCCTGATTCAATCTCCGCTGACTTTTTAAAGCTGCTCTCTCATATCTGTAAATGGGTGGGCAGGTCCATACAAATGCTAAAGAATCCTTGATTAAATTGTGATTAATGAAGCATCTCAAATTTCACAGCCCATTAAAGAATCACTGGAGAATATTAGCACCAACAAACACCTTACGAAAAATCACCCAAAGTGCACATAAATAAAGAGAAAGGCGGGATAGATATGCCTAGGATTGCCATGCCTGGCATACCGACACAGGAGGGAGAATTTCTAAAGAGGCAGCTTCTCCCAGCATAAGAAACACAGCCAGATGAAGAAGCAAGGGTCTGTTGAAATCTGCCCTTCTGCTAGGGCTAGAGAGAAAGCACTGAAAATGCACAAAAGTGACCCAGTTACAGGTAGGTAGCCATGTTGGTCTGCCATAGTCAAAACAAAATAAAAAATAAAAAAAATCCTTCCAGTAGCACCTTAGAGACCAACTAAGTTTGTTCTTGGTATGAGCTTTCGTGTGCATGCACACTTCTTCAGATACACTGAAACAGAAGTCACCAGACCCTTATATATAGTGAGAGGGTGGGGAGGGGTATTACTCAGAAGGGTGGTGGGAATGGGTGGATTGGCTGATAGGTGTGGAAAACGACTGTAATTGGTCTTACAGGAAAAAGCAAGGGGTGAGATGGCTAAAGATAGCTTTGTCATGTATAATGAGATAAGAATCCAATGTCTTTGTTCAGACCAGGTCTCTCCATGGTTTTAAGTTTGGTAATTAGTTGCAATTCAGCAACTTCTCTTTCCAGTCTATTTTTGAAATTCCTTTGTAGTAAGACAGCTACTTTGAGATCTTGTATAGAATGTCCTGGGAGACCCAGTCATTCAGGAATGGGGACCCTTAGGCCAAAGTCCCCTGTGAAGATGGATTGATTTAATAATCTGGGAATTGTGGCTGGTTGGGGGAGTAGGGGTCACCTAACACCTTTCAGCCCCCTTAACAAACGACATCTCCCATAATTGTTTTGGGGAAGCCATGAATGTCTAAAGTAGCATCATAGTGCTTTCAATGTATGGCTTGGCTGTGGCCAACATCAACCGAGCCACCACCATAATTGGGGGCATCAAGAGAACACCCACCAGATCTTTGGTTGCAGAAAGGGTGGCATGGGAGGAGGCAGTCCCTCAAGTATCCTGGACTTAAGCCATTTTGAACTTTAAGGGCCATCATGATCCATGATCCTAAGATCCATTACCTCTGGTACCTTCGGTCGAGCCTTCTACATGGAAATAAACTGGTACTCTCTGATGAATGGAGACTCTCATTGTGAACCCATCAGGGCCTTCAGGGGAGATAAGTGCGGACAGAAGCAATTGATAATTAACTTCTTCCATCACACAACCTTAATAAGGTAGCACAAATTTGGTCCTAATGAACATAGGTTTAACAAAGGTGGCTGCCCCCGGGTGGTGGTTTTGTTCCCTAATTCCTTTCCAGCCTTTTATGGGTTAGAGTTAGAAGAAATGAGAATGTTATTGCCCAATTAGAATTGCTTAATGACCACCCTGTTCATTATTCTTCTCCAAGCAAACACCACATGCCAAAGTGAAATGCTTTCTCCTCCCCTTTCAGTGCAGCATGCTGGGAAATCCTGCTCTCCTCCTTGCTGTCTCCAAGCAAAGCAGCAAGGAGCGGGGGATTGGGGGGGGGGCTGGATGTGTCGCCCTCCAGCCATCCCTTGCAAAGTACCATCCGTGGTTGCAAGGATGGTGTCTGGCAAGACTGAATGTTGGAAGATTCAGGACAGATAAAACAAGGAGTTATTTTTGTTGGGTTTTCTTAATATTGATGTGGTCAATGGTATGTTTGCAATTATAACCTGCATGGCAGCACATCTGTGAGCTCTTGACAATTCAGCACACCTGAGGTATCTTAACAACTTAACTAATTAGTAGGGGGAGTTTACCTGCTGCACCGAATGCAGCAATGTGGTAGGGTAATTGATTACTGGAAAACTGTATGTATGTTGATCAAGTAGTGTAGTGTGAACTGTTGAGGAATGGTGGTGATTTGTAGCTGTTGATTTATTATATATTCAAAAATAAAAAGTAAACAAAGATATTGTGGGCAAGTTTTTATTCCATCACCCCAGCCGCTGCGCAAACTCGCTTGGCGCACACGCCCAACAATTTTGTCACGCAGCGCATGGCTGGACTATGGATTCATGGCAGATTCAGCTGTGGATGGCTGCTAGTCAGGATGGCTCTGCTCTGTCTCCACTGTCGGAGGTGGTATGTCCGGATATAAGTTCCTGGGAATGACAAATGGGCAGAGGGGCTGCTCTGGCGCTCAGGTCCAGTTTGCAGGCTTCCCTCAGGCCGCTGGCTGGCCATTGTGAGAACAGGAGGCTGGACTGCAAGGGCCACTGGCCTGATTCAGCAGGACTCTTCTTGTGTTTTTAAGTTCTCCTGATTTGTTTTGTTTTCACCATCCGTGGCAACTGATCTCCGAGGAAGAAAGGTTAAAGTACTTGAGGGTTTTCATTTTGGAATAAAAGGCAGGTGAGCAAAGACATGAGCCAGGTGTATAAAATGACACCTGATGTGGAGCAAAGGCCACCAAAGAGATGCTTGCCGTTTGCCCACCAGCATCTCCTGTGGCCCCCGCACATAGGACCCCGTCTCTATGCCTCCACTAGGCATGAGGTGGGTTCCTCTGCCCGCTGCGTCTGCTTCATAGGATGGCCTGCCCCGACTCTCTGGCTTTCTGAGGACTCCCTGTCCCAGTCCTCCTTTTGCAGCTCCTCTGTTCCACTCCCCCTGCCGCCTGCTTTTCAGTTTCCCCCTTTGCCAACAGCCAGTCAGGATCCTATGGGCACTGAGCATGCTCAGGTTGAATTAGACTGTTTTGGAGGGTTCCTTTGGGGGTGGGGGGAGAGTGTGTGCATGCACATGGAGGGTGCATGAGTAGATGGCACGTACAGCATGGACATTGGAAATAGAAGGGGTGTGTGTGTGTGTGTGTGTGTGTTTCAGATAATGCTGCTTTTAGAAAGGCAAAAAGCTGCCCAAGGGAAGAGGCCCTTTTATGTGGAACCAGTGAAGCTTCAGTGGTTGAGGTAACTAATGGGAAACGGGGAAGGAAGCCCAACACAGACAATTCTGCCAAGGAGGAAGAGATGAAGATACCAAAGATTGGCTGGGATCGCTGAGTAAAACCCTTAAGCGCCCCCGGGAAGCGGTGTTCCTTCTAAAAAGTCTCTGAAGCCTTGGTGGATTTAATTCAGAAGGGATTTACATACTAGAAAGCCTGTGGCAGAGCAGAGGAAAGCGGGCTGGGCTGGGGGGCAGAATTGCAGGCCTCGTTTGGATCTGGAAGCCAGAGACAACCCCCCCACCCCCCACCCCGCAACATGCTGATCACACAGGAGAGCAGCAAGCCTGTTGAGATACGGAGAAGGAAGAGGAGAAACAGCTGCAAGGACTGGAAAGAGGGTGGGGGCAAATCTTTGGATAACAGGCTGGGAGGGCAATCAGAAGCCACATTGGAGCTCATCTGGGAACTTTCTGCTGCAAATACTAAGTGCCCCATTCTCCAGCTGCACCTGCTTCCAAAGTGTGGCTACATCCACAGTATGCACTGAACCCACCAACTATTACAGACCTACTACTTAAACCATCATGCTTTCCCCAAAGAATCCTGGGAACAGTAGTTTAAGAATGGAGAGCTGCTAGGAGACCCCTCTTCCTCTCACAGAGCTACAGCTCCTGGAGTTGTCCGGGGGGGGGGGGGAGGCTGATGCTTAAGTCATTCTGGGAATTGTAGCCCTGTGAGCAGATTTCCTCAGGGCTGTCTTAAGGAGATCGGCCGCCGTGGTGCAATGATCCCTCTGGCGCCCCCGGCGTACCGCCTCTCCGCCGCCTCCCTCTCGCGCTTGCCGCCCCTGGGGGGGGCCGGGCGAGCAGGGGATGAGGGGCGTGGCGCTGGAGCTGCGCAGGGCTCTGCGCACCCTTCCAGTGCTCCCGGGGCGGGAGGCGAGGGTGGCAGCTCGCAGCCCACCAGGGACCGGCATGGGCGGCAGCGGCTGTGCCGCTGGCATGCGAGCGCCCGGCCGACAGCCCGCCCTTGCGTATGCCGGTGGGCTCGATCCTTCCGGCGCCCCCATGCGTCCGGGGCGTCCGGGGGAGAGCGCTGGCGGCGCAAGCACCCAGCCGCCCATGGGGGCGGGGGGAGGCCGCCGGCGGGGCCGCGCTACTCCCCCGCTCGCTGCGCTCGAAGACGGGGCTGTGCCGCCGGCGCGCGAGCGCCCGCCCGCCCGCCCGGGGGTCGGGTTGGGGAGGGGGCACCCGGTATGCCGGCGGGCTCACCTGGGGGCGCCCCTGGGGGCCCTGGTGCACCGCGCTACCAGCCGAAATGGATGAGACGGCCCTGGATTTCCTCATAAATCCCTGCGCCCGGAAGTTGCAATCCCCAGGATTCTTTGTGGGGAGACCATGGCTGTTTAAAGTGCTACCACAGTGCTTTAAACATCTAACACAGATGGGGCTTTTGAGCAGCAATGGCTCTGGATTTCGCATGGCCCTTTGACAAGACGCCCTGGCCCCCGCCTCTGTCAGAGGGTCACAGCTCCTCCAGCTGCTCCTCTTTCTCCTCCTTGCTCCCACTGGCTAGGCCAAAAGCCTGTGATCATCACTCTTGTCTGGGGAGCAAGCAAGGAGGTTCACTTCTGCATACGTAACAGTTCCCATGAAGAGGAGGGGGGCTTTGTCCAGTGGCAAAGAAGCTCTTGGGGTACACACCATCAGCAGATGCCTGGACACCAGCCCAGACCATGTGCTCCGGTTTTTAGGCGGGCTCCGCAGTAGCCAATCAGCATTTGGTGCAAAGTCCCAGTTAGGCAGCTGGACAAGGAGTGGTGAGGCATTCTCACTTAGCTGCAAAGTACTCTGGGTGACCTTGGCCCAACCACCTGCTCTCAGTCTAGCCTACCTCACAAGGTTGTGAATTGTTTTCCTCCTCCAACTTGCAGACCTTCTGATCACCTTTCCTGGCTCAGGTGTGACACCAACCTTGTGGCTCCCTCAACTCACACAGTGACCCTTCAGACAGGGCTGCCTTGAGAGGACCTGGTGAGTATCTAACCAGCTGGCTGCTCCTTCTAGTTTAATTTTTTCAAAAAACACCCAACTCCCCCCCCCCAGGGATGTTTAGAGTTAAATCAGAGTGCAGGTGCCTTGATCAGAGCAGAGAAAGAGAGGAGGTGAAAAGCCCACCATGTTATGACTATTAAGATGAAAAAGTATGACAGCTGCAACATCCAGTCTTTTTTTTTTTAAAGGAAAAGAGCACTTTAAAAGACAGAGAAATTTCCCCAGGAAATTGCACTATCCGTCAAAGCCTCCATCGGTTACTTAAAAGCTGGAATGGCACAGGTCTAGTCTAAACACCTTGGCTCCATCAGCTGAGCAGAAATGAAATTTCAAAATCCATATAAAATAAACAAATGAGGTTTTGACAAAAAAAAATCAAATGTGGCTACATTTTCTTGACAGCCCATTCGATGCTGTTAGCAATATAAAAAGTTTCCCTTTCCCAAGCGAATGAAATGAATTAGCTGGCTATGGAAAGGAGACTTGGGGCAAATTTCATGGGCGAACACCTTTGGTATTGCCAGAGGGAGCTTTGGCACTCACAGCTGTTTCCTGGAAGACTCTTTCCTGGTCTTTTCACCCTCTTTTCTTCTGCTCAACTCCTGTTCCAGCCAAGCAGGGATCAAGTAACCAGCGTGATGATGCCACAGCACAGCATAGCCAATCAGATACAATTACTGGATGACATCATAATGGCATATCAGAGCGCAGGAAATATTTCCTTCCTTTATTCTGAAGGGAGAATATTTACTCCCAGCTTCAAGGCCTTCCGAATTATTGCTAAAGTGGGTAGGTTTTGCAGGAGGCGTTGCTTTTTTTCATATATCTCCTGCCTATGGGTGCATTATTTAATGAATTAAATTTTGATCCAACCATCTTTTCAAGGAGCTTCTCCACTTTATCATCATAACAACCCTGTTTTAGGGCAGCTAGGCAGAGAGTATGCCTATAAGGGACCCCTATAGTCTCCACTGGCCCACATCTCTGAGCAAACCTCTGTGATAATTTCAAGTCCAAGATGCGAAGTCATCACATTTGGGCATTTTCTGCCCATGACAGGTGGAAGGGGACAGGGAAACTCTGAGCACGATGTCATCTTGAGTCTCCTCGAACTCAACATCACAAAGGAGGTCTGGGGAAGAGGATGCTCGTCAGCAGCACTCCTTGCGCCTTTTTGCCTAGCCAACTTTGCAAGGTCATTGTGAGGATGAAATGGAGGAAGCACCCAGGAAAGTGGATGGAGATGGTTGTGAGCAAGGCAAGGGCAGCTGCACGTGGCAACCTGGCCCTCCGACTCCGGTTCTACCCAGGAGTCTACGCAACTGGCGTAGGGATGCGTCCTTTACCAACCAGCCAATTTCTGCTCGGCCATGTTTCTAATTGAACCTCTGGCCTGTTGCAACCTCTGACCCTTGGAGTGGTTTGGCTGATGGGAAGTGGGGTGACGGATCCTCGGTCGTTTCATACTCTGTGAACTTTGCTTGGGCAGAGAGGCAGGACTCGAAGACTTCTGTCTAATCCAGTTTGGGTGGGGGTGATGCAAGGAAATGTGTTAGCAAAGCACATAATATTTGAGGAAGTTTTTATTTATTTATTTATTTATTTATTTATTTATTTATTTATTTATTTATTAGGGCGCACTCACAATAATTCATGGGGAGAGCAGGCTCCATTCAGCTGGGCCTCCAAAAGCACAGGAGATTGTTTCCATTGCTTCATGTTTGGCTGGCTTACTCCTAAAACCATTAGTGGATTAAACAGAGTTCTTCAGATGGCACATTGTATGACTTATCAATAAATGCACCTTCTTATAAATCACTAGAGGGCAGGTAGAAGAATCCTAGTCTTTCCTCTGAAAAGCCAGTTTTAAGAACATAAGAAGAGCTTTTCTGGATCTGGCCAGTGGCCCGTCTGGTCCAGCCTCCTGTTCTCCCCATGGCGATCCAGATGCCTGTGGGAAACCAGCAAGAGGACCCAAGCACAAGAGCAGCCCTCTCCCCTCCTGTGATTCCCAGTAACTGGTATTCAGAAGCATCACTACCATCAACAACTGTGAATGCAGACAATAGTCATCATGACTAGTAGCCATCGATAGCCCCCTCTTCCATGAACCTGTCTACTGCTCTTTTAAAGCTGTCTAGGTTGGTGGCCATCACTGCCTCCTGTGGCAGGGAGTTCCATAGTTTAACTATGCACTGGGGAAGAAGAAGGGGGGGAGGTAGCGGAGGCGGGTGCTCTAGCTTCTTAGTGGGGAATCCTTTCTCACTGAGAGGGAGGCTGTGTTCACAGCAATACAGCCTGTTGCTGCCTCTCATAGACTAAGCCAGTGTTTTTCAACCACTGTTCCGCGGCACACTAGTGTGCCGCGAGATGTTGCCTGGTGTGCCGTGGGAAAAATTGAAAAATTACTTTATATATAGTCAATATAGGCACAGAGTTAAATTTTTTAACATTTTCTAATGGTTAACATTTAACATTTTCTAATGGTGTGCCTCGTGATTTTTTTCATGAAACAAGTGTGCCTTTGCCCAAAAAAGGTTGAAAAACACTGGACTAAGCCATGGGTAGGCAAACTAAGGCCCAGGGGCCGGATGCGGCCCAATCGCCTTCTCAATCCGGCCCGCGGACGGTCCAGGAATCAGCATGTATTTACATGAGTAGAATGTGTGCTTTTATTTAAAATGCATCTCTTGGTTATTTGTTCAACCCCCCCCCCAAAAAAAATATAGTCCAGCCCCCCACAAGGTCTGAGGGACAGTGGACCTGCCCCCTGCTGAAAAAGTTTGCTGACCCCTGGCTAAGCTAACTCACAAGGTTGTTATGAGGGGAAATTGGAAGGAGGAGGCAGTGGCGGAGCTTTATAATCTGGAACCGGTGGGGGGGGCAGAGAGAGCAGGTGGGGGCGGGGCTGGCATGCGTCCCAGGGGTAGGGCACGCTCCCTGCAGGGGCATGGTGCCAAGCGTGGGTGGGTGGGCAGCTGCGATGGCACCCTACTGGGATCGTGCTGCCGGGGGTGGTGCGCTCCCCCCCCCACTCCTCTTCCTCCGCCAGTAGGAGGAGGAGGACCATGTAAACCTCCTTGCACTGGCAGAGAAAGGCGGGTGCAGGGGGTGCGGTGCACACCGGGTGTCAGCCGTGAGGGTGGGTTACATCGCCGTGCCACCCCTACCCCTACCCCATGCTCATTGGGTGGGCAGCCCCCCCACGCTCGCCATGGGCTAGCCCCACCCCCACACCACTCCAGGTGCCAGGGCAGGTAGCTCCGCCCCTGCCTCCTTGGAGGAAAACTGGGGTGCAGCCGCTGCCACAATTTCCACTTCTGAATGTCAGAACTAGGAATGTGCATGTGGTCAGCTGCTGAGCTCAGCAGCAGGAATTCCAAGATCTTGGAGGGACTCCCACCTCTGCCCCAAGGCTGGGCATGATGGCCCCCAGGCCAAGCTTTGGCCAGATGTCCCACATCTGCATGGAAGAAAAGACCTTGAGCCGAGACCCATTTCTGTTCAGATGGTTGGAAATGCACAAGAAAACAGTGTGTGTGCTCAGCCCACTCCTAACCCTCTGTGGTCCACACTCTGCATGACTTTGTAGCCTCTCAAACATTCAAACCAGACCATGGAAGGGCAAACGGAATGAATGTTCCCCCTGTGAGCTGATCATGCCCTGCTCTACTGCTGAGGGTGGGGCACCCCAGGCCTCTCGGTCTGGCCCTTGCAATTCACCCTTGGCCACATTGTTTCCTCAGACTCCTTGGCCCCCGAGTGGCTTGGCTTGAGCAGGTCTTTGGGCTCTGGCACTGCCTCTTCTTTGCTTGATGGAGGATACAGAGGAGTGCTTAAGCTACTGTACAAGGGGGACATTTTCACTGCACCCCCTCCAACATTTGTCCAATGAAAATAGGGACGTCCCATTCCATAATGATAATTTTACTATTTATACCCTGCCCATCACACTGGGTTCCCCCAGCATCTCTGAGCAGCTTCCAACATATATAAAAACATAAGAAAACATTAAACATTAAAAAACTTCCCTATACAGGATTGCCTTCAGACAGCTTGGGGGCCAGATAACTCCATACCCTTCAGCATTTCTCCAATGAAAACAGGGACATCCTAAGGAAAAGCAGGACATTCCGCGATCAAATCAGAAACTGAACTGACTTCTCTAAATCAGGAACATTCCTGGAAAATGGGAACACTTGGAGGACCTGACATTGGTTGCTCTGCATGCTTTTGTCTCCGGCCCAGCCCACCATGGACATGTGGCCCTCCTCTGGCATATGTGTCACACAGGCCACTGATCCTTCCCTTGGCAGCTCCTGAGCGCCACACAGCCAGCTGAGCCAGCAGGCCGCAGAAAATAAGGTCCTGCAGATCCTGGCACAGAAATGTTCCCCACCCCCAGCCCTACTCGACTCCACCCCTGCAGAGACCAGCAAGAGAGCAGAAGGACCTGTGAGGCAGAATCCAGCATTGCCTCCTTGCACGTTTGTGCCCCCACCCACCCACCCCAAAGTGTGTATGGCGAAGCCAGCAAACAAGAGACGCAGCATGAAATAACTGCAGATAATTAAAGGATTGGAGAGCCGTATCTCGGGAGAAGCAGGGAGTTTTTCATTATCCATAAATAGCTCACTTTGCAGAACTGCTTAACTCCTCATTCCTTTGCATGTGTGCCTGCTCACGGAAGCATGGCTCCCACGGAGGCAGCAGCGTTTGCATTTGAAGAAGGTGGAAAGTTCATGGGTGCGCTTAAAAGCCCTTCTGAATGTGCACAGCCCTTGCCCATCAGATGGCTTGCTCCATGTGGGTGTGGTTTTCCAAAAGTTGCCTTGTGGCCAATTTGGACCCCCCTGGTGGGCCAAGACTGGCTTGTGGGCCAGAGGCTCCACACCCCTGTGGGCCAGAGGCTACACTGACTGGCAGCAGCTCTCCAGTTTTTCACACAAGAGATGCCAGGGATTGGACCTGGGATCTTCTGCATGCCAAGCAGATGCTCCATCCCTGAGCTATTATCCTTCAGCTAAAAATAATATAAGATTCTGGTCCTCATGAACTGCCCCCCTTAATATAGCAAACAGCATGGCTTGCCACAAAATATTGGAAGTGTAGAATGCTCCAGCCAAGGTTGGTAATCTGGCTGGTGTGTTTGCTCCGGGGAGGAAGAGGGTGGCTTCCTTTGTCTTCCCATGAATTGCAGCCCCACATGCACATACCCCTACCTCCTGTGCTGTCGAAGCAGGCAGTGTCAGGTGAGGGCTGCACTGCAGAAGATGCAGGAGATATTGGTGAAAGGAGCATGAAAGGGACACAGGAAGCCATTGACCCTGCTCAGGACCACTGGGGATCAGAGCACCATAGCAGGGGAGTGGGGGGCTGAGAGTCAGTTCCAACACTGGCACTAAGCCCAGAAGTGTCTGGCACTTGAACAGCATGGCGCTGCAACTGGCCTTGATGGTTCTTGCACCATAAGACTGCAAGGTCTTTTTCTTAATCTGGAACAAAACACCAGAATATAAAAGATGTCGCAGGACATCTTTCTTGCCATTTAAGATTTGTTTTTTCTATGGAGAATAGTTGCCTTGCCCACAGTTTTGTATGCCTAGGTTATGTCCAGGTCCGATTACTGCACTGTTCTCCACGTGGGGCTACAGCTGGAGATGGTTTGGCAACTGGTACTTCTACAGAAAAAGAGTGAGGCAGCTAGTGGGAGTTGGGCCAGGATTCTGCATTGGTTACACGGGCTGCCTCTCTCCTGCCTCATGGAAGGTGCTGGGATTGGCCTTTAAAGTCCCCCATCAGGGAGTCATTGGCAGTGGGTGCTACAGCCCTGAAAGTTCTTCTCAAGCTCAGATTTGAGTCTTTGGTCAGGATATCAGAGAATTCCTGTGAAAATGCAAATGGGAACGGGAATTGCTAACGTTTGCTTATTTGTCCCATGTGCATAAAAGAAACCCATCCCGTTATCAGTATTCACTGTTGCTGCTGCTTTCTTTCCTCAAATGATACATAATTGGATGCACATGCAGCCACTTACATTGTGTTTCCTTGGCAATGAAATTGATGGAGCGGAGCAGAAAGCCATGCCTTCTTGCATCTTTTGAAAGCTCACGGATAAAAAAGCAATGTGACCTCATGGAGAGCCATATTCCAGAAGTATTGGGGACACCACCCAAAAAGCCCTGCCCCCAGTACCCATCAGCCTAACCTCTCTTATTGAAGGGCCCACGGAGCAGGACTTCCAGCAGAGATTTCGGGTGAGATCTCACCCCGAAATGGCATGATCCTGCCTGAAATTGGTGCAGATGGCGACACCACTTCTTCTTCAGCAGCAGATGGGGCATTGTGCAGTGCTGGTGGTGGCAGTGGCGGCAGGGGCAGCAACAGAGACAGCGCCAGCAGGAGCCATGGCAGGGTGGCACTTCCCATTTCTCCTCACACAGCAAATGGGATACACCGCCCCCAAAGGGGGTATAAATGCAAGCAAGGAAGGATGGCCGAGCAAATGGAAAACCCTGGAACTGACAAAAAGCATTATTTCAGGTTTGCTTTAAAACCAGCTGTTATCAAGACACTAGAAAGTGGAAGAAGGAGAAAAAAGAATGGATTGACCATTACCGATGAGGCAGTCAGGTCTTGCAAACCACAACTGTAAAGCCTGTATTGAGCCCAAATAAGGATGGGTGCCATTTTAATGCTGAACTGGAGCACACTGGACCTCCTAAGGATCCTACCAAATGTTCCCTCCTCAACAGAAGATGCACAAAGTCTAATGAGCTGAGAGTCCTAATGCGGGAATGTTCTGTGTGTTTACTCTGGACTCCTTTTCCTCTCTTATTGATGACAAAACATTGCCACAGGGGGTGTGGACTGGGGCTGCAGAATGGGGAAAGTGGTGGTGGCTGACCACTTGCTCCTATGAAGTTCTCAGAATTACATATTTGCTGAAAAGCAGAGGGCTGCCCTGACCAGGAACAACATGGAAGGCCTCGGGAAATTTGTGCATCTGCAGTGTACCAGGGAGCTTGGTATCTGCAGGAGGTTACCAAGGATGACCCCCACTCCAAGACATATTGCTGCCCATCTTCACCCTAAAGTGGTACATTCCTTTACACCACATCAGGACTCAGCCACCTGATTCTGCCAACATCCATGGGAGGTTCCCAGTGGACTTATCTTGTGTGTGAGATCTTGCTGGTACCAAGGAGAACTCTGTGGAACAGCATCAAGATACCACATATCTGGTTCTAATGGAGGTCCCTCTTGTTATCGTTTTAATAAATCCCCCATTACAGAAGCCGGGGCCTGTTAGCAATTAATACAAATTCATTAGCCAGCCGGCCTCCATATCCGTGACTCTGTCCTGCCCTCTCAGACACAATAAATCCACTCAAATGGGCTTTTTAATCATTGCCTAGCAGAACTCCAAACACAAGGATGGTTAATTATAATGGAAGCCGATTGCCTTTTTTGATATCCTTCACTGTTGAAATCATTTGCAATTATCAAATTACATTCTGCCAACTGGCTTGCCTCAAGGGGTCAGTCTGTTAGCAAGCCCAGAGAGGCCATAAGAGCGCATGGGGAGGGGGGATTATAAATGCACATGTTGAGTGACATCAAGATGTCAACCAGGAGATGTGGCAGGAGAGAGTGTAAGGTTTAGATGACACCAACATTCTCTGGCTAAGTACGAGCAGCCAAGGGTTTGGGCCTCACCAAGCAAGGGATGGGAGAGATGGTCCTGTTCCATGAATGTCCCTGGCCCCAGGCATTCAAGCATCCGCTGCGGTGATGGGAATCCCAGGCCTCTCCAGGTGTTGCTAGATTCCAGTTCCCATCAGTCCCAGGCAGCAGGGCTGGCCCAAGACATCTTGGCACCTGAGCTGAACCACCAATGGGCACCCGTACCCCCCCCATCCCCACCAGTCTAGTGAATGTGGGGGGGGAGGGGACCATGTGTCACACCAACAGATAACTGGAAAGAAATAACATTTAAAATAGATAGAGGGCTTGTCCAGACTTCCTTTTGTGCCACACTTTCCAGGCACAGGTCTGTGTTTTAAAGCTCCAAGTGCCCCCCCCCCCCCCGGTCTTGGTGCTTTCCCTGGGAAAACCTGTGCTTTACCACTAAATTGAGGCAAACAACAATCCACAGAAAACCCAATTGCCATTTGCTCAAATTCAGTAGTCAAATGCAGGTTTGGGGGGAAAAGCACCAAGACAACCTCCCCCCCCACACCCTGCTCAGACATGGAGCTTTAAAAGCTAGACCTGTGCAGGGGCAGTCTGGAAAAAACATCTTTGTCTTACACCCTACAGTTGAAAACAAGGCATCTGGCCCTCATATGCAAAACGGCCACTTTGGTGCCTTGCATTTCCACACACCAGAGAGATAGGATGAATTTCACAGCTGCATCTGCCACTCTGTGCACTCTGGTGTGTGAGTGAGTACAACGGAACTTAGGGAGACTGACTTCTGAATAAGCATCCATAGGTTTATGCTGTGGATCCTAAAGACGGACTGACAGAGCAACTGGAGAAATACTTTTTTAAAAAATGAAATCAAAATGCCCAGGCCAGTCACTCCACCATGATTTCTGCTCTTCAAATTAAATACAAATGATTGTGCCATCCCTAGGTCCCCAACATCAGGCAAGAGACAGAAAAAAATGAAATGCTGTATATTCACAGAGCTTTTACAGACATTATCTCAGAAATCCTTACAACCACTCTGTGTTATGCAATCTCACAATGTCCTGTACAAGCTAGGTTTCCCTCTGTTATTTTCTGGAGCAGGAGGGGAAGATACCAGGAACAGTTCAGGATGCTGCTTGTATGCTTCTGTCACTGTTTTCTGATTGACTCCAGCAAATCTCATAAGATCTTGGAAGAGCTGGGATCACCACAGAGGTAACAGGGGAGCTGGGTATGTTTAGCCTGGAGAAGAGAAGGTTAAGGGGTGATATGATAGCCATGTTCAAATATATAAAAGGATGTCATATAGAGGAGGGAGAAAGGTTGTTTTCTGCTGCTCCAGAGAAGCGGACACGGGGCAATGGATTCAAACTACAAGAAAGAAGATTCCACCTAAACATTAGGAAGAACTTCCTGACAGTGAGAGCTGTTGGCAGTGGAATTTGCTGCCAAGGAGTGTGGTGGAGTCTCCTTCTTTGGAGGTCTTTAAGCAGAGGCTTGACAGCCATCTGTCAGGAATGCTTTGATGGTGTTTCCTGCTTGGCAGGGGGTTGGACTGGATGGCCCTTATGGTCTCTTCCAACTCTATGATTCTATGATTCTAAGTTTGCATCCACAACAAACCACCTTGAGCACATTCTACAATTTTGCTCCATTTCCCACCCCCTCAAGATAATGGCCCCTTCATGGATCACTGCCTTGTCGTGGCGAAGGGGCTTGAATTACTCAGGGAAGCTATGGACAGGTCAAGATGGACAGGTCATAGTGGAGAGTTTGGACCAAACGTGATCCACCTGGAGAAGGAACTGGCAAGCCACTCCAGTATCCCTGCCAAGAAAACTCCATGGACAAAGACAACAGGCATATAAAAGATATGACGCTGGAAGATGAGCCCCTCAGGTCGGAAGGCGTCCAACATGCTACTGGGGAAGAGCGGAGGACAAGTACAAGTAGATTCAGAGCTCATGAAGCGGCTGGGCCAAAGCCGAAAGGACGCTCAGTTGCGGATATGCCTGGAAGCGAAAGGAAAGTCCAATGCTGTAAAGCAAAGTATTGCATACAAACCTAGAATGTAAGAACCATGAACCTTGGTAAGCTGGATGTGGTAAAAAATGAGATGGCAAGAATAAACATTGACATCCTAGGCATCAGTGAACTAAAATGGACAGGAATGGGCGAATTCAGTTCGGATGACTATCATATCTACTACTGTGGCAGGAATCCCGTAAAAGAATGGAGTGGCCCTCATAGTCAACAAAAGAGTGGCGAAAGCTGTACTGGATGCAATTTCAAAATGATAGAATGATCTCGATACGAATCCAAGGCAGACCTTTTAACATCACAGTAATCCAAGTTTATGCACCAACTACCAGTGCTGAAGAAACTGAAATTGATCAATTCTATGAAGACTTACAACACCTTATAGAAATGACACCAAAGAAGGATATTCTTCTCATTATAGGGGATTGGAATGCTAAAGTAGGGAGTCAAGAGATAAAAGGAACAACTGGCAAGTTTGGCTTGGAGTTCAAAATGAAGCAGGGCAAAGGCTAATAGAGTTCTTGTCAAGAGAACAAGTGGTCATCACAAACACTCTTTTCCAACAACACAAGAGACGACTCTACACATGGACATCACCAGATGGGCAACATCGAAATCAGATTGATTATATTCTCTGCAGCCAAAGATGAGAAGCTCTATACACTCAGCAAAAACAAGACCTGGAGCTGACTGTGGCTCAGATCACCAGCTTCTTATAGCAAAATTCCAGCTTAAACTGAAGAAAGTAGGAAAACCACTGGGCCAGTAAGATACAATCTAAATCAATTCCTTATGAATACACAGTTGAAGTGAAGAACAGGTTAAGAATTTAGATTTGGTGGATAGAGATGCCTGAAGAACTGTGGATGGAGGCTCGTAACATTATACAGGAGACAGCAACGAAAAACCATCCCAATGAAAAAGAAATGCAAGAAAGCAAAGTGGCTGTCCAATGAGGCCCTTACAAATAGCGGGGAGAGAAGGCAAGCAAAATGCGAGGAGATCGTGAAAAGATACAGGAAATTGAATGCAGATTTCCAAAAGAATAGCAAGGAGAGACAAGAGGGCCTTTCTAAACGAGCAATGCAAAGAAATAGAGGAAAATAACAGAATGAGGAAAAACCAGAGATTTGTTCAAAGAAATTGAGATATGAAAGGAACATTTCATACAAACATTACCACAATTAAGGACAAAAGTGGAAAGGACCTAACAGAAGCAGAAGACATCAAGAAGAGGTGGCAAGAATACACAGAGGAATTATATCCAGAAAGATATGGAGGTCTCATACACCCCAAGGTAGTGTGGTTGCTGACCTTGAGCCAGACATCCTTGGAGAGTGAAGTCAAATGGGCCTTAGAAAGCCTTGCTAACAACAAGGCCAGTGGAAGTGATGATATTCCATCTGAACTATTTAAAATTTTAAAAGATGATGCTGTTAAGGTGCTACACTCAATATGCCAGCAAGTTTGGAAAACTCAGCAGTGGCCAGAGGATTGGAGAAGATCAGTCTACATCCCAATCCCAAAGAAGGGGCAGTGCCAAAAATGCTCCAACTACCGCACAATTGCACTCATTTCACACGCTAGCAAGGTTATGCTTAAAATTCTATAGGGCAGGCTTAAGCAGTATGTGGACCGAGAACTCCCAGAAGTGCAAGCTGGATTTCGAAGGGGCAGAGGAACCAGAGACCAAATTGCAAACATGCGCTGGATTATGGAGAAAGCTAGAGAGTTCCAGAAAAACATCTACTTCTGCTTCATTGACTACGCAAAAGCATTTGACTGTGTCGACCACAGCAAAACTATGGCAAGTTCTTAAAGAAATGGGAGTGCCGGATCACCTCATTTGTCTCCTGAGAAATCTCTATGTGGGACAAGAAGCTACAGTTAGAACTGGATATGGAACAACTGATTGGTTCAAAATTGGGAAAGGAGTACGACAAGGCTGTTTATTGTCTCCCTGCTTATTTTAACTTATATGCAGAATTCATCATGCGAAAAGGCTGGACTGATGAATCCCAAACCGGAATTAAGATTGCCGGAAAAAATATCAACAACCTCAGATATTGCTGATGATACACCTTGATGGCAGAAAGTGAGAGAATTAAAAGAAACCTTTTAATGAGGGTGAAAGAGGAGAGCGAAAAATATGGTCTGAAGCTCAACATTAAAAAAACTAAGATCATGGCCACTGGTCCCATCACCTCCTGGCAAATAGAATGGGAAGAAATGGAGGCAGTGAGAGATTTCACTTTCTTGGGTTCCATGATCACTGCAGATGGTGACAGCAGTCACGAAATTAGAAGACCCTGCTTCTTGGGAGAAAAGCAATGACAAACCTAGACAGCATCTTAAAAAGCAAAGACATCACCTTGCCGACAAAAAGTCCGTATAGAGTTAAAGCTATGGTTTTTCCCAGTAGTAATGTACATCTTCTCTCTTT